>SSNR01000027.1:1670746-1843100 GCA_006937965.1 Callopanchax toddi | reverse complement strand
CCCCCCCCCCCCCCCGGCCTGCCACCGCCATGCATAATCACCACGACTTATTCACATGATTGATGAAATATGCGTCTGTGAAATCTGAGCCACGTTTGTTATCATCCTGTTTTCCTCGTTCTCCCCTCTCTCCTTCCTTTTCTCTCAATCTTTTTTGTCTAATTCAACCTCTCCGCCCTGCTCTGTATCTGCACTGTTCTGCAGTGGCCTAAGATGTTTGGAAGCATGTACAAACACGAAATTACACACACAGCATGGGGTCTTTCTTACACACACATTCAGTTGCACACACACTCACTCTTGATTTGTCTCATAAAGAATTAATATGATTCATGGTAGACACAAAATAAGTATTATCTTCTAAAGACATTTTTGAAGAAAAGGGGAAAGGAAAAAGAAAAAAAGGCTATGAGACCAAGAAGATGCATTAATCATTTTGTCCTGCAGAGAGAAGCGTTTGCTGAATTAGAGCATGATGAGAAGATGATGTGATGGATGAAAACTAGACAAAAGTTTCAGTGAATTCTTGAAACTGAGACTCAAACATGTTAATTAGGGAATTCACAACACGTAGAAGTAAAAACTGTGAAATAAAAAGCAGTAGATTATCCTTACACTGGCTATATTTTATAAGTATCTGACCAAGGCCGTTATTTTGTTAATTAAGAGTAAAGAAAACAGTAGCCTGCTTGAGAGAAATTGTAGCTTAGTTTATGTTTTGCATGTAAAGATTTTCATTTGGTACACGTTAAAAGCAATTTTCACTGTGCCCAATTTTAGTTACAGTCCAAAAGAAGTTAGAATAAAGGTGATGTTTGAAGATTCAACAACAAAACTTACATATCGAGTTATAAAATTGGAAAGAATTCCACACAGGAGACAAAGAGGGAGAAAATGGTTTCTAGAGGACTTGGATTTGGGTTTAGAGTACGTACAAGGGGTACAAGGGGAAGGCGGGGGCTGAGACTGAGAGTAAGATTAAGACTGCGGCTGGGGCTGGTGAATTAGGGCCCGCAGCCTCGGGGTGCTATTACACATCCATAATGAGAAACGGAGAAGAGGGAGGCTTGTCTTTGCACTTCGACACACCTCAGATTAAATATGCACAATTCCCATGCAAAACGGGCTGCGAACAGCCAGGACCGGCATTGCTGTCTAATCCCCTGTGCTGGAGTTGTTTCAGCCAGGGTTAACAGGCTCATCAGTCAACACAGGCTGCTTTGAACAGGACATCAAGGCCATTTGCAGGTTTAAGTGTTTGTGATTGCTTCCCTTTCCAGGGCCCATCACCATACTGCACAACACCAACCGCTCTCACACGCTTCCATGCTGGCCCCTGGACATATGAGCCTGTAATAAGACACATCCGGGCATACATGAACCATCGCAGAGATAAAAGTAGCATAGCATAGGAGAGATAAAAGTGTGACTTTCACACACACATCAAGAGGCTTATCAAGTGCAAAACCAAGGATGGAAAACACAAACGCTCACTGAACAAATAAGCCTCGCACATAGTGACACCTGCTATCACATATAGCAGGTAACACCAAGACACAGGCACGCTGATTAAAAACACATCTTATATTTGCATTTAAAAGCTGTTTTAGGCAAGTTTTTGATAGCAAAGATCCTATGTAAGTCTACAAAATGTAACTTGTCTGCTGTATCCTTGGTGTCCGTCTACACCATTGCTTTAACACAAACTATTTGCATTTCACAGCCAGGTTTGACTTCTATCACCAACACAGTGCTGTATGAGAGGGCTGTCATGTTTCTCAAGTACGTGTGCATGCGCACATTTTGTGAACTCAGCTATTTGATAGGTGCGGGGGAAAAAGTTGCGAGTAGATATCGCAGATGAAGAAAACAACTAGTGTGCAAATAAACAAGGCAGCAAAGCAAAGACAGAGTGATGACAGGAGAAAGAGATGGAAAATGATTATACCACACTACATGCAGTATGCTTCAGTGGAGCATATCTGCACAGGGACAGACTGTCCATTAAAGTACAGACATGTCTGCTGGCTCCTTCTTACACCCATAGAGAGGAAACCATCTGCACGGGCCTAAAAAAACAGCCTTTCAGTTGGATTCCACCTCAGAAAAACTATGATGCCTCTGGATTTCATAATCTAGGCACTTCACTCCATTTTACTATAAGGATTATAACTGTGCAGCCTGCATTGTTTGGGGCATCAGTCCTACCCATGGCAAATCAGCCTAAGGAAAATGGTCATGCTGACCTCAAGCAGGTGGTTTGGGCATCTGACTGGTAACCTCTTGGTCACCTCCTCTGGAGATTTTCCAGACACGTCCCACTGGGAGGAGACCCCGGGGCAGACCCAGAACCTACTGGAAGGAGTGTATATTCTCTCTGGCTTGGGAATTCCTTGGAATCCCCCAGGAGTAGCTTGAGAATGTCACTGGTAGTAGATCATTCCTAAGAACTTTAGTGTCCCTTGTATGAGTGGTGGGACCTCCAGGTTGAGAATCAATGTGTTAAACAATGTGAAATGGTTGTTTATAAGACATTTTTGGAGATTTAAGTGTGAAAAAAAAATTCTGTCTCAAACTTATTTGGTGTAAAAATACATAGATTCAAGAACAAGCATGAGGTGACCCAATATAGTGAATTCTGGTCAGTTAAGGTCTGATCTAATGTCATTCATTCACTTCAGTCACCCAGATGTGCTAACTAAACATTGAGATTGTCCATTTAGTATCATATTGTGTGAACTTGACCCTTATTGTTGCTCTCTGTGAAGGTCTCAGTGCAAAATGCCACAGTAATGGAAGCAAAGTGTTGGCTTAATTGATAAATCTGGGGTCCTGAGAGGGAAGGAGTGTGGAAGGGGGAATTTTACAGCTGTGCAAATGAAGGGGCAGCTGAGTTTTACACGTGTTGTAAAATGGTTATGGGGAATTAGTATTCCGATTTCTCAGTGCTGTAGCATGGGCATTAATGTGGTCAAGCTGAATAGACGTTTTGACTTAATACATAAGAAATACATTAAACTCGTGGAAATAGTTGGTAATGAACACTGTTACCATTAAAGAGAACCTTCATATATCAGTTGTATGCATCATGGTGATACATCACAACCAAGGCCATTAAAGCAGCACTCTGGAGGATTTCATCAGGAGAGCAGTTTTTGAATCTAGCGTCCAAAGGCTCCTCCTCAAAACATCTCGACACGCGCGTTCGGTCGCATGTGCGCGCGTGCACGCGGCGCATATACTTCGGACATGAACTGTACAGCTCAATGTGTAGGGTTTAATCACTCACAGTTCACAATCTTATTCCAACAAAACTACGAGGGTCTGATGAGCCCTCTCTGTCCCTGCTGCTTCTGATATTAGCTCTGTTAGCACCGAGCTGCTGCTGGACTCTGAAGCTGAACTTGACTCGGCCCTGGATGAACTTTCTGACCAAAATAAACTCATAATCCTGTCAAACCTTGCCATTCTGTGAGGTGAAAGGTTTAAAAATTAAAATAAATCCATCTTTAGCTGGAGAATGGGTAGGTTTTTAGTAGAAATGAGCTGTGAGTCCTCAGTGAACGGCTGAGACGGCAGAGAAACACACGGAGCGTCCTGTACGACAGCACCCCCTACTGGTACAGTTTGGTCGATGCGCGTGCATGTTGAGAGAATGCAGAAATTTGAATTTCATTGGCTGAAAAATGTCGGCAGCAAGAAATAATGGAAAGGGGTCTCTAGGAGGAAGGAGGGTCTTCATCAGAATGACAGATGTTGTGGAACTCAACCCATAGATCATAGTTTAGACCTGAAATATCATTTAGAACATTTAGAAAACTTTGATACAGAGAAAAATGCTCCAGAGAGCCGCTTTAATAGTTGGACACAATGTGAGTGTAATTGTGCGGACACACATTCCTTCCCTAGCCTGAAGCTTCACAACTACTGTACAACAATAAAGCCACCAAAAAGCACAGCTCTTCGGGAGGAGGCTTCTGTATTATTTCTGTAGGCGGTAAGAAGGGTGTGTGTTTAAATGTTAGCTGTAGCAAGGAGACAGCAAGGACATCATTAAAACAGCATTACACAATTTGTATTTAAAAGCTAAAATATAGGCACTCATTTCTAGGCTTGCTATATTTATCTATAAGCATATGAAAATGTTTAAGTGCATCTGTTCTGGAAAGAAAAACTGTTAAAGCAGATGTGTTTTGTATAAATGATGTGTTTTGTATAAATGTGGGTTGGTTCTTATCAGATGTTGGTTTTAGAAAACTGTGAAGGATGTCAGTCTAATATGAGGAGAAGGAAAGGCTCGGAGCACACACAGGCACAGACGTGACCACTCACTGCAGTGTACTAGATTAACACGTTGCCCCTAATTAGATATCTTCTGTGGTTATAGGCACATCCACTGGTGACACGCCTAATAACAAACCCGCAATATTAGCATAAGCAGAGAGTGCTTTCTTATATCTGCCTTTAAAATTTGTTGAAACTGAAGACATTTGATACAGT
Source organism: Callopanchax toddi (assembly GCA_006937965.1). Classification (NCBI taxonomy): domain Eukaryota; kingdom Metazoa; phylum Chordata; class Actinopteri; order Cyprinodontiformes; family Nothobranchiidae; genus Callopanchax; species Callopanchax toddi. Next base: position 1,838,600 of record SSNR01000027.1, on the reverse strand, counting down.
ATTTCTTCCTCAGAGTGAAATTTTCAGTATTCATATTCTGCCTTTAATCGATTTCTGCATTGTACACTCATTAAGTATACATTTTTAATTGTTCTTTGAATCCTTCACTAGGATTTAAAATCAGATACCTAGTGGAATATTACAGTAAGTGCATGCAATCAGCTTTTGTTATGGAATACTCAAATATCAGTTTTTCCATAAGGATGGAAACTATGAAGATCAGCCCAAGTTAACTTGTCCAGGTTATACATATACTCGTCTTGAATTATAATAATGATCACGCTATAATTTTATGCACTTTAATAAATTAACCTGTTGTTTCAGTATTATGCTTCAATTTTCCTGGGTATTTCTAAAAATGTACACAAATTTACAAAACTTAGAACTATAACAATACATCAGTGAAGTATAAAGTAAAAAAAAAACTCTATCGCCTATACAGATTCTTCCTTATTTTAATGTAAATTTCTGTCTTAATTATATCGTTTCTAATTGTCTATATTTTCAAAAATTCTCATTGGAACTTTCTGCAAACCCTAGCCATTTATATCCATTCTAGTCTGGAGGATGACATCATTGCTGTGTTAGCCTGATGAGACTTACAGTAGCTCATGTCGCTCTGTGGTTTGGCTGCAGAGAGGATCCCCTCTTTAATCTGCTTTCAGTCATTTACACAAATCAACCAGGTCTAGCTATGATGTGTGCTCATAAATTTAAAGCTGACATGGTGGAACCAGCAGATTGATAGCAGCAGTAATAGTTAACATTTTATACTTACCAACTTCTTTCCCTTGAAATGCCATTTATACACATTGTTAGGTCTTTTAATATCCTGCTTGAAACAACACTTTGAAACTCCCTCTAACAGCTCCATTTAGAAATACCATATAGAGATTAGACATGATGATCAGAAATAAGAACATTCATGAATAGGGATGCACATAACCGGTCCGCCAGTGCACATGCGATATCATGCAAGCGTGCCTGATACGTCTGCCCGAACGCGCCCTTGCAGACAGGTGATTTCACCCTCCAGATTGCTGTCCCGATCATGCAGCCTGCAATCAGACACTGACAAACTTCACATTCTGTTGTGGTGTGCTGTGAAGGAGTGGTCATATGGAAGCTTGTTGACACACATGCTCTGCACCACCAACACATGCGACCCCCCATCTCCCTTGAGTACCTCAATGTGTGCACCCCTGTTCATAAACCTTGATTGTGTTCCTCTCTTATTTCTTAATGGAACCAGCCCAAACACCAGTTCTGATTTAGTACTTGGGTAGGGTATGCATGTATGTGATCATGTGTAGGTATGAGAGGATTATTGACGAACTGGGCTGCATTTACCCTGTCATACTGCCTTACTGTGACCCAGATGGCTAAGGTAGACAAAGGTCCAGGAGTCATGGGCTATTTCTAGTGCATATTTTAGACTGGGGGTACTGTGTGCATGCTGCCAAGTGTTGTGATGGTCAAGCCAAAGAGCCATATTCTGAAATAAATATATAAAAGGGCTATGTTAATGACGGGGCTTCAGGGCTGTGTAGAGAGGCTGAAGCTAAGCTTAGGGTGATGATTACATGCAGTGCTAGGTATTGTGGCAGAGGCTGGGTGAGAGGGCTTTGGTTGGAAAATAATTAGCAGAATGGCTGGATAGCATGGCTACATAATGTGGCTGGGGGGAGGCTGGCAAGGCACAGCGTATGAAGATGATGAGTACCAGGGTAGAACTGTCCACTCTACTGGCCCTGTGAGCTGTGACAAGAAGCTCTTCTGGCTGCTGCTGTAGCTGCTGGTGATGCCAATGATAGGACTAATGCACTAATTACCACAGAGTGAGAAAGAGAGCGAGCGTAAATAGAAGTAGAGAGATACAGAAAGACACCGCTTCAAACAGCACGGCGAAAAGAGGGAATGCTGAGGTTTGATGAGTTATGAGTGAAAAATGAGTGAGTGGCCTGGGTAAAGTTTAGCATTCATCTTCCTGTTCTATACTCATAAACACCAGGGCCAAACACAAAATTTTTAAATGACATTAAATCGCTTTGGGTTATAACCTTCAAAAACCTGTCACCCTGAGAGGCTCTTTCTGGTCGTCCAATCATTGCCTTTAATTAGCTCAGATAATGACACTGAAAATTAAGCTTTGCTTAACCTGTTTGGTGTGTCCGATTTTAGCCAAAATGAAGACATTAAAAATCAGGCTTTAATTGGCCTGTCTGGTCCAAATTCAGCCCAAAGATGTTGAAATTCATGCTCTTCTACTTCAGCTGTTTTTTCACCGTTCACTCTCTATCCAAATGTCCATTTAGTTTATTCAATGTGGTGTGTGCGTGCATATGTGTGTGTGTGCGTGTGTGCGTGTGTGTGGGGTCCATCACAGGGCCATAATATTAACATATGAACACAATATTGTTACCAATGTTTATTCAATCAGCAGATTTACACCACAAACTCAAAGTATGTAATTGAATTACACAAAACGGTGTGTGTAAAGCAACCTAAGTGAACTGATAAGGGTTTTTAGCATGCAATTAATCAAAGTATATACCGGTAATATTAGATATTTAATAGATGAAAAAAATCTAAAAACCACAAACTGTCCAGGACATCTATTCTAGGTACATCACAGTAAACCGGGGCACGATGAGATGATGTGATATAACGTGTGCAAACTTCATCGGTCAGTCAGTGAACTATGATAAGGTGGAAAACAGTGTCAAAATACTACATCATGTTTCTCCTTGTTTCACCCTACCGTTTTAGGAAAATAACTGATTTAGGATCACGAGGACAAGCTTACAATTATCTCAAGTAATTTTGACAATAGTAAAACAAATTGACCTACAGCTGGTATTTATGCAAATCAGCATTGCTTAGGTGTCTGTTAAATTTGTCTTTCAAACTATAAATATGTCTAATAAAAGAAAAAATAGCAGTGAAGCAGAACCTGATATTAATATTTGTAGTTTTCCTGCATCTTTGAGACATGATGGATGAAGGCCTATTTATACTCCATGAGGAGCAAGAACTTTGTCCTCGCTGGGGGAGCTCCGAGAACGAGAAAAAATTTCGGGATCATTCATACTCCCCGAGAACTCAGCTGCCGAACTCCTTCAGCAGTGTGTCATACAGGTGTACGTTTCAGGTGTGTGAGTGTGGAAGGAAACGACGGTGTGTAACGATCTCTCCTCAGGTCTGAGGAGGCAGTCAGGTCTGAATCGACCGGCGCTAAACCTCGCGGCCCGCACTGGTCCATCCCGGACCTGAATGTCTCCTCAGGTCTGTCGCGCAGGTTCGGCTGCACAAAGCAGCCCAGCAGGCGCCGGAGAAAAAGTTACATCAACGTACAACATCGACCGCTACCCTCACTAACCACTCTCATTCTTCCTTTCTGACCAATCACAGCAGATGTTTTCGAATGTCCTGCAGACAAAAGTTCGGCGCACAAGAACAAGCCAATAGCGCTGCCAAACTGGGTCTACGTTCTCGGAGACCCCCAGCGAGAACAAAGTTCTTTCTTCTCGTGGAGTATGAATTGGCCTTAAGACAATTGCAGTGTGCAAATTCCAGTTATATAAGTTGATTTGCACAAACAAAAACTGTGTGTATTAGGCAAAAACACACTGTAACCTATCAGGGCAATATTCCCTACAAACAAAATGCTATAGCCACAACTGGAATGACGGACACATTAAAGCAGGACAAGAGCTAAAATCACAAGAACAGAGCAGTTAAGGGAATATCTATAATGTTGGTAAGGTAGTCTGCAGTCTACCAGCGTGCTCATGCACCTAAGGTGATGATATATACAGTATAATTTTCTGATTAGAATTGAGCACTACACATACAGATACTGTATACAGTTTTGCTGTTAATACAGCTTTTTACAAACACCGCATTATGTAAAATTTGCACAATGCACCAAGGTAAACGGATTTCACTCCCCCAATCTGTGTTGTCAGCTGGAGGAGACCCCATCCACCCGCCCACTCAGTCCTCATACTTATTTATCGCCACTTCCTGGGGCCGTGTTAGTTCATTCCACTGTGGCTGCTCTCTTCTTCCCTTGCACCTCTCGCTCTCTCTTGTTTCACTCCTCTTTTCCGGGCAATTGGGTATGGGTGCTGATGGTGGGGAGTATGGGGTTGGGGTGGAGCTGCTGGGAACTTTGTACGTGTGTGTATGTGTGTGTGCTGGGAAGTGAGCTAATAAAGGACGGTGATCCATGAAAGGCCTTGAGCAAAGACACAGTCAATTACCTAATGCCTGGACCTGACTGCAGGGCCCATGCTCACACAGTCTCTCACTAACAATCGTGCACACACACACACACCCATGCATACACCTCATTTACGTATACATGTAGATCGGGCAGTGGAGGGCATAGCTGGGAATTGGGTGTATCTGTGTGGGTGGGTGTACATATGCGTGTGATGGAAAGCAATAATTTATTAAATTGCTGTCACTTTTGACAAATTTGTGCAACACAAGTTGAAGCTTTAGGCTCTGCTGCTCCTCTGTTTCATCTTTCCTTTAAGGGGAGAATTATATCTTTCTGACTGAATCCAGGCACCTTTTTAAACCTGTGACTTCCATCGGCCTGCTTGGGTTGAGCGCGATATTTGAGGTGGCTTCATGACCAGGCTTCACACCTGGGATTAACATCCAACACTAATTAACACTAACAGGTGAAATCACTGTAAATCTATGAAACGTAAAGCACAGTTCTTTCCCTTTTCAGTAATTATTTCATTCCAACCTTAACAGCAGCCATAAAATTTTTTATTTACAGATATACTGTTTTAAAAATGTTGTCTTTTACATCTATTAGGCTTGTAATGTACTTTTTTCCTTTTTCATTCTGAGATTGGGGATCTGTGACTATGCTAACCCTGTCCTGGCCATATTCCTCTCTGTTGGAATGACCAGTGTTGGGAACGTTACTTTAAAAAAGTAATTAGTTATAGTTACTCACTACTTGTTCCAAAAAGTAACTGAGTTAGGTACAGAATTACTCTATAATAAAAGTAACTAGTTACCAGGGAAAATAATTTTTGCATTACTATTTTAAAAAATAGTTGTGGTATATCAAAGAATTAGGATTTTTCTGAGCAGTTTTTATGGGTAAATTGTAGGGATGTACCGATACCACTTTTTTCAAAACCGATCCAATACCGATACTTAAGTCTGAGTACTCGCAGATACCGAGTATTGATACCGATACTTCTACCACACACAAAAAATGCAACAAATTGGAATACAGGTTTTATTTTTTCTTCTCTGCTTTTTACAACAAATAACTGAGTTAGACAAAAAAATAAAATATGTTAAAAAATGATCACAAAACTAAAATATAAGGTGAAAAATAACCATTTTCTGTGATTTCACAGTGAAATTATTGCAGTTTTCCACATTTTAACCAAATAAAATGAACTATTTGGCACCATCTCCAGCTCTCAACCCACACTGTTCCTCCTTAGCTCAATACCTCCCCCTAGTGTTCAATATAGGAAACTACAACAGAAATCACAAGTCACAGTGAAGCCACTATCGGTTCCTGGTATCGGGTAACTTTAACCGATACCGGTATCGGGCCAATACAGATACCAGTATCAGTATCGGTGCATCCCTAGTAAATTTAAAAGAAACAGAAACTCCTGGACTCAATGACACCTCACAAACACATTCTGGACTTTTACCTTTATCAGTTTGAAGTAGTGGTTATATTTCCAGTTTCCACCTTGAAGATGAAGCACTTTTCATCTGAATGCTCCAGATTTGCCCTGCTGCATCGCTGGCATTTGTGTGTGTGTGTGTTTGTGTGTGCGTGCAGAAACAGTTTGTGCATGGGGACGGTGCGTTCAGAGTACACAGTTTATTTCATCAAATCATAGTGTAATAGTCTGATTATCATTTGTTCTGACACTATGCTTGGAAGTTTGTGAGGACGCTGTTGTTTCTGCTCTGTGTGAAAACAACGAGAGTCGCGTGTGATCAGCTGATGAGGACACAGGGCGGAGCGCGATCCGCGAGTGTGTGTGTGTGAGAGAGAGAGAGAGACGTACTGCTGCAGGTGCGACAGAGATCAGGAAACAGCTCTGTTCGGTTGTTTTTAACTATTTTGGACTGTTTTTGGTGCGGCTACAGCAGCTCCTATTGTTCTAAATAAAGCTCCGAGGACTGAACCTACGGACTCATTATTGGAGAGAACATTACAAAAGTAACGCACCGCATTTCACGCTCAGCAACGGTAACGGCGTTCTTCATGACGGAAACGGTAATTTGTTAGATTAGTCCCTTACCGATAAAAGAACGCCGTTATGTAGCGCCGTTACTTTAAACGGCATTATTCCCAACACTGGGAATGAGAGTGGCCTGCTCTGTCTTTGCTACACTATGCTAGCACCAATATCTACTGTTTGGTTTATTTTAGCTGAGTTTCAGTTCATCTGTCTAACAGGGTAAAGAGAAACCATCTCTGCACCAGATGTGGCCACTCGATAATATTTGAAATAATTAGTGTTTTAGTCTGTTGCAGTGCAGTGTTGTTTAACGATGTTGAAATACCTTTATTTGTATTTCAAAAGGTTATCTCATTTCTAAGGGAACTAATAAGAAAATTTGAATATAATTATTAAAAACACAGCCAAAGTATGAATTGCTTTATTTTGGTGTCTTGTGAAAAAACATGCAGAAATCATCCCATAATGTCCTGAAACTGTCGAGAAATAGGCTCTTTTTTTGATGGCCCAAAATGAAAACGCAGATTGACCAAAAGCGGAATTTAATTTAGGAATTTTACACGCTGTTGACCAGTCAGCCTGGATCATTTTGTTTTACTGGGTTAAACCAATGAATCCCAACTTCTTTCATATCTCTTTATTGTAAAATAAAGATAAAATATTTTCAAATATCAAGATAAAATAAAAAGACAATTAAAAATAATAATAATTTAATCAAGGAGAAGCAGGAGTAGGATTTCTAGAAAGAAAAATACATGTTCTACCATTTGATTTTCTCTGCTTAATAATTTAAATATAATATACTTTAAATAAACTAACAATCATGCTCACAAAAACATGAGCCCAAATCTTTTACCAACAGAATGTGGCACACAAAAAAACAATACATTATTTTAAAAGCCTCTTTCCTTATTGCCTCAATTTCAGTGAGACCAAAAAAGAGAGAGAGAGAAAAAAACTGGGTGGTCTCTATTAGTGCAGTCAGGGAAATTATTGTATGAGACAGATCAAACAGCGGGTTAATAACAGCACTTCACACTTACACACGTACAGCAGAGTAGATTAGCCTGTGAGTGCTAATGAGTTTACAGTCAAGTGTTTCTGCAAAGACACACACGTTCATGATTCCTAATTAAAACTCGGGGCTTTGAACTTAAGTTGGAAGAGACTGTAAGACAGTTAACTGTGAATCCAGCGTGCACTCTGAAAAATAAAACCATCATTTACTTAAGGCCAGTTCACACGGCAGGATTTTTAACCCGATTTTTGCCCCGATTCTCCTCCTCCGACGATCTTAAGACGCGCCTGATCGTTAAAGATAATCTTATCAGATAATCCTCTCGTGTGTGGTGGGTTAGGAGCGCTCTGGTCCGCTCGGAACGCCGTCAGAACCGCTCCGATCGCAAATCTGTGAAATCGAACATGTTGGATTGTCTAGACCCGATATCGCAGCGTGTGTGGTGTCCCCCGAGAAGCTGCCTGCGGAGATCGACATGTAGCCAATCAGAGAGTGAGTTGACAGACTCCGCTGCGCGGCAAAATTAATCTCTCATCAAAACAGCTGCTCGGATTATTTAAAACAGTCACAAGTTCATTTTCCTCACCTCGCCTTCTTCCGGGTCCGGGTCGCGGGGGCAGCCGGGCATCCCAGGCCATCCTCGGCCAAATCCGCCAGCTCCTCAGCTGGGACGCCCAGGCGTTCCCCGGTCAACCTGGAGATGCATTTCCTCCAGCTTGTCCTGGGTCGACCCGGGGGTCTCCTGCCGGCAGGACATGCCCAAAACACCTCCCGTTCATTGTTTTTAATAAAAATAAAAGCTTTCACGTTTGTTTACTCCAAAGTCACGTTTGATCTCGTGAAGTTCTGCGAGATTTCACGTCTGATCTGGCAAAGTTTGTGTGTAAAATCGATTCGTGTGTCATCCCACCACACACTGTAGGATCAGGACGGTCAGGGTCCGCGATTTTTAAAGGAAAATTTCTCGCCACGTGTGTGGTCTCTTAGGATTTAAAATCGGCCGACAATTTGAAAATCCTGCCGTGTGAACCAGCCTTTAGTTTTTGCTGTAACATTTTTACACTCAAGAATTTTGAGGAGATTGGACACAGTTATATTGATAAAGTTAGTTTACACTCAATATTGTATTTGTCTCTGCTTAAAATTCTTGAGTGTAAAAATGTTTCACCACTAAATTTAAGTAAATGAGAGTTGTATTTTTTAGAGTGTAAAAGATTTTTTAAAGAATTCTCTACTCTGAAATAGATTTTTGCCTCCCTTTATGTCATGTCATATCTACACATATGAGTACATTAAACCTTAAAAACATGTGTTTAGATTAAATAATTTTAAAAATAAACTAATAATTTGTGTTTAAATGGTTGAGTATCATTCTTACAATATAATACTGGGCCTCCTCCAGGTGTCTGTGTGACGTCTGCAGACAGGGAAGAGCTCAGGACTCTGCAGGAGCTTCTTCCATGTTTCTTCTGACAGAACCTGAATTGACAGACACAGCAGAGACATGATGAAAATGATGTTTCTTCATTTATAGAAGTTAATGAACCTCACTCAGATTTACTGATCTTAAAATGCTGTTTTTTTTTTGTTGTTGTCATTTTAGCTTTTAATGTTGAAGGTTTTATTGCATTATATCAGCTGTTATTTCCAAGTTGAACAGATGTTTTCAGCAAAAATCTTTAACACCTAACTTTATTTCTTCCCCCTTATAACGCCATTATTGTTGTAATACTAAAACATGCTAAGATATCTAGAAAATACAGCTTTTCTGACTAATGTCTTGCGAAAAAGACAAGTAGATTAAAAGATTTGTTGTTTTAAAACACGTTCCATTGTTCGTGTGTTTTTTTCTGAGAATGTTAGGTAAACTTTTTTTGCACTGAAGATTAACTTGAATTGTTTTGCTTTGTTTGAGGTGACCTTCAGTTGTTGTAAAAAAAGAAGGGAGCATGAGGACAGCGATAGAGGAAGGGACAGGGACCCTGTCCTTGCTCCTATCGCTACGGGATCAGTGGCCTGGCCTGACCACTTCCACAGCCAGCACCTCAACCTTATCCATCACCACTAGATAGTTATCACACCGGGGACGGAGGACGTGTGAGATGTAGGGGTGAGTGCTGCAGAACGAAAGGGGGGACTTCCTCTTCTGAGAACACACCCTGATCCAAATAAACAAACAAAAGACACACAGGGGGAAGAGACAACGTATCTTCCTGTCAGCACATGAGCTGTTAATGACACAACTAATGGTCTCACACACACACATACACTCTGCAGTGAACTGGATAGTGTGTTTGTTAATGTGTTAACTGCATCTAATGAACTGAGACAAATCTGCAACTTATTTAGTCTCATTTGTGCTTTAGCTTTCGAAACATTTTAGTCATTTTAGTTTTACTCAAATTTCTGCCAGGTGTCCTAGCTTTGACGGCCATCACCTGCTGTTTCTTGCTGGTAATGGAAGGTAGTTTGGGCCTCGAATCACAGGGCCTAGTGAATTTGGTCCACGGGGATTCAAAGGTCCCAGAGAAACTAGGTCCTGCTGGGTCAGGAACGCTCATGAGGCAACCCCCGCTCCTGTGGGCCAACTTATTTGGGACCTTGTACTTGACCTTCCTTAACAGTAGCTCCATCTCAGGAGGGGCTGGCCTAAATGGAGAGTTGAAGACCCCTGGGCTCTGAAAGCGGGAGATAAAAAGAGAGGTTATTATATTAACACAGATCATTGCTATAAAATAATTAGACAAATACATACTACAGTTAAAGCAAAATACTTGATAAAAGCATGTCAAATCATATTTTCACATTAATTTGATTGATAATTACATAAAATAACAGCAATAGTTACATATTTAAACATTTTACTTTTATTGAAATTATGTCTAATTTATAAAGATCCCACTTTTAACATTATTCAAATCTGTTGTAACAAAAAAGGGCATCAAAGCAAAAGTTGTCATTATTTCCAATTGTTCATAAAGTAAAAACTTATTGTGGCACTTTTTCTACAAAGTAGTAGTATCCAAATGTGGGTTTTGTCATTTATTTTTTGTAAATATAATAAAAAATAAAAAATATTTTTTAATTAGCATTAATAGTAAGGTAGTGTGGAGTGCTTCTATAGTGTCAGCATCCAACCTGCTGCAGACTGCTGTCAGTTTAAAGATGGACTTCTACTAAATCCAACCTGACTCTCTAAACTGACAGCACTCAGAACTTTACCACAGGTAAAACACCGACTACTTCAAGTATTTTTAACAACTCTACTTATAAAAATTTCATTATTCATGATTTTTCAGTGAATAAAATTGGGTTGAATGGATGGATGGATGTCAGACTTCTGCATCTTTGCATTTAAACACAAACAAAACTTTGCTTCATTGGTTGTAAAATTGGGTAGCGATAAGCCGCAGACAATAATTATTCAAATCACAATGATCCTTCTGCCTGTGTGTTAATTAACAGACCAGAGCTTTGAATCGGAGGACTCTGTATCTACTTTATATGCTAATAACACTGCTTGCTATTTAAGCCACTCTAAAAGACTGGGACAACAAAAAGATGAGAGAGGAAGGACGTAAGTGGCAAATTATTTAAGCTATATCAACTGAAACCTTACTCTGTTAAAATATTACATTAGTAATCTAGTTAATAAGTAAATGCTTCATTATTGGATAAAAAGAATTCTTGATTTAATGTTAAGTGTTGCCAAAAGAGAAGGGAAACATTGGTTTAACTTTTTAGACCCTGTCTCCTTTAACTATGTATGAGTTGTAGCTACATCTGGAAAGTAGAAAGTACTATAAACATGTATTTGAGTATATCTAACAGTTTATTAATACTGGATAAAAGTGAACTATCTCAGAAAACTATAAGCTTTAGGTGAAAATCACAGAAGGAAATACAGAGATTTCTCAAAAATTTTTTTGAAAACCTGGTGACATAACCTGGCTCAATGCCAATGACAAGAAAGCTGGAGAAACTTTTAAAATATTTCATAATTAATCCCAGATATACAATTTTAAATTTTGTCCACGGCCAGTTGCATGAAAGCCCCCCCCATCCATCCACCCACCCACCAGGCAGGTGGACAATATATTTTTGAACGACCATTAGTAAGTGAGGATTCCTGTGTCATGACTGGGGTAGTGCAGGACCCAAATGCTGAGGATGGAGGCAGGAACAGGTGAGGTAAAACCAAAAAGCTTTATTGCTGGACAAACTCACACAGGACATACTGTATGACGCTGGGGATGCAACACAAGGAACCGACAGGGAGTGACTGAACTAAACAGCATATGAAGGCTGTGTTCGATTTCAGGGTTAGGATGCTTATGAGGACGCATTTCGAGGCCGATGACGTCACAGCGCTGCAATGAGTGCTGTCCGAATTCGAAGGATACTCATTCATGTGTCCTCAAATGCGTCCTCGTTCCACACCAATTTCGAGGATGGGTCTGGTGTATCCTCGCTGGCCAAGGCTATCCCAGGATGCTTTGCGTGCCGGACGTTGGATTCTACTGGTTCATCAATTTTGCAGCAGTAGCAGAAAAAACCAGAGAGCAGTACAGTTTTAAATGTCAGTTTTTCAAAAGATTATAAAAAGCTTGTGTTGTAGGAATTTTTTGCTTATCTTTATATGACGTTTAATAATAAAAATCTCCAAAAAAGAGGTTGAATATTTTATTTTTCATGTAATTTAAGACAAGAAATCAATGTAAGCTAGCTTGAATGTTTTAAATGGAAATTTAGGAAATAAATCACCAACAAAGAGCTTAAAGTGTTTCTTTAGATCCATTTTATAAGCTTTAGTCTGCCTGTCGGAGCTGTCACGGTTGCTAAGCGACTGGACTGAGAGGCGGGGATAAGCATGAGGCTAGACCGTCTGAATTCAGAGCCGTTTATTTCTGGTCTTAGCGGTCGAGCAAGCACCCAACCTAGGTAGACCAGCAAGTACACGTCCTCATAAGCATCCTACCCCTGAATTCAAACACAGCCCATAGACAGGGAGCTAATCAAGGAGACGAGACACACCTGGAGGGGATTAGTGCAGAACACAGGAGGAGGAACACAGGCACGGACTGGACACAAGGGGGCAGAACATGACACTCTGTTTGTTCCTGCTCATGTTCCACTCTGTATATCTGCAAAAAATAGAATTAGTTCAAGGTGTCACTGGGATGTTTATGTTTGGGTACATCTCACCTTGTTGTGTCCAGTCAAAAAGTTTTCTTGCCCTATCATTTATAATTTTCAAGTAAAAAAGTTAAAGTATTTAACCTAAAATAGTTTGAACAGTTTATGTGACTAAAATATTTATTTAAAATGGGGACAAATGGTGGCAAAGCTTTGATGGGTCCCAGCAAATGTTGAACTAATCAACTCAAACACAACTTAACATTGCTCAGTAAAACATGAATCAGTTGCATAAATGGAGCTGCAGCTACATTTTGATGGAGAAAACTTCAAATCAGCTGAAAACGAACGAGAAGTTCAATACAGAATACAGTTTTGAAATGTTCTTCAATTTATATTTAAACAGATTTCCAGTTAAGCTAATATTGAGAAAACACATAGCAAGTGTGCAGCTCATTGATGGCTATATTCATCCATAAATCAGTGGTGCCATCAAAATGTGTGCTCCTATTTCTGGCCACGATTCACTGAAGTGACTCATTCATAGGGGCGAGATCAGCGGTCGTCAATCAAACTGTCTTCACATGCTTTTGGATAGCGCTAGGACCAGTCAGAGCCGTTTAGCAACAATAAGTACCAGCTGGTAAATTAAACTTTTATTGTATCCTGTCAGCAAAGCGGCCAATACATCCTTTTTCAAAATAAAAGGCTTTAGTGCCTCTATCTGTTCGCATCTTGAAGAAAAGCCTAAATCTAAATCATCCAAAGTTGATGACAAAGCCGTTTCAAACGATTCCCGAGCTGCCGCCATGTTGTTTAATTTTGGAGTCGGAGCTCTGCCGTCATCGGCTAATCCCGCCCATCAAACCATTAGAGCGTTGTGATTGGCCCGGTACCAGACTGATCGGATTTTTATTTATTACCGTAATTTCCGGGCTATAAGGCGCACCTGAATATAAGCCGCAGCAGCCAAATTTGGGGGAAATTGCAGATTTGTCCACACATAAGCCGCACCTAACTATAAGCCGCGGGTGTTTTAATGTTTAATTACCATATGTATGTGTGTGTGGGAGGCCACTTAGAGGCTACTCTCACACCCACATACCTTTGTCTGTTTGTATGTGAATACGGTTGTTGTCTGCTCTGAGGACACAGCCTACTGTTCGTATGTAAATGTTTTACCACCTTGGGCAGCTACTGATTGCTGCTTGAACTGAGAGAAAGCCGGAGCGGCCCAACCGGTTCCAGCAGCACTAGCTGGCCTCACTGTTCCTTAATGTTTAATTACTGTATATATGAGTTCCTGCTACCACAGAGGGGATTGTTGGGACAGAGATGACTGTTTGGGAACTATTGTATCAAAAATAAGCAGCCTACCGTATCATCGTCTTCCTCCTCCTGCGTACTAAAACCACCAAAATCCTCATCGTCAGTGTCAGAAATGAACAGGTCCAGAATCGCCCCCTCAGCCAGTCTCTCTCCTTTGTTGTCCCTCTAAAAACCAATAAAATCCTCTTCCTCAGTTTCGGAGTAAAACAGCCTCCAAACAAGGGCTCCATAAGCTATTGCGTAATCCTCTTCTATGGCCGCGCGTCGCGTTTGTGCATGCGCACGTAATGAACGTGACTGCGAGGTAAACGCACGTACGTAAAACACGCAAAAGCTTTGTGAATCGCGGTCACGTAAATTACGTGCGCATGCGCAAACGCGACACACGGCCATAGAAGTGGATTGCGCAATAGCTGATTGAGCCGTTCGGAGGCTGTTTGATTCAGACACTGACAAAGAGGAAGAGGATTTTATTGGTTTTCAGAGCGACAACAAAGGAGAGAGACTGGCTGATGAGGCGATTCTGGGCCTGTTCGTTTCTGACACTGACAAAGAGGATTTTGATGGTTTTAGCACGCAGGAGGAGGAAGACATAACAAGGTAGGCTGCTTATTTTGATACAGCAGTTCCCAAACAGTCATCTCTTACTCTTCATCATCATCACGCAGCAGTCCAGTTTTTCAAAACATACTTTGTTGTGCGCTGGTGCTTTGATAGCGCCCCCTTGGTAGCCGTTAGCTGAGCCACAGATAAGCCGCACCGTTGTTTAAGGCGCAGGGTCCAAAGCAAGGGAAAAAAGTAGCGGCTTATAGTCCGGAAATTACGGTAATTAATTTATTATTGCTCAAATAGCAATGAGGCATGCTGTTAATACAACTGTAATACCGGTGACATACAAACCACATAAACAATTACACAAACCCCACTTTGAAAGCTACACACATGCATACGTCATTTACACACACAAACACACACTCATACACACACAGCCCTAAAAGTACCAAGCTAGCTCCGAGAAGACCAATGATGTTGACCCCAAGAACACTGCATCTCTGTCTCTGTCAGGGGGACTCAGGGCCTTTTGGTAAGCTGTGTGTAAGTATCTGTATGAGCGTGTGTGTGCACGCTCGCGCATGTGTGTGTGGGCTAGGGTTCTAGAAGTGAGGAAGGATGAACTGTGTGGGAGAGCCATCTATTCACTGCTGACAAGGTCAGAGCTACTAAGGGAAAGATACCCCTGCTATATGCAGAGAAAGAGAACGTGGGATTTACAGTATATATACATATATACGCTCAAGCACATTTACAGAATTCCAACTTCTTCTTGAATGAAACAAAAAGTTATGTCTATGTGATAATGAGGCTAGCAAAACCATGGGACACCTGCTGGAAGTACCTCGTAATCTAGAAGATGACAATGCTGGATGCAAAAGCAATGAAGGAGAGAAAGAGAGAGACAGAAAAAGTGTGAGGAGTGGTGGTGCTGAATCAACAGTGACCAGTGTGCTTTGTCTTCATTATGATCCCAGTGGGGAGTCACAGAGATTTGTAGATGCCACACACACACACACACACGTGCACCTGTGCCCAGGGAAAGCACTAAAATACTCCACTCAGCACATCAGAAGAGCCATGAGGACACGTACTTACTCACATGTTCACACACTCAACTTAACTCCACACTGCCTACTTTTGTTGACAAGAGACAGAATACTTTTTTCCCACGGTAGACAGACTTTAGAGGGCCTCCATATCTCTAATATGATCTGATCTGATTCTGACCACTACTTTACTACTACTTTACTTTGTAGGTGCATATGAGAAATATGGTGAAATATTTCATACTAACAAAGCTGGATCTAATAATATTTTGCAGAACATGCAAAATGTTGGATAAAAATAATTTTTATTTTAAATAGGTTTTAATCCATGATGGCAACATTAGTTAAAAGTTAACTCATCCATCAAAAAGGACGCAAATTTCAACAAACATATTTTGAAATGAACATTGGATTTGAATCAGAAGTTTACATATAGATTTTTTTTTAATTGCAGTTTTTTTTAAAAGAAACTGATGGCAGATTAACTGGTTAACACCCTATAATTAGCAAAGCAGCTGTTACTTTTAGTCAAAAGTGAACCCAAGTACCATAATGATACAGTGAGTCTAATTCTTCATGCATCTGGAGAGTAAACCAATTCATGACAGGGTGGTTTCTTGACAAATATTTATCCAATCAAAACAATATTTTTTAAAAACTGAAGAAGAAAAAAAACTGTTCAAAGACACATTTGAGTGTTTTTGTTTATTTCACTAACCTGCTTTGTACTGAGGAGGTGGTGTAACTGATAAGATTGGAAAACGTCGGCTTGGTGCGCTTTTACCATCTCTTGACATTTTCTCAGACTTTTCCTGAGCTCCTCAGTCTCTTCCTGCTTCTTCCTACAAGAAACAGAACGTTCACAAAGACTTTTGAAAATTCAAATCATTTAGGGATTATAGTCAAATTAAAATTTGAATCATAAAAATGAAATAGAAACATTCTATTTATTTTGTTATATTACATCACGGAAAAATATTGTATAGCTTTATGCTGATACAAAATATTAACTTACACAAAACGTCAATGAGAGATCACAGTAGAAGATAAATACAAAATATTATGATCTATTAAAATATTTTCTATTTCAATCAGTGTTATAAAACATACTAAAAGCAAAGTTCACTCCTTCATAAAGTGTCAGATCACATAAAAATAATCATACATTCATTTTAGGAATTTAGTTGAGTGTCTTTAAAAAGTGTCATGCACATAATGCAATCTCATTTAAACAAACAAACAAAAAATAACTAAAATTTTTAAAGCACCTAATTTTGGCTATTTTCCATTTGTGGCCTCTGGCAAGTTAGAAAATCATAAATAAAATACAAACAAGTTACACATTTCATTTGAAATAATATGTCGAAAATTTGGTTTCATGTGCAATTAAATCTGAATAAATAAATAATTTAAGAGCTATATAATAACATTATAATTTTCTTATAATTTGATATTTGATACCAAATTTAAGAATTTAAATGAATGTTTTATTATACATTTTAGACACAGTCTGACAATCCCCTGAAAGGTCTTTAAAAGTAAAACAAAGTAAAAAACATAACAACCCCCCCCCCCAAAAAAAACTACAAAATCACATTGACATGCATAGGAAGGCGCTCTGGTGAGAACCCAAGGGAATGAGACTGCACATTGGGACAAAAGCAAAGTGAGAGAATATAAGTGGGAGGATGATGGATATATTTCATCACCACAGCCAGGACAGGTCCGTCTGTGACATCTGTTTAGCGTAGCTGGCTAAATAGGATGCATTAAAACCACATACGCAGCTATTTCATCCTGCAATCACACAGCCTTATTGTTGCAAGATGGCAATAACCTAAAAGGGGACTTGGAAACAATTACTAAAACACACACGCCGTGATAATTTGAAGAGACGCCCACAAAGCTAAGACTAAAACCAATCTATTCCCTCAAGAGCTAAACCAATAAGAATTTAGCCATAGATCATCAACAATCCCGCATCTTTTTTCATCCTTTCCTTTACTCTCTAATTCTTCTCTGCTGTTTCTTCTTCTACTAAACTTCTGTTTTCAATTACAAGCCTCCACACCGGAATCAAGATATTCAAAGTGTGTCTGTAATGTGAGGTTAACACATTCTGCGGCTGCTGACATTTAGAAAGGAATTACAATGCGGTACCATTGCCTTTGCATTCTCATTCCTTCCTGAGCACCAGATTAAATTACAAAATAAATTAAATATGCAGCGCTCTGTGTGTGCGAGTGTGTAGTGAGAAGACGAGCGGGTCTGAATGTGTGTGTTTATGTAACATTAAGCACAACAATTTAATACAGTGGAGTCATGTGGGAGAGCATGAATATTGAGGTTGCTTGGCCTCTATTTGTCTGCCTAGCTAACAAGAATATTACTTATTAATGTAAAATATAAACTCGTGGTTTACTGTGGGACCCTCTAGTTCACAAACCAGTTGGTGTGTATAAGTGTGAATTTCTCTTCATATATGCATTAATGTTATCTCACAGAACAGCCACGATTTCAGGGGAACCCATTCCTTGTGTGTGTGTACGAGCTGAGAGAATTTAAGACTGGCAGTGAGTGAGAGTACGTGATAATGTGTATCAGAGATATATGCAAGAGTGTGTGCTCATACTGAATGTATGAACACAGTGTTTGTGTTGGTCCAGCTGAATAGGTGACCTTTGCTTCCCTGCCCCCAGTCCCAGTGTTATTAATTGCTGTGTAGTGGACAAAAGCCAAACAGATTTGTAACGGCTGAAGGCACCTCGATCTGTGTCGACCCAACCAGCCGCCACAACATACAACCCTCATTAGCCCTGTTCGGCAAGCGGCACATGCCCTCTGTGTGTGTGTATGTGTGTTTAGATATGTGTGTATTTGGTTAAGTACGAGTGGAAAAAAGAAGTATTACAGTCTAGTTCTGGGCATATCTCTCAGTTTTATTAGTTAACATTATATTTAGAAGAAACTGGCCTTAGTTTAAAAAAAAAAGTAAATTGTATTTTGATTGAAAATAGATGACGACTAAAATTTTTAATCAACTTTTTGCCAAATATCTATGGTAACTTAAGGATCCTCAGAATTAATTATGTTGATCAAATGTACTCTGTTAAATTCTTTTAAGAGTCTGTTTTTTATTTCCAATGAGGCAAAGGGTTTAGAAGTAAAGAATAAATCTCAGTCTGAATTCAGAATCAGTCAAAACATTATGACCACCTACTTGATACTGGAAAGGCCCCCCTTCAATTGGCAAACCAACAAAGACCAGTTGGGAATAGATGTGGGCTTTTGGTGGATTGGGCCCCCAGATCCCATCAGAGTTTTAAGGGGGAGAATGTGGCCCAGTGAACACTTCAGACTCATTCTGAGGCAATCCTAAGCTGTTAACTAAGGTAGCTTTCACTGTGAAAAATTATTATTTTCTTCTTTTTTTAAACCCCGTGTTCTGTCTGTGCTCGCCCCGCGTGGGTCACCTGGCAGTCACTGCGCTAGAGCCCCCGGGGGTCGCGGCGAGGAGCTCACAGGCACCGCCCGCAGCCAGCCATCCAGGGCAGATCTAGCCGGAACCAGAGAATCCAAGACCCAGGGGCGAACCAGCCCCAGCAGAGGCCCAACCGCACCAGGGGGCCCAGATCCCACCACGCAGCCACAGGGGGAGAGCAGGTAGACACCCCCAGCACCCAGCCCCCGAGACACTCCAATACGTCGGCGGAAGAAGGCACCACCCAATGCCGAGGTGCAGCCAGGGAGGACAGTCTCTACAGAGGAGGGCCTAGCATGTCTCAGAAGAGGGGGAAGACCAGACCCGACAGATAAACAGTCACACACACAATCACACGTTCCCACCCTCATGCACACACATCCCTGCAAACATACCAAGACACACAATAGACACTGTACACCCACTCTCACTCCTCATGCAAAATCTATGTTCCCAGGACCGGGGACCAGCGCCCTAAGGGTGAAACTGGCCCCCAGACCCAGAAGATGGTCCCTTCCATACCAAAGTGGGGATGAGCAGACCACTGCGCACACCGCAGCAGCCGAGCAGCCCCCCCGCTACAAACCCTGACCAGACGGCCCGCTCCACTCCAGGCCCCAGGCAGCGAGCAGAGAACAGGGGTGTAGGAAGACCCCAAGTCTCGCCCCACCAGCTCCAATGTGGTGTTGATGCATGTTGTAGTAAGATGCTGTGAAAAATTCTTAATCAATATGAATTACAGTATTGTTCTTTTTACAAAAAATACAATCATTTTAATGCTCAGTAGACATGATTTGAGGAACTCCTTATGTTCCTTTGACCATGAAACATGGCACAAAAAATTGGAGTACAATTTACTTTTGATGGCTTCTGAACTGTCAAACATGCAAATCTGAACTACTTTTAGATGAGTGTAACCCTTGCTGACATTGTCACCCTGTACATTTAATTTATTTAAATGGCTAATATAGCACAGCTACAGTCTCTTACTTTTCTTTCAATAATTTACTCTCCGGTTCACAACAGGGTGTCAAGGACTGAGAGAAAATCAGAGAACGAGAGAGTGTGGCACAGCAGGCCACACCTTTGGTCATCCAGGCCAACACCGGAGCAGCTAATTGGCTAGATTCTAAATATTTAAAGGAAGCTTGACCTGATTGGCCATTTTGATTGCTCCGATTGAATGATTCAATAGTTGGAAAAAGGGTCAATTCAACCAGTCAATTTAAACTGTGACACTAAATGTATCGAGCCTTCAACAGCTGTTTAACTAAGTGATTAATTAAATAATCCAATAAAGTAATAAAACTAGGAGGGTGTTGAAGCAGCCAACAGTTCTAATAAAATAAAATCCAATTGAATATTGCTTAAATTTTAAAACTTGCATTTACTAGTGAAAACAACGTTCTTTTTGGACATTGCTTTTCTCTCACAACACACACACTGAACATACAAATACAATCAGAATGGAAGAGTGAACTTGTTCGCACCCAAAGTGGATCAGAAGGAGAAAACAGCAAAAGAAATACTGAGGCACAGAAGCGAGGAACGAATGCAGGGCAGGCCTGCTCAATCTCCATCATAGCAGCTCTCCTTTCATGAATGTCCTTGGAAGGGACACAAGAGAGAGAGAGAGAGAGGAATGAAGAAGGCTGAAGTAAGAAAAGACAAGAGAGAAAAAGTACGGAGAGAAAGAAGAGACACAATGGCACCAGAAAAGGAATAAAACTGCTGCTGCTCATCCTCTTGGCAATCCATAAATTCTTACTTTTAAGGATAACTTGCAAGATTGGACTACGTTGTTCTGACATCACAGGAAGAATTATTTATCTGATTATGGCAGTAATTATTACCCAGCTGTTTACTGCAGATAGAGGAATAATTCATGTAGTCAACAGGCCGTGTTAGTGGAGGCAGCGATGACACTAGCACGTTTACTAAATATGCAAAGTGCGGTTGCTCTGCTTTCCTAATTGCCCCCATTGTCCCAATGCATGCCCTTATTAAAGCGCGGGAACTTTACGTGTCACCCTGACAAAGTGATAAATTGTTGGGGTATCAAGGAAAATGGTGGCAGAGTGGGGGACTGTGCTGGGGTCCTGACTTCATTAGGGTATGCAGAAGGAGAGAAAGGATGAATGAAGATGGACACTGAAGCACAGTGAACCTGTGGCAGGGAGAGGGAGGGAAAGATACAGAGCTAAATAGATTAAGATAGAGAGGAAGAAAGAGAGAGGTGAGAGCTAGAGATTAAGGGATGGAGGTGGGGACAGGGCAGTGGATAGAGGAGTGTGGTGTAAATGGTAGGGATTAGCTGGATGCTGTACCTAATGAAATGGCACAGATGGTTTGATTCTGGGGAGATCTGTCATTAGGAATGGGACGGAAATAGAGACTATGAGTGTGAAAGAACAGAAAGAGGTTTGGAGCATGGAAGTACTGCTCCTGCATCATTACCATGCACAATGGATCAGCATTCACTCAATGGACACCATTAATCCAGCACTCAATAATATGGCCAGTGGTTTGAACAGACAAACGGACTTACTATCGGAGAGAACATGCTGGTGGATTAAATGGCCGACATTTGCAGGGTGAGTGAGCAATCTGAGGGTTAAAGAGCTAACACGGAAAGGATATTTTAAATAAATGACGGAACACTGTTAATTGATCATGACCTCAGCAGCACTGAATAAACATGAGATTAACTGGAGCCACAGTGACCTAAACGCCTCGAAATGAGTGAGTGGTTGTTAGTGTGTGTGTGTGTGTGTGTGTGTATATAAATCCGGATGTTACTTATTTACTCATGCAAAAGATCTAACTTGTATAGGATCAAATCACATCACAGAGCTCATGTGATTTTTAGGTTTGCTTCAAATTTTATAAACCGCCCCTTTGTACATCATTTCTGACAAACCCGAAAAAGAAAAAATCTAAAAGACACCTGTGTGAAGGTAAAATATTGGGTAGAATGTCAAGGAAGTTCAAACTCAAACAAATACAATTAATAAAAAAACAACAACAAATGTGTCAAAGTTGACTTATTTATTGAAAGCTAAACTCAATTTTTTGCGCAAACATGCCATGTCATTAGTCTGCAGTGTCAGGATCCCATACGTTGTGCATTTGTGTTGTATGATTAACAAAGCAGTATACCACAGCAGCTCTCCTCCCTCTAAAAGTGTTGTTGAGCACAGAGGAAAGGTGAAACGCTGGTGGGGAAGCGAGGAGGAAAGGCAGTGATCCAGGGAGCATTTACATGTAATTTTAGCAGAAGCCTAAAGATATTTTCCAGTAAAATAGATTACCAGCATTGAAAATGTGACTGATTAGCTAAACGTGACTTTTTTCTTTTTTGTCAAAAAATAAAAGATGGCATTTCTGTAGCACTAAGCCCTGAAGCACAGGATGTTTTATTAATGTACAAGCTGCAGTTCAAATCAGAGGCTAATTTTTAATTTCTTCACATTGTTCACTTCATTGTCTCTTAGCCTTGAGCACTTTATACGACTCTTCATCCTTTTTCCATTTCCTGTAATTCTATACATCTCACACTCATTTATTCCCCTACTTTTCCTGTCCTGCTGCCTGGCTTTAGTGTTTTCTATGTTAAATATCCCATTTTCTCGCCACTTATTAGATCAGTTAGCATAAATATAATAATCTCTACAATATGTAAGTAAACTCTAAGTTCATCAGATTTCTGGTGTGGTGTTTTTTCTGTTTGTAGAAAACTTTCTAGACTTTTGCAAGGCATTATGGTAATTTATAAGTGCCAGATTTATGACAATATTACAAACTAGGTGTTTTCACATTTTGTCCTTTGCTTTTAAAATTGTGTCCTGATGCCAGTATTTCTAATATTCCAAGAGACATTTTTTTGTTAAAAATAATAAAATCAATTATTTTTTACTTCAGTTAATAATTCATGATCTAATAAGGGTTATAAGAAAAAAACATCACTGGTCAGTCTGTTTTTAAATTATTTACAATTTTGCAAAGAGTGACAATCATTCTGGGTATGATATTTTTTATTTATACTTTTCTTATTCTTTGACATAAAAGCCTTGATTTGAAGATGATTTTTCCAGATCTTGTGTTCGAAATTCAGAGGCTAATTTTCCTGACAAAAGTTTTCTAAATGTGGGAAAAAATATAAAACCAACCAAATCTAAAGGGAGTTTTATACAAAAATATGAAGGTTAAAAGATTACAGTCAAAGAAAAGCTGTTAAACTTCACATTAAGCACTTTACTTTAAATTACCTCATAAGCTCATTCTTTATGATGACTCCTTCCAAATAGCGTTTTCGTGCATAGAAGTTATGGATGTTCTTCCTGGCAAAAAAAAAAATCCTCTCCACATTCTCTGAATCTATAAAAAAGTAAATATTTTCTTCAGAACGTTGCAATAAAAATAAGGAGACAGAAGCAATTTTGTGTTTTATTGCAGCCAAAAAAACGTTTCTTTTATTTAAGCCATTTTGTTTTTCTATCTTTTAATAAAATGCACACATTGGTTTACCCTACATGATGACAGGAGGACATTGCAGGGTGGGACCTACAGCTGTCACAGCTCTATATATTTAACCACCTCAGTCAACACTCATTGAGGGGGCTGCAGATTAGCTAGCCCATACACCAGCGGATCATTTTAAAGCAATGGGCGGATGTCCTTCAGACTAATTAGGAGATTAAAACAATGGCAGGTAAAAGAATAATTATGCTATGAGAAGAATGAAGAGAGGAGAGGAAGAGGAGTGGAGGATGGAAAAAAAACAACAAAGAGCAAAATGAGAATTAGCATTGATCTGTCAGTCAATAGATAATTTTAAATAAAGTAATTGGCACCACCCGAGTTCTTGCTGACCTTTGTTGACTAGTGAAATCAATGCTGTTGAATCTAATACAAATCCGAGGTGCGGCATGTAAACACTGGTTTCTATTATAGCCTTAATACATTATCTTCTGTTATCTACCACAGTGTGATAAAGACAAGAGGAGGAGAGAGATAAAAAAACCAGAGTCAACATTGATTCTGAGGAGATGCCACAAGGGAATCCTGAGATGATTGTTTCTCAACCTTGTTTTGGTTTCTCTTCATTTTAGTTAGAAAAGTACAAAGATTGTGTTTAAATAATATAAATGCAAACTATTGCTTTATGAGGCTTAGATTTATCAAAAAACGAGAAAAAAATTGAAGGTAAAATCTTCAATAGTCTGTGTATGAAAGGACTTGAATGGTTTCAGGGATGTTTCTTTCACAAACTTCTTTTAATTATCAGTTTTTTTTTCTTTTTACAAAGATTTGATGAATCTGTAATCAACTAGAAAAACCGAATTTCTGCATTTTCCCTCATGATTTCTTTTTGAGCTATGAGAACAGTCCGGGGACGAACTCTACTTCTGAGGTAAAAGCCTTGGTCAAGGGCAGAGGGATAAAAATGGAGCAGCTGGAAAAAAAAAAATCAGTCAAACATAGAAAATACTGACTTCAGCAGAGGCTCACGTGGGAATTGAACCCAGAACTTTCTTGCACTGTTAACCACTGAGACACAGGCTCGTTTCTAGTGGTGTTTATTTAAATAAATACTGTTTATTTGAAAAAAGTAAAGCAAAGGCAGCTGTTTTATACTACATGGTGAACTCGACCCTGAAGTTTTACCCTGTGACCTAAACAGCTGTATCAAAGTCCACTTTAGGATCTTTTACAGTTTTTATTAATAATCAATGAAACAATACATAAATCGAAAAACACAAAGCTCTCAATTTACAAGCTTCCCAGCATCTCAAAAGCATTATAATTATTCAAAATGCTTTTTAAAGCTTTATCCTTTTATCAGAGTTTTTGGAAAATATCTGTTGCCAGAGCATCAATAGGAGGCCCCACTCATGTGCTTTTTATTAGGAGAAATACAAACTGCATCAAGGATACAGAAAACATTTGATAAAACTTTGTCGGTTTGAATATTGTTTTTTCCTATTTGTGAATATCAGGGTCTGACATTGTTATTAACCCTTTCAGCATGGTGTTAAGTATGTATCATCATACACAATAACCTTCACTCTAACTACAATATGTACATGTAAAATGACAGAATATTGTCTGTTTATTTTCCCTCTCTCACACTCATTAAAGTCAGTGGGTATCAGCTGTTGTTTTTTCTGATTCATGTATACAGCCACTCCAAAACCCCTCGTTAAGCTCTTAAATGGAGCTCGTCCATGCTTTGATTTGCAGTAAATGCAGTAAAAATTCACATTTGTTTGCAAGAAGTTTTTGGTGAGTCCTTTCCTGAATGAGTCTAACATGCTCTCAAAAATCTAAATCTGTCTTTCCTTCCTATTTTGTTTCAGTCTAATTTTAAGAGAAGGTTTGAATGGGTTGCCATATTTAAAACTCTGCAGGAATGTCCATATGGCATGCTGTCAAATATTACAAAAATCTAGGATGGACAGTTTTTGCAAGTGCATGATATATTGAAGTGCTTAAATGGGGCTGCCCATCCACATGGCGCAACAGAGTGTCCCCCCACCACGACACTCCATTTGCTAATACAAGACACCGTGGTGATGTTTACCCTGACCGCCATCTCCTCGTAGAAATTCATCTCCATGATAAAAAATGCCTCCTGTGAACACAAAGGAAAAGATGCCGTTACATCTTGTCTCCCGGCCCTCTGATCTGTCCACAGCAGGCATCAAAGATAAAGAGCTCTTTATACATAATACATTGCACAGAGACAGCGCAGATAGGGCCATAGTAAAGGGGAGGGTGGAGGGAGGGGAGGGAGTGCAGAAATAGAACGAGAGAAAGCAAGGGAGAAGAGAGGAAGGAGGGAAGTCTGAGGGATGGAGGAAGAAAGGAAAAGAGGAAGAGAGAAAGTGGTTAGTGGGACTTTGTATCAAGGGGAGGACGGTAGTCTCTTAATATACTAAACACAGACAAGGGCCAAGAAAATCTATGGTAGTCAAGCAGCGCACTAATGGAGATGTATGATGGCCAAACGCTCTCCTCTGGATTTCATAATCAATGACAGCCCTGCCACAAAAGAGACTAACAAAGGGCCAGAGAATATTCAGCGACACACTCAACAAGCCATCACACAGACAAAACGTGCCATCCGACCACTGGGGGCACATTTCAGAAGCAAACTGGAGCGTTGGCCATAAAAGGAATTCATATTTCAACACGTCTTTTTCAATAAAGACAAGGAAGAGAGGAAAGACGGGAAGGGGAAGAAAGACAAAGACTTGAAAGGAGATTGTAAATTCAGCTTGATGTTTTGTGAAGGAGCCTTGTGCGAGTCACATTACACACAATAAGGTCCACGAGACAGACGAAGACAGACGGAGCGCGATAGAGGAGGGGAAGCGTGGAATATTTCTGGGCTAATTCAAAATAGTGCTCTGTGGCAATTTTGAGTGATTCAAATTAGCGCTCATCTGTTTCCAAATAGGACAAAACAGCCTCATTTTAGCCCATATGTGTGTTGTGACACATCCTTCATTGTTTATTTTACCCCCCCCCCCCCTTCATTTCTTGAACGCCTCCCAAACGGCGGCTGGCAGTTATGCTTTAGCAAACAGTCAATTTACAGGCATGATAAATAGCTTGTTTTGATACGTTTACAAAACTCAATCCAGGGGAAAATTATACGTGAGAGCGCTGGGTATTGGATCCGGTATCAACAATCTGTTCAATTAAGAAGCAGTTGGAGGCAATATGCTGAAAATGGGGCCTTGTTTTATTAAAGCACACACATACACAATCATCATGAACACAGCACTTTTCTTATTTCTGTTTCTCACTACACTCGTTCTAAATGGATCTCTGGAATTGCAACTTAGATGGGATTCCTTATCATTTTCCATCATATACGCAGAGTGTTAATTTCCAAATGTGTAATGAGTGAATTATATTTCTTAAGGTCAGAGGCAGGGACTTAGGAATATGGCAATTGAATTCTAATGCATGCTATCATAACATAATCAATATATCTGTAGCTTTTCGAGGCTCTGACTTACCTTCACCATTTTTCTGACGCGTGCCCTTGCTGTGAAGCCGCGCCACATCTTCGGTATAATGACCGCCTTCTTGTGCAGATGGCTGCAGGAAATTCACATTGAGGAGAGAATGGAGAAATAAATGAAACACTGAAAAGTTTTCCAAACTCATGTGGGGGAGAAATTAAATCGTGGATTTATGGGTTTAATCATTAGCTGGTATGTTTATGTCCAGGATTGGTCAATTTAAACACAAAAAGGAATAGAGCTGCAAGTAAAAAATATATAAAAGTTTAAATAGATCTAAATAATTTAAGGCAATACACAATTTAGTAAACTGGATCATACAATGTATTAAAATAATTGCTGTCTAATTGAATGTTTTTAACATTTTTCTGCAAACAATCTTATCCTGCAAAATGACTTAAAAGGTCAGAGAAACATTAGACTTTCAAGTAGACTCTCACTAAGACACACGAATGTGGAAACCCCTTGCTCTTCCAGGCTTTTCAATCACGCCCGATGAGCCTTTCGCCCCGTTTAGTCAGCTGTGCACATTTGTATTCATCTTCAAACATACTCTAAATGCAAGTCCACTGCGATTCTCAGCCTCCAACGAGGCCATCAATTTCCAAAAGGCCATTTATATGCCCAGAAAATCAATGCTTATAGTGGGGATAGCACAACCCCGGAGTTGCACTTAGGCAGCTAAAATTGTTGCTAATTATCCACTTAACGCATTGATCAATTAACTAAAGTAATCTGAATTAACCTACTGTCTGGAAGTTTGTCTGCTGACCCTGCAGAATGGTGCTTGGGTCACGGTATCGGTAGAAGCACAAAGATGGAGACATACATTTCTCTGTGTGAAAAGAGCTCAGAGTCCAAGTTACATTTATTCCTTGAGGCCATTTGCAAACCTCTAGAAGTGAGATAATTATAGGACTGAGCCAATATCAGTTCCTTTTCAAATTAACTCTGAGCCCTGACTGAATTTTTATTTTATAGTAGCACCCTACTAACCAACTGCTGCCGTTTCCCTTTTGTGATGGTATATTTTTGTATCTGTGGATCTGTGTCCATGTCATAAAAGTAACAATAAAAGTCCATTTTTATTAGGCACCATTTGTAAGATTACTGTATGCATTAAAGAACATGAACAGCTATGTTATAAACGTAACCGTTATATATTGCAGCATTTAGGCCCTCAGGCTGTATTGTTACAAGATATTTAAAAAGTTTATGTATTATTTACAATCGCATGAAAATATGTCTAATTACATCTAAATGTACAATCATATCTAAATATAAAGGTAAATCCTAATATTTAGAAAAAAATCTGAATAGATTAAGTTAATCCTAAATGCCTGGAATAAATTCTAAAATATGCAAAGTTTCATTCAGTTGCTAAAATCTAAATATAAACATAGTGGTTTAAATTTTTTTTTAGCTAATATGCAAATTCTCATTCATCCTCTTGCTGTAAAATCTCTTTTCTGTCGTTTCAGAAACCTTTTGATTCTAGCTTTTGATTTATGAATGTTTTACTTTATGCCCCACACATTTTATGATAATAAACCAAACAGTTATACCTGAGGTAAGCCTGCACCTTGCAGACTCGGAAGCAGCTCTGAATTATTATGGCTGAATTATTGTTGGTCTGTTCTCTTTGGCTTTGCTGAAACAAAGATTAAAGGTGATTTAGGTAATTTGGTAAACGATGTAGCTTAAAACTTTTCCATGCTTTTTAACAATGTTCTAACCTAATATAGCTATACATATGTGGCAATTAAAAAATAAACGAAAGAAATCAATAAGGTGGTTCCCTCGCAGTTCTCTAAAAACTTCAGCCAATCATACGTTTTGGTCCAAAAGCAACTATTGGACAATCCAAGTGTCTGTCTCACCGAAGCGCCGCACTACCACATTGCTTGGATCCTCCAATAATTTGTGCTGGAGCATTTTAAAGCAGAAAATCCCAGAAGTGAGAGAAGGACAGAAACGTCCGGCTGTTACCACTTCATTTTTAGGAAAAAACATGAGAGTCCCAAAAAGAAAAACACATTTTCAGCTAGCAGAAAACAAAGAAGGTTTGGACGTAGAAAGAGGAAAAACCTGAGGGAATGTTTCAAAGGCTGGTGTTTGCAGTGGTGGTTCTAGACCAAAATTGGAGGAGGGGCCAGCTGCTTTTTTAAAGGGGAAAATTCTAAAACACTCAGCACTTAGCAGGGGGCCAAGCTTGTTGTCAGTGGGGCTCTGGCTCCCTTGGCCCCCCTCTAGATCCGCCCCTGGGTGTTTGGCTTTCTATTGTTACTGTGGCAATGCGCGGTTGCATGTTTATAGGAGGCGGGAGGGGTGACAGCTCTGAGCAGTGTTTGTGTAAAATAGCTAGCTACACCTAGCTTGTTTGAAAATTACACAGTGCAGCTTTAATATAAAAACCCCCCAAAATTAACAGGTAGATAATTTATGTGGCTTTGCATAATAGTCATGTAAATGCAATGTGATGTAGAAAGAAGGAGAATCATCTCTGTGATCCTATGAACACACCTCCACTGCTACGCAATCTTTTTATGCTAATAAATTAATGTATTTTTAAACTGAAGGCTAAAACTTGACATGTACATAAAAAATGATAAGCAAGTTTTGAAGCATGCAAGTGTTATCTTGCTGATTTCTTTGTCCTCTTTAAAGGAGCCTAACTTTACTGTAATCTTTCTAAATGATTTTGATCATTAGTTCTCCAAACTTTCTCAAGATCTTTTATTGTTTTACTTTGAACTTTAGCTGAAGTTTTACTCCATTTTAGTCATCGCATCTGATCGTGTTCAGATAAATGTTTTTGGTTGTTGTTGTTAAAACAATGACCTCTGACTTCTGAATTATTCAGACATAAAAAGGTTCCTAAACTCAAAAGATGAACCAGAGCTGAGCCAACACATAAAAGAAAACTTATAAGAACCAATTAGAAAACCTTATTTGTTTCCTTTTTAGGGTTAGGGTTTTTATTTTAGCTGAATCTAAACACAAAATGTATTAGTTTGACTGAAAATAGAAATACATCAACAAAAAGCTTATTTCCTGAGAGCTATTAGATTAAAATGTATCATCCTGGTGATCAGCTGAAGGACGAGGCATCACTCAGGTACTGGTTCAGGTTTTGATTTGTTTGGTTCCTGTTACTTGAATACGTGACTTTCAGATTCAGTTTGTTTGCTGTAAATGATTTAAAATCTGACTTCTTCTTTTGTCCACTTTTTCCATTTTAAAGACAAATAGCTCAATGTCCTGTTACGACCAGACACAAATAAAAGAGCAAAGTCCAAAGCAAAACTTAACAGACCTTCAGAAAGCTTGAAGCACTATTAATTAGAACCATTTAAGTCTGTATTCTTTACATTTTTATTAATTTGGGTCAATATTATGGGTAATGTTTAACTTTTTATTTAAATAAAGACATGTTTTATGCTTGTTTTGGGTTCATGTTTTACTGAGATAAGCCTCGTGTGTTCTAGGTGCTAAGATGTTGACCAGAACCTCAAAGGGTTGAAATCAAATTCAGGAGAGTTCAGCTCATAGATGGAAAACTTCATAATCTAGGTTAAACGTTTTACGACTGAGAATATGAATACTTCTTTCTTGCATAGAAAAAATATTTGTAAAAACATTTTCAAATTGGCTGGATGAAGATCCTTCTGTACCAGTCTGCTTATGAAACAGCTTCTCATCAGGAGAAACTCGTCCTTCACCTCCTGCTGTCAGGCCCGCTGCTCTCCACCCTCGGTTAAACTCAACGGAACAAACACTAATTAACCTGTCCGCTCCACGTGCGTAAACGCGCTGTCGCGGTACGTAAAATGCGTAGCGCCTCTCCATAAAGCTATTTAAAAAAATACAAATGAAACACGATTACAAATACCCCGAGATCCGCGACTTTTCACGCAAACATCCGGGACTTTACCCCGAATGTGCGACAACACGGCAAAGACACGCAACAAGCAGCAGAGCTAAGAAAACTTTACAGGTAAGAAGCGCGAGGACGCTAACGTCACCTAAAGCTAGATAATGACTCACTACGAAAGTCGACAGCAGCCAGAGCGTTTTTTATATCATTACTCATCAAAATACACACCTGTTTCTGTAGAAGTATTCTGAACTCCTCTTCGGCACCATTTTTTCAAGCTCCGCCATCATGTTTACAGTTTACCTGTTTCCTGTCAACGCAGCTGCGTCCTGGTGTTACAGTAAAAGAGGCGTTCAAAACCTGTTGGAAAAAGTAAGATTTTACCTTAAGGAACGAGTAATACCTAACTATATCAATATGAACTAATCAAATAATAGTTCTTTAACTCATGTTGATATTTACATACTCACCTTTCAGATGGAAAGAGGTGAGTTAGTTTATGAAATGTGATTTTAAATTTCTCTCCAACAAGTAAAGTCTTAATAAAATAAAATTATAACAATAAAAACTTTATTTATTATAAACATTTAATTTGAACTAACAAATGATGTTGACACCACTCCTACAGACTGGGTCAGGAGCTGTAATAACTGTTTTTTAAAAAACAGATACAGTGGAAAATAATAAACCAAATCCCAGCATTAAAATTGTCAACTCTCTGCATGCAGATTGTGGATGTGTATTGATCTGCTTGCTGCCTCACCTCTTCCATCCATCCCTTCATTTATTTCCTTCCTTTCTTGACGTTATCACCCTTCATCAAACAGTTATCAGTTAAAGTCTCCCTGCTCTGCCTTCCCTGCTTCCTCTCATCTTCACTCCACTTCTCTTCAGTCATAACCTCCTGTCAAAATGATCAACTCAGCAGGGTGTATGTGTGTGTTTGTATGTGCAATTTTGTGTCTCTGCAAGAAAAGATTCCTGTCTGGCCGTTGGTCAGAGGAATCTCGGTATTATGGATTACTCCTTGGAGACAGGGAAATGACAAATAGTGGAAGTGAAGGAGTGTGTGTCCACTTCAATGCTTTTTCATGTCTGTGTATCGGCATGTCTGGTTCTCTATTAGCCACAGAGTAAGCTTATTTGAGATTTTTTTTTTGTTTCTGTCTTTCTCTGAGGCCAATTTGCTGTCTGAGGTGGTGAAAAGCCATAGGAAGACATCCCAGGTCTAGAGTTATGGCTGCGGGGTCGAAGCCGTGGTTCCAAAGTCCATCCATCGAAGGCAGGTAGGAGGACGGCCACCCTGGTAATTACCGGAGAGTTGTTGTGACAAGAGGGTATGAAAAACGTGCGTGTGTGTGTGTGTGCGAGAGGGGGGGAGAGATTTTTTGGGAGAGGGTTGTTTTGGAAAGACAGGATGGCTGGAAGCTATTCGTCCTGCCACAACTCTGATTAGGTGTCACCTGGTGTGTATCCGTGATTAAATGACATAAAGAAGAGAGTGAGAGTACTTCACAAGAACATGCTACTTTGTCTAGTAATCCACTTCTAGACATTGTCAAACCACCTGTTATTAGCTTTCTTCTTTTTTGCTGAGGGAAGCAATAAGTCTTTATCAAAAATTACCCATGAACCCTTCCTCCGTTTCCCATATCTCCATGTAGAATATGTCACTTAGCATGCATTCGGTCATGAAGCCCACCCAGCCAGTCATTCTCCATGCTCATTGTTCCTAAATGAGGGCCATATGTGCCGTGGCCAGCGCTGGTCATGAAGCAGTGGTGATATCAGCTTCTCTGTGGCTGACTGTGAGAAACTCACACTCTGCTCTGCCTGTCTTTTTATCATCGCTGCATGTGTCGGTGTGTGTGAGTGATTATACAAAGTGCCTGTGGATGTGGGCCTCCATATTTTGTCAGTGTCGTGCCATGCATGCGTGCTCCCACGGCCACTGTTGGGCGCAATGGATGGAATGTGTGTTTCTCGGCAGGACCATTTCAGCCATTATTATTAAACATCTGTCTGCAGCACATTAATTTTCCCACTCTGACGCATCCCTCTCTACCGAGGGATCACTTAATTGAAATCCATAATGACAGTTTTTTTCCCTCGTTTTTTCACCTCACTGGGAAAAAATGAAACAAGAAAATGAATTTTAGATGAAAAGGATATTTGCACCAGCTATTGTGTGATAATTATCACACAGTGATGTTATTTTTAAACCCGCTGACAGTTGTGGAGACGCACGGAGCAAGAAAAAAAGCTTGTGGTAACTTGATTAATAGTTTTTTTCTAAAAACATTAAATGTAAGAACTTAATGCCTTTTTGTGGGCTGTTTGTTTATATTAGTGGAACATATTTTTAGTCTACTGGAGGAAAAAACACTAATATGTACATGCTTATTATACTATACTTTGTCAGTGAAAAGTTATGCAGATCAGTAAATATTCAGACAACAAAACTATGTGATAAGTGTCTAGAAGTTATTAAAACTGAGTAAATGACTGGAGGTTTGCTCTTGTTTTGTTTTTCTTTAAAGAAAACAGGATCAGAACTGAAAAAGATCTTGAACTTTTGAAAAATAACGTTTTTTCAAATCTATGATCGATAACTAGAAGTTACTTATTTTAAAGCCAACTCTTCATATTGTAAGTAAAAAGAAACATCACAATTTTTTTTTTGCAATAATTGTTTGCTAATAGAACTGGACAAAAAAAAAAAAGTTTTGTAATCATCTTTGACATTTTGATTAATTGCTGTAAATAGTTTTATATATTTTAGTAATTTAAAGCCCCATTATAATAATTGCATATAAATGAACAATATATATTTTTGTTAGGGTCTAAATTTAAAATACCAGCCTGTTCAAAAACCACAATGAGGATAAATTCAATATTTGACAGAAATAGGGACACGATGTAGATTTATGATGTCAAATAGATTCCTTTTAAATCTGGTTAGAGCCCACTGAACTGTTTTCATAAAAGCAGATTTTATCTACTGAAGTTTTATTTAGTTTCACCCTGATTGTTTTGTCTTCTTTTCCCTACATCATTAGATCGATTGGTAGATCTAGCTTTAGATCATGATGAGAACTCTTCCAGTTAGAGCTGAAGATGAAATGCCAGAACTTGGCCCTGCTCTTTCTAACAAAGCTATGCAAATTGCTCCCTCATATCTCCTGCCTGGGGCTGCTGTTACTTTTTATTGTGCGTAAATGCTTTTAAACCAATTTAAAACCATCCATACCCCCCACTTCCCCTCATTCCTAATATAATACAGATGAGTAAAAACTATGATTCTTGCAGTAAAGGAGAAATATCGTACCTTTATTATCTCACATACACCCTGGAAAAAGAGAGGGCAAAAGACTAATGAATTGAGCATTGTGTAAAATAGTTTAATGCAGGGGTGGTTCATCATTATTTGTGGCGGATTGCATGCAGACAGGGGTGATCCATTAGTGCGGTCGTTTCCATCTGTGTAAGCGTGTGTCAGTGTGTGTGTGTGTGTGTGTGTGTGGTGATGAATCTCCCATTGTGACAGTGGGGCCGGCAGCAGCAAATGTCCTTCTGGGTGGGACACACACACACACATGTGCACGCGCACATGCACAGTGTACTGGCTACAGTACACATGTGGCATTATTGTGCCATCATTACTCCTCTCATTTTGCTTTTCAACAATTTGTCATTTTGTTGCCTGTATTCACACACAGAGATGATTTCTCACACACACACACACACACACACACACACACACACACACACACACACACACACACACACACACACACACACACTCTGCATCATGTTTTCTGAGGTTCACTGTTGGAATTATGGACATTAAACTAAATGTTAACATAGAAAAAAAATAATAAAAATATCATGATGTGAAGTAGCAACATCCACAAACGTTGCAGTTTTTGGATTAGCAGTATAAGTGATAGTATAAAAGATAAAATTAATTTAAAATGGATTCAAATATTTTACACCTCTTTACCTACTAAATACCCCCCCCCCCCAAAAAAAAGTGAGGTCATTTAAATACAGAGTTTCTAGAATTTAAGAGGTCAAAATAAAAAAAATGTAAAGGTGTGGTTTACTGAAAACACTTCTTTTTCATGTTTTTTCTGATTAATATTGGTCACTCTGAGCTTTTCATGCAGGCTGATTATGAAACAGTCTTCTTTCTACCTGTCTCTCCAGCTTTAGATTCTGATAGAAAATTGAGGCTGAATTGCTAGGATTTGAAAAACCTTGCAGATCTATGACACAATGTGAATCTGCATTCATGGTCTCGCCCATCTTGGCTAGCGCCCGCCCCACAGGCAGACCCGGATTATTGCACAGGCTAGATATGGCTTTAACCTTGGTGCCTTGTGTGGTCTAGGGGCCCCACTAATAAGTAAAAAACATATTATTTTATTTAAATTTACATGTAAGAATATTCTTAAGTGACGCAGATTTTTTGCGATCTTGACTCGCATTGCGTGACACGTAATGTTCATATATATATATATATATATATATATATATATATATATATATATATATATATATATATATATATATATATATATATATATATATATATATATATATATATATAAACAGAACAAAATCATAACTGAACTGTGGCATAGAGGTAACAGACACCGCCTCTCATGTGGGAGACATGGGTTTGAGTCCTAAGCAGGGCATATGTCAGTTTTAAAATTTTTCTACAGGAATGGGTTTTTTTGCAGCGAGGAGGAGGAAGCCTTTAGGAGCAGTTGTTGGGTAAGTGCGTAACATATTTTTGGTGCGATTTTCAGAGGTCTTTGTGGTTAGCCACACATGCTAATGTTAACATAGCAACTACCATGTCTTACGGTCTGCTTTCGTCCCGGTTCGGGTGTCACAGCAGAACGTTTTGCTCCTTTAGGAGAAAAAGTTCACATGTAGGTATTATCATTCTGAAACATTCATTGACAAACGTCGAGGAAGCGTTTCCTCTAAGATTTCTCTTTCGTTCTCGGAATCAGGATCAAATATGTAAGGCCAATCAGAAGCGAGGGGTGTGCATCATGCTGCTATCATGTCTCAGTGACGTTAAAGCCTGGATGTCTCTGAACTTCTTAAGGTTCAACGAACAAAAGGCAGAGGTAATAGTCTTTGGAAGCTTCACTGAAACCCCCCATGTAGATGTTGGTTGCCTGGCCTAATGCATCAAACCAACAGTGACAAATCTAGGGGTCATAGTGGATGCAGGACTCAAGTTAGAGAATCAGATCAGAGCAGTTGTCAAATCAAGTTTTTTCCATCTGAGGCAGCTGGCTAAAATCAAACCGATTCTTTTACACCAGCATTTTGAAACGGTAATCCATGCATTTGTTACCACCCAGCTGGATGAATGTAATGCTCTTTGTACTGGAGTCAATGGATTGTCCATCTCCCAGCGAGGGTTTACAATGCGGCGGCACGCCTGTTAACTGGTACGCGAAAGTTTGATTCAATTTCTCCTGTTTTAGCTTCCTGCACTGGTTGCCAGTTTGTTTTAGAATCCATTTTAAAGTTTTTTCTTTGCTTTTAAAGCCTTAAATGGCCTTGCCCCACCATACCTGTTCGAGCTGCTGCACCCCTACACGCCCTCCCGTTTTCTCAGGTTAGCTGATCAGCTGCTCCTAGTTCAAGGCTCAAGCTCAGAGGAGACCATGCTTTTGCTTTGGTAGCTCCCAAACTTTGGAACGACATTCCCCTGTTTATCAGACAGGCCTCTTCCCTGTTTGAGTTCAAATCCGCCCTTAAAACCCACCTTTTTCCCCCAGGCCTTTGACACCAAATGAGATGTTCTATTTAATCAATATTTAGTCTTAATTTATATAGATTTTTAATCTTGTTTTGTTTGCTATTTTCATAACTTGTATTATTTTAATTGATTTTATGATCATAACTGTTTTAGCATAGAGCTGATTTTATTTATATTGTATTGAATTTTTTGGTGTATCGTGTGACTGTTTATTTTACAGCACTCTGGTCTTGTGGGTATGAAGTGCTTTATGAATAAAGCTGGTATGGTGTGCATATCATTAATAATAATGAGGAATCCATCTGTTTCAAGCACACCTTTGCATCAGCAAACTTTTGCACCAAAGAATAGAAGCATCATAGCTTTTTTCTTTATAAAAATGACTCATAAGGCATTGATTTACACTAGAGAACACTGCAAATGCATTAAATAAACAAGTAAACCACACCTTTAAATGTAATATTACTCCCCTGTGTTTTCATTAACGAAGACTATAACAAAAATATTTTGTTAACGCACCTTTTTTTCCACAAAGATAACAAGATGAGCTAAACTCGGCTCTTTGATGACCAGAAAGAGACGAGACGTTTGTGAGTTTTCTTGGTGTATCAAGACAAAACAAAAATGTTAGTGTGATGAGTTGTGAAACAGTGTTTGGGTGATCTCTTTTTGCTGTGACAGTCTTCACTTCCGAGCACAGCTTTTATTGTGGTGGGGATCATAGCTAGGGGAGCATATTGTCAGCAGGGGGTGCTGAGAAAATTTTAAAAAGCTCAGCTGCACATTACTCGCAACTCGCTATGTACAAGTTAAGCATAGCCTATGTGTAGTATACGCATCGATATGAGTCTTATTAGAAATCAAGACAAAATTATTAAACAACCCAATGAGACGCTCCTGTCTACACACCCCTTTTCCCAGTCATCACACTCTTGAGGTGCTGCTGCTGGTTTTGTTGTTTCTGTGCTGACCGGACTGGGCTGCAAGTGTGCCTCTAACTCGCTGTTATTGCATCTCCTTTTGTTTTCTTGAGGCTTCCCAAAAAAGTCTCAAATCTGCATTTGCGCCATTTGTTGTAAATACATCTTTGAGGTCACCAGCAGAGGGTGCTGCAGCACCCCCAGCACCCCTATTTCTTGCAGTACTGGTGGGGATGAACTCTTCATTAGTTCCGGGGTGATCACTCTGTTTTTGTCTTTGTGGCGCTCTCTCATCAAATGGATACTTATTCAAAGAACACCTCTTGGCAGTTTGTGACAACCCTGCTGATTGATTCCATATTGTGTTATTTAATCAACTCCACGGTGAGTTGTTTGCTTTGTTTGTTTCTTTTGTTTTACTAAAAATTATGACGCTACATTTGCCCATTTAAACCGCTGAAGAGCTAATGCTAAAGACCTTAAGTCCTGATTAGTGATTTTATTTATTAGACGGTGAGATGTCTTTTGTTATTGTTATGGCCGAATGTTAGACCAATACTAATAGTGTTGATTGAAGACTTTGGTTATTGTAGTTTTGTTTGTTTTGGATGTTTTTCGTTACTTATCCTGTCTAATTCCAAAACAGCTTATGGCACTTTTGAATTGAATGAATGATGTGATTCTCATTCCCAAATTTTTGACCTAAATTACTTTGTTAAAGGATTAATACTTTTAAAACTAAAACTAGACTAAAACCTTTTTGAGAGGGTTAGTTGTTGACTAAAACTGTCACATGTAGACATGAGTGGCTGCCAAGAACAACACTGTTACTTCCCAAAAATGTAATATAAAAAAGGGCATTTTATTTGTGCCTATTTCTTAATCAAGCTACAATCTGGTTTTATTGCATAACTTTGCTTTAAAAACAATTTCAGCTCTTTTACATTCTTAGACCACAACTTATTTTTTGTCCTCATGACAAACAGACCACTCTTTAAATCTCATTTCTTTATTTATCTCTGTGTTTCAGCAGTTTCCCCTCAAATACATGTGCAAACTACAAAAGTTAACTCTTGAGTGTATTACATTCAACAAGATGACTTTTTATATTCATAGAAGCATAATATAGCATGTTGCTGTTTCAAATCCGGTACCAATTTTTTGGCGGCAGTTATTTTTGTTTCCACTTTGAAAAAACCAAGGAGCAAAACAACAGCGATCAAAGTGGTAAAAGATTCAAAGGCTAAGATAAGAAACCTTTTTGTTGTCTGATTGTCACTTCTGATGACCATTCTTTCCCTCCTATACAATCACAACCACAATAACCTCCTTCTTTCAATAGAAAACCCTCAGTAGTTTAATAGAATGTAGATTTTTTTTTTTTGTTCCAGAGACTCAATATTGGAGGTGAAAAAAAAAATCATCCAGTGCACACTCTGATCGTGGCAGGGTGTAGTGTTGCATCTCACAACTCCCCCTCTTTGTAGCGCTTCACCCTTACACTTCACTTGTTCTTTTCATCTATGCCTTCTACCCGTTTGTTGAAGCATTCGACTCCACTTCTGGTTTATGTTTATCTGATTGGCATCTATGTCTGTTTGGGCATTTCCTTTATATACTTTGAGATGACCCTTTTTGCACTGATTTAGCATTGCCCCACCCCCTTTGTTTTTGCTAGTTATTTCATTTTTTATAAATTTTTGTCACACAACTATCATGTAAATGTAAAATGACATAATGCATCCTGTTAAATGTCATATAACTTAACAAGACAAACTAAATTCTTTTCACAATCTCAACAAAACTTCATCCATTACCTCTTTAAAAATAATTCAGATGATTTTTTTAAAGATATACTTCTCTCCATCCTGCAGCAAAACTTCGTACATTTTCAAAAATCCCTGTTGCTTTTGCAGCTACGGGCTCAACATTCTGAACTCTTTTGCTTTGAGTAAAATATAATAAACCTTTGCATGCTTGTGTGCAAGCGCCTGGCTTTATTTTTGCAGGAGGCAGTCTATTTCTTTCTGCAGCCACTAATTGGTTGGACCGTGAGAGAGACAGGCTGGAAAGGTGGCCAAACCTGACAATAGGCACGTGAGAGAGTGTGTGTCAGATGTCCTCTGGCATGCCTCAGAGAGCTAATCATAACCACACTGCAGAGATTAATGAAGTCAAGAGCAATCAGTCCTGACACACAAACAGGGACGCACATGCACACACACTCATGCATGGGAACATATAGTGGTTCTGGCTGAGTGAGACTGGACTTTGTTTAGCTGAGGCAGTGACATGTGGAGTAGCATTAATGATTAATTGAATCTCTTCTTGTGTGAACATCTGTACCTGCATATGTTGGTGTGATCACACTTCAGCCAAATCCCCTTAGAGAAAAAGTCTTTGATTAAGTCACGCTAAAGAAGGAAACGTAGAAGCAATGCAGATTATAGCAGATTAAAGAAAATATTGGTTGAAAAAGAGAGATTTAAAAAAATTTTATTCCAATTTCCTGAAAATGTTTTTATTGAAATGTTTAATGTGTGAAACAGACCTAAGGCTTGATGATATTATCATTCACTATTGAAATTCAACAATTGGTTGAAGCTTCTCATTTGCCAACAATGATAAAGAAAGATGTGGATTTATTAGTCATTTTATGCTGCCAACAATGAGTCAAAGATTAACAGTGATGGCATCAGTCTATAAAGAGGTGAGTGAGAGCTATGGCCAGAGTACAGGCATGAATATTAATGACAGGTAATTATGATGAAGTACAATTAACTAAATCTAAGTTTTGATTGCCCCAGGACACCAGTATTAACTGAAACTTTCTTCCATTAGTATTATATAACACACCACTAATGTACAATATAACTCATCTCTCTTGAGATAAATTTAGTTTTCACTTGTTCCTGTTTTGGGTGATTGTGAAGTGACAGCACATCTAGCAGAGATATCAAATGATGACTGACATGCATCAGACAGACTGCTGCTTTTAATCAACTGAAAGCAAAGTCGGTGAATCTTTGCAACATTGTTACATCACCCTTCGTTTCTTGGTTGTTTGGCATTTGTGTAAGAAGATAAACACTAATCACACCATTGCAGTTTTTTCTGCATCAAATAGTTGACATAATTTAGGTGAAACTGGGTTATATTCAACCCGAACAACTTCGTTCTGTTGTATAAAAGCAGCTTTTTAAAAGGTGTGAGTAGGTAGAACCATAGGTTTGATTAAACAGGCTGATATGATATGCTAGTTTGAACCAAGAAGGTAAAGCCTTAAGCTGCATATAGTTATGCAGCTGAACTAAAAGCATGGCTCTCCTCTATTTAGGGGGAAGGAAAAGGGCATGCGATTTGTGGCCACATACTTATATACCACAGTACAAAGTAGTGGAATGTGTTTTCTGCATTTAACTTATCCCTGAGCAGCAGAGAGCAGCCGGTTTCACAGCACCCAGGAGGTAATTAGGGGTTCAGTATCCTGCCCAAGGATATTTTGACGCTTGACATCGGCCTGGGATTGAACCCTGATATCCCAGTTAGTTGACGGTCTCCCTTCCCTTGAGCCACGGTCACCCCAAATGTCTTGTTTTGCTCTCTTCTGATTATTCGGGTCTGGGTTGTGGGGCAGCATCTCCAGCAGGAAAGCCCAGACTGTCCTCTCCCCAGCCTGACCATAGATGAGGATTGGAATGTTAATCGACCATTAATTTAAGAGCCTTGCTTTCTGGCTCAGCTCCTTCTTCACAACAGGCTGGTTCAGGGTCCACATCAATGCAGACACTGCCCCGATTTGACAGTTGATCTCCCGCTCTCTCATTTCCTCACTCGTGAATAAGATCCTGAGATACTTAAACTCCTCCACTTGAAGTAGGATCTCTACCCCGCCCAGAGTTAGCAATCCACCCTTTTTCATTTGAGAACCATGGTCTCAGATTTGGAGGTGCTTAGTCTCATCCCAGCTGCTTCACACTCTGCTGCGAGCCTCCCCAGCTAGAGCTGAAGGTCATAGTTTAATGAGCTAAAAGGATCACATCATCTGCAAAAAGCAGAGACAAGATCCTCCTGCTACCAAAGTCGACACCCTGCACACCATGGCTGCACCTAGTTCTGTTCTTAAAGGTTATGAACAGAACCAGTGACAAAGGGCCGCCCTGACAGGGTCCAACCCTTACCTGCAAATATAAATGGAACTTTTCTAAGTCATGGACTAGAAAGCACATTATATCAGTCAATCATTCCCATGCTGATGACAGTAAGCTAGATTGTACCCACAAACATATGACCTTTTGACCACCACCAGCAAGCAATTTGGGTGAAGTGTGCTCGTGGACACAACGAGAAAGGGACCTAACCGGAGCGGGGTTCGAACTGTCAACCCTCCAGATGCAAACAAACACTCTACCTACTGAGCTACTGCCTCCCTGGTCCGGCATACTGCCAGCTATGAGGACCAGACTTGCTCTCATTTGGTACAAAAGGCCTTCCACCCCATACTCCCAGTGCGCCCCCCCACAGGGTACCCTGGGAACACAGTCATAAACCTTCTACAGCTCCACAGAACACCAGTCCACTGTTCTGAGGTGATCTCATGTGTTGAGACCTTATTTTGCATCGAGATATTGTCGGAATTTTAAAATCTTTTGTTCTTAATATAATCACTGTAAACAGTTTAACTTTATGGTGAAATTATTTCACTGGATGTAAATTACAGCTTTGGATGGTTACAAGCAAGTTTTCATTCACTGGCACAAAGTGAAGTTTTTAAAGCTTTGGATTTAGAACCTTGCCATTTCCATCTTTGCTTCAGCTGATGTCAGTGGGGTAATATTTAGTGGTGACATGCTTTAACACAGTCTCCGCTTTTCAAAGTAAAGCTGATGGTTACCAGTGACCACCCAATAACATGCACCAGTGCTCTGTATTTGTAAATCACGGAGTGTATCCAAGAAACTTGGCTTGAGTTTAGCCTCTTTACGATAATGCCCACACTGATAGGTTTGCTTTCCATTCATCATTAAATGATTGCCATGTCTGGACTCCACTTTAAAAATGTTATTGTAGT
Organism: Callopanchax toddi; assembly: GCA_006937965.1. Lineage (NCBI taxonomy): Eukaryota > Metazoa > Chordata > Actinopteri > Cyprinodontiformes > Nothobranchiidae > Callopanchax > Callopanchax toddi. The sequence goes on along the minus strand of SSNR01000027.1, from coordinate 1,796,092 downwards.
GTGTTGTATAAAATAAACAGTTTTTTTTTCTAGATAAAACTTTCAAAGTAGAGCATTAAAAGCCTGATTTAGTCCATTATGCATTATCTTTGTTGGACAGTATATTCATACCATCAGTACAGAGTTACAATAATTGTAGGACCTTTGAAACTCACACACATAAAGCCTCATTCATCACAATACCAATCTAACTTACAAATCAACTGAAATCAGGCCTGACTACAGGTGACTGACCTGGCCAAATAGCCTTTCATTAGATGTGTGTGAGAAGGTGTGTGTGTGAGGACTTTGCCATCTAAATACACATTCTAAAAAGATTTAGAAACAGGGGAAGAAGTCTCTAGATCTGAAGGTCCCTGCTTTCCAAACTAGCCATTGTTTTTATGATTTCTGTTCATGTGCTTTTTCTAATCAGCTCAGTTTAAATTAAGCCTTTATCCATTACATTATGGTCGTTTAAACAGGTGAACTATGTGCAAACCGGTCTGTAATAACAGAAGCCAAAATAATGTGCACACAGAGGATGTGTTGTCTTTGTCACACAGCAAAACAAATAAAAAGCTGTGACAAATACCTCAAGAGACCAAGACAAAGACCAACCAAAAAATAAGCATTCAGAATAAAGGCAAACAGTACGTCATTTCTCAACTGATAGCAGAGTGAATGCACAAACCTCATGATAGGCTTGTCTCTTAACATGGCAGAGGCAGCAGCAAAGGTCACTGAGCACTGAGGGAGCATTTAAGAAGGAGGAAAACACTAAATACTCCTAATCCCTAGTTTATTTGCCGCATGGATGGTTAAAAGCTACTCTCAGCCTCATAAAATTAAAACTAAGTGCGCACCACACTGTGGAGAAGAGGCATTGATATAGAAAGATAGCGAGGAAGGAAGGGAAGAGATAAAGAGGCTTAGATGATGAGGCGAGAAAGATCGTAAGATGGAGAGAGCAAGAAACAAGGAGGTGGCGAGGAGTGCGAGGAGGAAAGGGGAATTGAGAAGCGGTGATGTGCGGCTCCACAACATTCTTTAGCAGAATGAGCTGTCACCTGTACCTCTTTTGCTTGGCGATCTATGGTTCACACCGACTGCCTTTGATTAATATATCCCACCTAAATCATTGAAAGTTCCCCTTTCCTTCTTACCCATAAAATGCAATACACAACACAAATCAGCCCCTTAAACAGTGGAGCCAGATAACAATCGGAAAATAATGCATCTTAGCCGGGCCATCCCGATAAATTGTTCCTTATAACACCCTCCCTTAAACCAAAATCAATTCATCCGCCTCCAATTTTTATTAAAATCTCCAGTAATAAATCTTCCCACAATGTTTGTTCATCTGTTTTTTGATACATTTATATCACTTTCAGTTCTGCTCCAGTGTTTCCCCTCCCTATACAGCGGAAAATGGGAAAATCTATTCGGGGCCAATAGAATAGTTAAAGGGGCGTTATGGGCCCCTGTTCTTCAGGTGAAAATGGGTGTCGGGTTTTGTGTGTGAGCGTGCGCCTGTGTGTGTGTGTGTGTGAGTGTGTAAATGGAATCAATAAATGTGGCAGTGTGGTGAGCAGATAGCACCCTTCCCCTTGCTCTTCTGATTAACCCAAAGCCACTGAAAACCTGACAGCAATATAACAGTAGTAGAGGTGTGCACATGTGTATGGGGAAGTGTCTGTATGTGTTTGCATTTGTCCCTGAACCATTTGAAACTGCATTTGTCTTGTCATAACAACTTAAAGACTCGTGCAATGCCACATTTATAGGCCTGAGGGTGGACATTTTTTAGTGAGAATGCAAAATAGAGTTAATGTAGTTATAATAGATGCATGTTTTGTGTTTTTCCCCCTGACGGTTTTGATCCAGGTGTTGTTTTTCTGTTTCACTGAAATGAAAAGTGCAAAGAATGCACAAGGCTGGCACCATGTTTACCTAAGTTTCTCTCATTTTACTAAGTTAAACAATTCTTTTTTGTTTGTGGTGTGGTAATGATGGACGATGTAAGAATTCAGATAGCTAAATACAATAGGAAAACAATACAATAAGCCTCATCACCCAGCATTATCTCATTTGTTGGGCGATCAATAAATGCTTTGCGAAGTGCTGGATCAGTTAGAGATGTTGTGTAATTTATTCTTGCTGTTAAATAATAATTTGTTTGTATTGATTAATGTTAATTAATTATGCAAATTGAGTTGGATGAAAAAAGTTGTCCGAATGGCCCTCGTACCCATGCCAGGATAAACTGGCCTTTTAGATGCTCAAAAGACTTGCAGGATGAACAACATGCAGCATGATCTAAATACAAAAGCTGACACAAAAATCAAGTAGGAGAAACTCTTTTCTTTATAATTATAAAGAGAAATGCTGTTAATCAAATGCACACCAAATCAACGATCAACTTTGAGCATCTTCATAAAGACATTAAGTCTGAATACAGTATTTTGCTGATTTGTTGCATTCAGATGACCCCGAACTCAGTCCTCAACACCCACCAATCTGCATGCTTTAGCTGTTGTTCTGCTTCAAAAAATACGATTCAAATGGAAGAGTAATAACAGGATTCTGTAGAACTTGAGAACCTGCTAATGATTAAATTATTAGTCAGGTGCTGGAGTATAGAGAAACTGAAAGATTCAGGACTTTGGGCCTCGGCGACCAGGGTTAAGGATCTCTGTTAACACAATCCCCAAAAAGAGTGACAGTGATTTTAAAGTGGCAATTGTTGCTGCTCATTAGTTATATTAGTTAGAAAAATAAAAATACAAATAGAAAACATTTAGGACAGGTAACAGTTTTCCAAAGGTTGGAAAGTCTAGTAATTTAAGTCTGGGGTCAAACTGCAATGTTTAGAGAAAGTACAAAGTAGAAAACAAGTTCTACATTTAGAGTGTTGAGAGAGTTTTGAGCTTTAGGTTGTTCTGACTGCACCAGAGGACCAGCTGTTCCATCTCCATCTGACAGGTGGAGGCTGGAAATGAGAGCTGGGACAGTTTGGACTGGAGGAATCTGGGAGAATGGAGTAGAATGCTAAAAACAGGATCCTGGCATACATGCAGCGTCAGGCCCATGTTGACTCCATCAGCCACCAACCTGCCCAGTAAGTGAACTGCAGGCGTTCCTGTGATGACCTTCAGGTTCAACGCCAGCCTGTCAAAGGATTTGATGCCCAACAACATCAGGGCGTCAGGCTTGTAGGCACATAATCCTTAGATGGAGGGTTTTTGGGGGGACATGGATGATGGTGGTGCTTTTGAGGCACATTGGGACTTAGCACAGCTCCAGTGATGTGTTGAAGATTGTTTTGAAGATGGAGGCCAACTGCTCAGCACAGACCTTCAGGCGGGGATATTAATTATTTTAGTAATATTATAATTTTTTACATTAATTTTATTTCAATCCTTATTTACCCAAATTAATGGAACATGCTACAAAGATCAGTTTTAGCTTTTTGAATGTGGACATCAAAGAACCCTTCAGGAAAGGCAAAAGATTTGTGGTAGTGAATAAATGAGTCCTCTGTGTCCTAAGACCTGGTCAAAATCAGGTCATGAACCAAAATGCTTACCAGAAATCTGAATGTGGTCAGAACTTCTTAAAGTTGTGCATATAAACTAAACCCAAAATGTATTGAGGCAATGTTGAAACAGGAAGTAAATATCAGTCAACGTAAAGTCCTCTGAAGTGAAAGAAGCCCAAGCGTGTTTGTTAGAGTTTGAGCTGAGATGAAGCAGCCTGAATTTTCCCATCTTTCTCAACTCAGACCTTTTTTCATCTGTCTGTGTGTATGTATATGTGTGTGCATGCACACGTGTTTGTATGTGTATTAGTGGGTTGTGATAGGGCAGAAGGCTGCGCTGAGCCGCATGGATTTGCTGCTAAAGTTTGAACAGTTTTAAATTAAAATGTATTGCTCATTCTCAATCTATTGATCTCAGACCCAGCTGTGTCAATACGCCGCCCCGACTATTTTTCCAATAACTTATAAAGATCTGCCAGCCAGGCATAAATTCATTACGTAGCTCTGAGTATATATTCTCTCTCTCTTTGATCTCTTTCTCTCCCATCTCTTTTTTTTCCTCCCAGATTTACTGTTTTCCCCACCTCCTTCTTTTTTCTTTTCTTTTCTTTTCATACCTTCATAACCCATATTCTCCTGCTTAGTGGTGTTTTTAGTAATAATGACCGATACCAGGGCTTCCCAATAGAATAGTATTTATTGTAAAAAAAATAAATAAATGGTTAATTATTGTACCAAAATGATTTTTAGTTCAATTTTTTTTATTAAATGAAGAATTTGAGAGTAACTTTCTAAAAAAAAAAGTTCAGATTTATTTTGTCTTTTTAATCTTTGTTTTGATAAGATTCAATGTCAGAAGCATCCTATGAGACATTTGCTTTAGTTTTTCTTTATTTTCTTTACATAAAATAAATACTTGAAGCAAATATTACATCTGTTATGTCTTTAAGACATTCAGATCAGACTTATATTTTCTTCTTTTCTTTCATTTTTCTCAGCAAAATTCCTTTTTATGTTTTCATTTTTTTCTTTCATCTCTATCCTCCGTCTCCTCTCTTCCCTTCTGTTGCCTCCTCCTCCTCCTGCCTGTTCCATTCCTCTTGCTAATCTCCCTCCACCTCTTCTCATTGTCAATACCTATCTAATTCCACTTTAGCACCAGTAATTGGCTGATGGATAGAAGCTATGGATTGGCCTCTTCCTGATGACTGCATGACACTTTTCCCCCCTCCTGTAGAGCTGGTAATACTAATAGAATTCCAAATCCGCAGCACTGGGATCCTGTCATGAGTAGGTCAACCGTTGTGTCAAGGTCCTATTGGAAAGCCGGCATCCAACATCTTAATTTAGACTTAGCTGTTTTTTTCCCTGCTCTGCTGGATGATCAGTGTGTACTGCTGTGTTTCTGTAATTGTCGACTGCTATCATCTCTGTTATCTTTTTGTTTGTGTTACTTATTCGTTAACCTTAAAGAATGACATCATGCTGTCTTGATGCTGCGTGAGTTAACTCCTGAGTCATAGCTTGAATCTACCAGTTGCACAAAATGAAGTCTGTCTCCATGAAGTAGTCACATTATTTTAACGTGCAGGTTTAGAAAAAAAAAACATCATTTAAAATATAATAATAGCAAATATAAACTTTATGGAAATGTTTCTGATGTGAGAGTGATGCACTTCTTAAAAATGATATATAATTGACATTTATTCTGTGCAAAACTGCTCATTTAGCAAAAACAGAAGGCTTTTAAACATGACACATTCCATCAAGATGTTGCTTATTTTGTATCTTTGCACAAAATTGCTTAAAAAAAAATAGCATCTCTTAAAAGAAATATAAAGAGACCAATTAGTCTTAATGTTTACCACTAAAGAAAACTGATTTCCTTTTTATGGTAACATCTTTGACGAAACTACAAAGCTAAATATGTCAAGTGAATTATGTGCTGTAAATCTGTTGAATACATTTGTGTGGTACCTCAGCCGCTGTGTGTGTGTGTGTGTGTGTGTGTGTGTGTGTGCTATAGTGATGAACTGGTGGAAAAGAGGTTGGCTAAATCGGGTTGCAATGCTAATTCGGTCAGCTGACTGCATAATGCAGTGCAGCAGGGAGATGGACTGAACTTGACCCTGTTAAACCTGACCTTGGCCTCTCTCTGTTTGTCTCCCTCCTCTCACTCACATGTGTCAGTGCAGGGGTCCCCAAATTAACCCGATAAATCTGTTTTCTACATTTGGAGCTCCTTGGCTAATGTAGTAAATGAACAGTTTTTAAACAGATTTCTCTTTCTGTGAAATGCATGGCAGGGCTGCAGGGAAATCCGGCGCATCCAGAACCTTTCTTCAGCCTTAACGTCCTGTTAACTCTAGTGTGAGGTGATGTGAGTGCTGCTAAAATGATCATTTTAGCAACTTTGTCTATATATTTAGCAAGTTTTCAGACCAGCAGCAGATATTTTGGTGTTATTGGAGACGTTTGGAGACTGGTGTGAAACCATGTCTTTCATACTATTCTCAACAAACAGCAGGTGCTGCCTCAGGCCCCTTCCTTGTCCCAAAGCACTTCCAGGTGGCCCAGTCCTCACACTGCGTCCCCTCCTTCCAGCTGTAGCCAGGACAGGAGTCCTTAACCCCTCAGTGCCCAGACTGCAGAAGAATGGCACATGCATGCAGCCAATGCATGGGATGATCCTGCCCTGGTTAATAACTTGTCCACTTGTGTGTGTTTTAAGATAAGTTTGTGTTTTATTGTGACTTGTTAGGTTTCTAGATTAAAAAAGCTTTAAACAAACCAGGCTAAAGAAAACTAAGAAAAATAAATAAATACCAAAAAAGAATAGGATAAGTCTGCCAGAGTGTCTCTTTTAGTTCAACGTTGCTCGTCCTGAGCCCAGATAACAGGGGAGGGTTGGAACTGTTAAAACAGGAACTAACAGGAAAAAGGTTAATTTGTAGTTCTAAACACATTTATTCACATTTTGTCTCCCCCACATCATTTCTTTCTCCTACAGAGTCTGTTACAATTACATACACTTGAGCAATTACACCCATCAATATTTCATATCCTTATTTTTTGGGGGATCTTCTTAGTTAAAAACAAGGTAAAAATCTTACAAAACAATCAATATAATAAAACACTGTAATGTAGAAATAAATAAATATTCACAGTAAATGCAAAAAGTTCTTTATCTGTGTAGCAAATAGATTTATTTACACAAAAACTTAGTTAAGGAAATCAGAACAGTTTTTCATCTTTTGAGAAACAAAGCAAATCACTACTAACTTCTCTACACTGTAACTCAAACGCCTGAAGAAGTATCCATGTATACACTGTACAAAATATTTCACTGAATATATAAAACATTTTAAAGTTAGTCATGTAGCTGCACAAATTGCGTTTTTGTTGAGCAACATTTTCCTTCTACTCCAAGTAGATTTTACTTAAGAAGTGGTTGGTTAATTCTGATGACTCAGCGTTTTGTTATGAAAGCCTTGAGTCTCTTTATTGGCCGACGTGTTAAATGAAGCATGTCAGTTATGCCATTACAGTAAGTTATTAGCACTGCATGTGCAAGAAGTTATTCTGTGAACTTATCTAGAAGATCCCTGCAGAGATGAGCAGTACGTCATTTTTGTCCTGTTTTCAAATCTTCAATAAGTCAGAAGTTACATTTTTTTTAGTTATTAGTTTTTCCTTTTGATTGTACAACAATATTTTTGTGTTTGACCTTCAGGTCTGTGTTAACACACTGATTAGGAGAACAGATTTTCCTCTTGAATGTTATCAGTGATATAAAAAAAGTCAATTTTGCATAAAAAATGAAATGATGAATAAGTTAAAAAGCAATAAAACTTGAAATAACGATGAGCAACAAATGCTCTGAATCAGCCATTCACCTGAAGTCAAGAGTAACATTTGTTTATTTGAGCTCGGTGTTAGAAGGTGGGGTTACACGTCTGTGTGGAATGTCCCTTTAAATTATTCAAAGCCCAATCAGGTGTCTTTCTCTTCTGATCTAAAGATGGGTATCAGGGGTCATTCATTCTTCTTTCCAGGGTCACCTTTTCCTCGTTTCCTTTTAACGCTGACACCCCCGCTCACTTCCACTGCTGATCTCTTTCACTAATGTTATTTAGGCTGTTGATGCGGTGCAACATTTGCTCAGGTAAGAAAACAAAGCTGCTGTGTGCATATGTGTGCATGCAGGCAGACTCACACCATGATGCACGCGTACCATTCACATAGCATACACACAGACATCGACTTGGTCCTCCTTTCTCTCCTGCAGTGAGCGCCATTGTGTGTCAGGACATTGTTCGTTCTCCTTCTGTGTTTTCATGTATCTGAATACCTTTTGACCTTCTCACAGACTGCAAGGATGTGATGCTTTATTGCTCCTTGTGCAGCTTCCTTTGGTGTGGGGACAACAATGTGTGACATGGCAAGCTGTGGGAACTTGAAGTCTAGGTTTTCCTTCATGTTTTGGTGCTGAATTGTTTTTTTCTTCATACAGTGTTGCAGAGTTGTCTCTATAAATCAGAAATCTACAAACACAAATCTTTTGCAAGTATCAGGATTTGACTTCTTGTATGCAGGAAAATGCGCATTTATGAATCCGTCCTTATTTACATACAGGAATAGTTCCTTACAGTGCACACTTCTGCAGAGTGCAACTAACTGCTGCGTTGTGAGAGCTTCCTCTTTACAGTATGTGTGTCTGCGAGTTCACCGCTGGGGGCTTGTTGTCAGAGCTTCTCTTGACTGGCCAATTAATTATGATGGCCTACTTATGATGTGTAATGGGATGATTTATTAGTAAACACACAAACAGAGCAGGGACACACAGTCAGTCAGGTAGCAGAGCTGCATTTTGTGGGCTGGGATCACGTACTGGGGCAAGATCACAAGCCACCTCTGGCTGTGTCCTATTGGATCAGACTGAAGATTACGCTTCATGATCCATGCATATTCAGAAATAGTTGGTGGGATTCAGCCAAGGAATACGGCTTATTGTTTTCTTTATATGGTAAATGCAATGATGTTTTGTTAGGATAAACAGACATTTGATGTTTTTCAGAGGAATCCGGTTACACAGTTATTTTAGTAAATATATTTAGTTATCTTTTGGCAGTGAAAAGACTTCACCTTTCCCATGTTTCAACATTTTAAGAGTGCGCCCAGTGAAGTTGGTCTAAGCTGCAGCTTCTTGTGCATGTACACTAAGCGTGCATGTGTGTGTGCTGCGTTAGGTGTGGCAGCTATAGGTGAAGCAGGTCTGTCCTGGTGGTGAGGAGAGCTATTTGTTTCCTTGGCTAGCTGTCTGACTAGCTGGGTGGGTGTCCTATTTCTGGACGACACACACACATAGACACACCAAGCTCCGTGCCCCTCCACCATACGTTGTGGGACATAATTTATGATGGCTCTGTAACATATGGACTTTTCATCACTCAGTGGCAAAAAACCCTCTCTCAGCTCAGTGTTAGCACATTGTTCTGTTCCTCCACTCTGACCATCATTATGGCTTTTTTCCATTATTGTTTCCTTTTTATATTTCTGTGTTTCGGCCATTTATTGATCTAAAAAAAATCATATTTGACACAAACAGACTTACTTAACAATATATTGCAAGAACATTAAGGTAGTTTAATGTCATTTGAATGTAATCTAACCCCAGTTTACTTCTTAAAAACTCAGATTAAAAAAAAAAACTTGTTCTACTTTGATTTGGTTTTTCCACCAAAGGATGTTTCTGTTTGTGTAGCTTTGCCCTGATTTCTTAAATGTCTTCCTTAGTGATATTTTATTTAGGTGTTTTAGCGATGAAGCAATGTGTGTAAGTTTATAAAACGACTGTAATTGTGGAATGTGTATTGAAGTGTGTTACTGTACTTCTGGCATGCTCCTCTTCATCGTTTGAGTTTATAATGCAGTCATTAAGAAATTATTTAAGCAGCAAATGTACCAATTACAGTACTGACCAGTCATGAATTTCTCAGAATAATTCATCATTGAGCCAGCTGTACTGTTGTGTGTGTGTGTGCGTGCGTGTGTGCGTGCGTGCGTGCGTGCGTGCGTGCGTGCGTGCGTGCGTGCGTGCGTGCGTGTGTGTGTGTGTGTGTGAGTGAGTGAGTGAAAGAGAGCTATATCTACTTGATGGTGTGATGGACTTGACTGAAAACATTAAATGTAAAAAGTGCTAACTCCTGAGGATTTTCTTACTTCCTTTCTCCCCCAAAAATGCAGGAATATAAACGTCTTGACTCAGAATCACCTTTCATCTGGTGTTTTTTGACCTCTGACCTCCAGAGACCCTTTGATCAACTTAGTTTTTAAGCTTATTGGCTTTTATTTTTATTTATTTATTTGCTAAGGAGCTTAACATAATGATGGAAATTGCACGCTAATCAGTTACAGTTTACAGATTCATCTTTAAGACCATCCTTGATTTATTCCACATCTGTTACTTGTTAGATTTTAATCATACTTTCAGAATTGGTGCCAGTGAAATGGACAGGTCCACTGGAATTCAATTGTCTCGAAGCTGTACTAGTGGAAAAGTTTGTATTTATTATTATTTTTACTGCTGTATATCAGCTGTCCAATGTCTTTGTTTTTTTATTTTTATTCAGTCATCCTTTAATGTCCTTCAAAACAATTACAGTAAAAGTTTTCAGGCAGATTTCAGTCAATTTTAACTAGTAGTAAATGCACATACACACACACATACATGCATAAAACAGCTGCCTATTGTATACACTGATTCCCATTTGCATGCACTTTAAACAAACACAAAAACCCATTTTGATTTGACAATAAACTAAATACAAAGTATATTTCTGGAAAAAAGTTAATTTTCCTACATTTGGTGATAATGAAGGTTTTAGTCTTGTGAAGCTCCTTTATTCACATCAGAGTGATTAATTTGCATGCTATTACTCCAATAATAATAAGCAATCGTAATATTTGAAACTACTGATGTGGTCAACCAGTAAACATGTTTCTTTATGAGCAGTTTGCTTAAAAACCCCCACAAACACTTAAATGTGAGTCAGTCTAACTGGTCAGGAGTTTTGAATATGTTGTTTGGAAACTTTTTTCCTTTTTTGTTTTTAAAGCTAAAACATACCAAAGCATGCAGGTTTCCAACACTTTCACCCATTATCTTGTATTATTGTATTTAACATGTTACCTATGTTGCAGAGTTCCTCACACCGATCCATCTTATTTTGTTCTCAGCCTGTGTTCAGGCACTCTCTGTGTAACTATTGATGCTACTTTGTCCTAGTGATGAAGCAAGTGGGCCGTTGTTGGGTCGATGTATGTCATTGTTATATTGATGTGAGGACAGACCCCTGAGGCCTGCAGGCTTCCACTCCCCTGAAAGCAATAAATCTATGGCCTACTGTTCTCAGTACACTGTACCGAGCAGAGGCTCTCTCAGCTACCTGCATCTACAGATGAACACACAATTTTATTTTACTGTAGATAAATAAAAAAAAACAATCAAAACAACAAATGCATACAGCATAATTTATTTTGCAAACTGCATTTGGGTTTAAAATGTTTCATCTTTGTGCCTTTTTTCTGTGTGTGCACCTGTGTTGGTGATTAAGTGCCGCTGTGTTCAGTTTCAATGAATCATTTTAATTCCCTTCAATCAGCCAGTAGAGGCCACTCACAGCATTCAGTACAGACAGACAACACACACACACACACACACACACACAGACGACAGCTGTCCATTACAAAGCAGAGGAAGTGAGGCGGCAGCGAGAGCTTGAAGAGGCAGGAGAATCTAAATTTGGAAACTTAAAAACGTTAAATATAAGGAGGAGAAAGCTCAAAAACCAGAAGGACACCAAACATAAAGGAAGAAAGGAGGAGGGAGCACAAATGATGTGTTTTACTTTGTTTCTGTCCCTTCATACATATCAACTCTCTGCTGCTCAAATCTCAGCTTTTGACTCAGGCAGGGAGAGAAATTGGTGAGAAATAGAGTTGACGTTCACCAGTTTTCCCCATGAGGAGTGAAAAGTGGAGTTTAGTTTCATGCTGCTACTGTAATCATTCACAGCACTGCTGAAAGCGTGCATACACTGTGATGCAGCACATCTGGGTGTTTTCTGTTTTGTTTAGAGGAAAACAGCTGCAGCAGAAGAATAAAGAAATAAAAGAGGAGAAGTGGTAATTCAACAAAAAATGGGAAAGTTAACTGCAGGAACAGCATCTGACCTGACATATTATGATTTTAATTCATATTTTTATTTGAACAAAAATGACTGAAACTTTGAATTTATGTCTGTCAGCACTCCTTAAAAACATGATGGCAACATTAGAAAAGGGAATTAACTGGCAAACAATTGAAAAATATAATAAAGTGTTTTTTTTTTTATTTAGCAGCATTTTTACTTTAAAATGTTTGTTAATGTTTTTTTCCTTTTGTATTATCACTTTATTTCTCTTCCAGTTATCAAAGGTGGATAGTTCATCAATAAGTCTCCTCATGGTAAAGTAGAATTTAAAAAAGTAAAAAAAAAAAAAAGGATTTTAAGGATGCTAAAAAAGTGATAATTTACTGTTTATATATTTTCAAAAATGTACAGTAAAAAAACAAAACAAAAATAAAACTATAAATAAAAAAGTGTTGATTTAAAGTTTCCCCTCTACAGAGACCTAAAATGTATTTATAACTCTTGTTGCCTGGCAGTGAGAAAATACAAAGAAGAGACGTAAAAGTTAAGTAAAGCGTGCAGCAACATTTCAAACCTTAAGCTGACCTTCAAAAGGCAGAAAGGACGGAGGAGTTCTGGAGGATTATGCTTCAATATTCTTTATGTTATATTTCATTCTAGATGGGGGAGTGAGTGGAGATGCCTTGCTGTGACTAATGTGATGGTTGTTGAATTCAAACCTTCTCACCACTCTCACATGAACAAGTCCTTCTTTCGCTCTTTTCACTTGTTTTCTTCGTTGTGTGTTTTGCTTGGCCTCTCTTACTACTGATCTGCCCACCTGCCAGTAAACAGCCAAATGTATTTTTCTGACCAGGCTGTGTTTGTTAACTGTGTGTGTGTTTGTGTGTGTGTGTTAGCAGTTCATTGCTCCTCCTGGTCCAAATGTTGTTTGTGATATTATATTTGTGTGTTTGTGTGTAGACGTATTTGCCTGTGGAGGTGCTATCTGTGCTCAGATAAGACTGTAAACCAGATTAATCTGGTGTGGAAGAGCTTGTCAGCAGGACCACTGTGTGTGCATGTTTGTGTGTTTAGGTGTGAGTGTGCACGGATGCCGCTCTCCCCTCAACTGGTCCGTCAGGTGGGCAACTGCCTCCTGTAGTGTCTATTGTGTGTCTAGGTGTGCGTGTGTGTGTGTGTGTGTGTTAAGGAACTCTACAGAGAATGCTGTATAAATGAATGAGTGTGTAGGGTCCAGCACAAGATAATGTGATCACGACTCCATGTAACGCAGCATGACAACAGCTTGTGTATTTGAGTGTGTCTCTGTATTAGTGTGTGTGTGTGAAACAAGGCATGACAAGAGTGTCTCTCCATACCTCTGTGGAGAGAATGGATTACTCTGCTCTCTGACTCGATGCACCAAATACACACACACACACACACACAGACACACTGTTCTCATCTTTCGACCAACTTCTCAAACACATACTTCCATTTTCTTCCCATAAACTCAGGTCAGTCAGAGAGATAAACAAAGTGTGTGCTGAAACTTCTCTTTTAATCATCACATGAACAAATGTAATATTGCGTTAAAAGTGGGTTAATTCCTTCAGTAACGTCTAAGCTTAAATGTTATTAAAGTTTCTGTATCACTTGTCCTAATGTCTGTATTTTCATTTGTACAAGTTTGTAAAGAAGTTTTTTTAATTCTTCAACTAATGCCTGGTTCACACGGCAAGATAATTGTCTCTCCCCTTCTGACAATCTTAAGAATGCCCTGATTACCACAACAGCTCTAAAGATAATCCTATTAGATATTAGTGTGTGTGTGTGTGTGTGGTGTGTTAAGAGTGCTCTGGTTTGCTCAGAAAGATTTTGGGACCACTCTGATAACAAATCAGGGCCTAATATTGCAGCATGTGTGGTGCGCCCTGATAACAAACGAGCATGCAGCCTGTAGAATGTGACATGTAGCCAGTCAGAAAGCGAGGTGACAGAAGCACGCTGCATGGAGCGAGAGGAATCCAAAATGAAACACCTGTCGTGTTTGTTGACTCCGAAGCTGCGTTTGTTCTTTAGAGGTTTTGTGAGATTCCCCTATCTAACGGGAATGTTTATTAGTGAAATCAGTCCATGTGTGGTTGCAAAACACACACTGTAGGACCCAAACTGGTATATTGTGATCTTTTTTATCATCTCATGTTTTAAAAATCTTCCAACAATTTAAAAATCCTGCCATGTGAACCAGCCTTCACACTAAGGTCTTGTAGGGTGATGTTGGGATGTACCCAGTGGCGGATTGGCAATTGGGAAATTTCCTGGTGGCCTGGCTGCTAATTTGGCCCGCTCAGTGATTGCCGATGGTCAGGATGCTTGATAAACAAATAAACAATCCGTTATGATCATCAGGGCATCTGCCCTCCTGAAGTTCACACAAACGCAGCAGGGACACAAAGACACCCCCTCTTCTCTCTGTGTCAGGGTCTGTCAAAGTGCTGCAGACACTTTATTTGATTCTTTTACACTCTTATATCAGTAGGCGCCAAACCTCACTCACTCTTGGTTTTTTACGTAATTGGGTGGTGATGGCCTGGAATCATAGCCTGGTAAACCAGACTATATGTGGTATATATAGTCTGGCCACAGTCCATTGAAATGACTCATTCATTGAGGCGGGATCAACGGTTCTCAATCAAATGATCTTCACATGCTATTGGATAGCGCTAGAGTCATTTAGCATCAACCGGAACCAGCTGGTAGATTAAACTTTACCGCATCCCGTCGGCAAAGTGACCAATAAATCCTCTTTGAAAATAAAAGACTTAAGTGCCTATCTGTTCACGTCTTAAGCCTAAATCTAAATCGTCCAAAGTTGATAATAAAGACGATTCAAACAAACGCGATTCCCGTACTGACGCCATGTTGTTGAAATTCAGAGTCGGAGCGCTGGCATCATTGCATCATCGGCTAATCCCGCCCTCCAACCTGTTTAAGCGTTGTGATTGGCCCGGTACAAGACTGACTGGACCAATCAGGGGGCTGCAGAGGTTCCAATGAGCGTGGTTAGACCAAAGTCTGCAGAGCAGAAATGACAGTCTAGTTTACTAGGCTACTGGAATCAAATTCCCGGCCTGAATTATTGTCCCAGTCCGCCCCTGGATGTATCAATCAAATCTGACCACACAGCTAAGCTTAGGCAGGTATAAACAGATAGCTGATGTGCAAACAGGGCACTCAATTCAACAATTCCTCAAACTACAAACCCAATAGCCGTCTTTAAAGTTGCTTTTATTGGTCTATAGATACCTAATTACACTAAATGTGTTTGAAACACCAGATTTAGTGGTTCAGGTTTGAATTCTGTCAGTATTGATTTGTAATTTCTTTATTCGTCATTTTTATAAATAATTCTATAAACATTACAGGCAAAAAGATGCAATTGAACCATGAAAACATTGAAGCAGCAGGACAACAATAAAATTATACATTTAAAATTTAAAAAACAACACCAAAAACAGCACTTGCCCAAAACTTACATGCAAGTATATAGTTTCAGTGATGTGAAAACCATTTAAGAGAAATGAGAAGTCTTTTTTTGACTTTTGTGTATTATCGCTCCACAAGAATTGAAGTTTGTTCAACTTTTTGCTCAATTTCTCCCCTGGAATCTGACTCAGGCCTAAAGCTTCACACTTTGGTCTAATAGGTGACAGTTTGTGTGTCTTTGTTGGGATAGGGAATCTCTCCATGTGGTAGTTTTTTCAAACCAGTGTTGTTTTCCCTCCTTCTCATGGTCGTGCTTGCACAGTTTCATTGCCATTTTATTTTTTGGCGCCATCTATCGACTGAACTTTGTTTTCATCATGCACGTGTTGTAGTCTTTCACAGTAGCGATGACCAAGTTTACATCATCACACTTGATGGAATCAAGTGGACAGTGAACCATGACTGGAAACAAACTTCTCAGCTTTTAACAGTTCCTGTCTGAATTCAGTCAGACTGGTCCAGTTTAAGAAGTTATGCGTCCGTATTTGCCCCTCTTTCACATGCAGCTCTCTATACATTAACATTTCATCAGAGATGCTAGAGGCCACCTACAGCGCAGCGCGGGACTCTGTGTCTTATTCAAGGGCATCGCTGGTGGGGAGTTTAGAAGTAATACCAAAACCATCCAGCTGCCAGCTCACAGTCAGAGAACACCTCTGTCTGTGGAGGGGATCAACCTAACAACCTTTACCTTATTAGTCAGCCTCTACATCCAGGCCGACCTATGGAGAGGCGGTGGGTGGGTGTGGGACGGCAGCCAAATGTGTGTGTGTGTGTTTCGTTGAGTGGGTGGGGGTGTTGCTTCCCCAGTGTAAGGACTACTCTGTATCTTCCTCGACTACTCTGTGACAGGGCGACATATATCACCACCCCAACACCTCTGTTTCTCTCGCCTCTCCCTCTTCATCATCCTTATTCCCTCTCTCCCTCCCTCCATCCATCCACCTCTCCTCCTACCCTCCCTCTCACCTGCTCCCAACTCTCAGGAGTGCTGGTGTGTCTGCATTTCCCTTTTCTCTCTTTCACCTGCTCACAGCCCCCCCACACACCTCTTTCCAGGCCTCCCTGAGTATCATTTACATCGATGATGCCTCATCATTACCCCTGCCCTACTTTATCTATCATCCAGTGGCTCTGCTCTGCTGTGGAGCCTGTTCCTTCACCAGAGGCCTCGTTCCTATGGTAAGTCAACACAGATAGAAACCAAGGCCTGAAAAGTTAAAGAGAATTGGGCCTCTTGTAAGTATGAAATGAAGATACTTTTATTATTAAATGTGTAATTTTTCTAGAAGAGGGACACAGGCCATAATAATGATGATGATTATTATTTATTTTTATCAATATTATCTGCATTGTAAAGAGAGAACATTTGACAAACTTGACAGAAAGATGAAAGCAAATAAAATGTAGGCTATTTACAGAAAGCTTTTTAGAGATGGACGTTTGGGATTGCTCACATCAAATTAACCTTGAACAAACTGCAGCTTCACTTTTTATTTTCCACAATAACTAAATTGTTGTTACAATCATGGGTTAAGGATTTTGCTCTTGTGATAGAAGAGACTGATAAGTGTTCAAATTCCACATTTAATGAACAAATACATGACATTTAGCTTGGATCATTACATTTAGGGTTTTCCAGCATGAATGTCCTGTTTAAGGTCAAAGGTCAGACCTTCACCTTCAGGATTTTGTGGTGGAGTGCAGAGTTGATGTTTCATCAACAAGTCATCCAGGTCCTGAAGCAGCAAAGATCATCGGATCATCACACTACCACCACCATGTCTGACTGAGTCCTAAATGTGATGTAGTCATTTTGGTTTGTTTATTTTAAACTCTTAAATTATTACAGCTACTGCAGTTTATCTAACAGCTCACATTTAATATATTTTAATGTTTGTTTTATTGTTTTTTAACCATCTTTTCTACTTTGATGTGCTGCTACCTTTCTTGGCCAGGTCCCCCTTGTGAAAAAGGTCTTGATCTCAATGGTTTTCTATCTGGTTAAAGTCAAGTTTATTAATTTTGTTTGTTTGTCCTGTTTTCCTTAGAAAATGTATATTTTGCCATGTGTACCATGTTATGATTAGCTTCTGGTGTTTGTCACATTCATAATCATTTAATTGTCAGATTTTTCTTTTTACTTGATGTAGCATAGGTCAACATATTGTTTCCAATTCTTGAAACCGGAGCGAGGGAATCCCATTGACACAGCTGTGTGTGTGAACACAATTAAAAGTCTCGTTAACAAGGTCAGCATGGGACGCTTGTCCTCCATCTGCATCTGACGTTCAACCAAGGAAAAATTCTGATACATCAAACTGATATCTCACTTTCTTCCATTTGATAGCCAATAATGCTAAATCTAGTTTTTAAACTTCTTCATCCTAGATGGAGTTTTGCAAAAAATATTTTGACTTAGACATTTTTTAGCATGTAGACATTTTGTAAAAACCTCTTAGACAAACATGAGATTAAAATGAATCTTGTTTGTGTGGATAATGGATCAATGTATGTGTTTTTTTCACTTGTCTAGATGTCTTTATCTGTTCTGTTTTTACTTCCTTGTCTTGAGTTTATCTCACTGTTTTCCTGCTTTGCATCTCGAGTTGCTTAGACTGTGTTTAAAATCCCAAAATAGTGTAGCAGCTCATGTTAAAGTCATTGTTCCTGCCTTGTCTGTCCTTAAATTCTCTCTGTATCAATACTTGTGGCAGGGAGAGCTTCTCAGAGATATATGCGCCAGAACCTTGGATGCTCTGTTTCAGATATTCCTTATGCACCACTTGGTTTTAAGAGCAGAGTGAACTTCAGGTCATTTAGAGTTGGCACCATTTCCTGTATGATGAGTAAATCCTTTAGATTGGTTTATAATGAATGAATTTTAAATCGTGATGGGAAAGTAATGCTGCTCTGCCAGTAGAAACTAAATTGTGGACATATATATTCCAGAAAGTGAAAGGTTTACTGCATGTTGTGTATTCAATAGGGGTGATAATAAATATATATATATATATATATATATATATATATATATATATATATATATATATATATATATATATATATATATATATATATATATATACACACACACACATACAGTGTGTGTGTGTGTGTGTGTGTGTGTGTGTGTGTGTGTGTGTGTGTGTGTGCTGTAGGCAGAACTGACTAGAGTAAAACAAGCCCAAACATAGAGATTATTTGTCTTGTTTTATTTTTTTGACAGGATTCAAATTCATGATTTAAATTTCTTACAGGAACAGAGAAGAAAAGTTATTTAATCATCGTTTTCTGGAGATCTGCTGTCAAATTTCCAAAAAACAAAAAGCAATTCAAAATGTTTTATGTCTGAGAGGCGACTACGGCAGTAAATGAAGAAACGGCTCTCCTCGAAAACCATAAATAACTCCAACTTCTCACTGACTTATATTGACATACAAATTTCTTCTGGTGAGATTAGTAACATTACCTTGACCTTGGTTTATTGATTCCTACATCGTCTACGGTCATTGAAAGAGGAATGGTCCCTCACACCTTTATTACTCAAAAGCAAAGTGCAAATTGTGGTGACTCTGCAGGATAACGATGTCACCACTAAACTGCACCTCCTGTTACATTCAGCTGTATATTATTGCAGCTAAAACTCGTATTTAAAGGGAACATGCAGTGAATAAGCATCCTTTTGGTTCAAGTTACTGCACATCCATTACTGTACCGTAATGGATGATGGATGTTGGTACAGTAATGGATGTAATTTCAGCCCATAAAGTTTGCCTAAGGTTGCATTTTGCCTATTTTTCATATTTTCTGTCACTTTCTACAGTATTGAGCAAACTGTCAAACAAATTACTCAAATTAGGCTTGCATCAAAACAAAACAAAAAGCGAGAAACTCAACTTAAAACGTCATTGACTAAACACGTTGGAAAAAGTTTTCTTTTTCAAAAAAACTCCCTGAATGCTGTATTTTATGTCTTTTTTCTTCATTTCCTGCTCCTTATTTTACATCTGTTGAAGTCACGGGAGACATCAGATCAGTGTGTATGAGCAGTGCTCGCAGGGCTCTTAGGGTTAAGTCTCTCACTGTTGCTTTGCAGTGCTAAACCAAAGGAATCACACATGCAAGTGCAGTAGAGGAGGACTTAATAATATGAAAGAAAATTGATTTTCTGGAACGAGATTTCTCCTTTGATAAGGTATTAGCTGGGAGGAGAAAATGTTGTGAATCTTCATTAAGAGCCTCTGATATGCACTGGGATAATCGCAGGGAGACGAGTACGGATGAAAAATGAACACAAAGGAAAAGAGGAGCGAGTCATACATTAGGGACAGAAAGAAGGAAAGAAAGAATGATGCCAAGAGTTGGAGAACAGACAGAATCACATATGCACACATTTGAATCAGACTTAAGCAGGAGTAGGCCTCCCTTAATAAGAGTAAAAATTGATTTCTTTCCACTAGCATGAGAGAAAATCTAAAGATGATGAAGGTTGCAGTTCATTATAGAAAATTGCTGCAGGTATATCCCTAATATGTCTATCGTGGCTTATTCAACGTTTCTTCACACACTGAGCAAACACTGAAAGAAGTTAAGTGGAGGGACCAGTCCAAAAGGGAGTGATGGGGGATCAGAAGTGCTGTATAGCTGAGTAAATATCAGGTAATGAGACAAGAAGACAGGAAATGTGACGGGTATCAATATGATATCAATTGTGGGAATGAGGCGGAGGACGACAAATGGTTAGGGACGGTAGGAGAGATGAGAGAAAAAGGAGAAGAGTTTGCCAACAGACTCTCTCCTGCTGGAGTGAGTATTAGGCAGAGTAGAGGTGAGGATGAGGATAGAGTTAGGGAGGATAACAAGTAGACGGACAGACTGTGGAGAGGGGAATTGAATGAAACTTTACTTTGACTAATATCGCTGACAGAATTTTATGACAGACCAGCAAAAAACTATAGATCTAAACTTTAAAATCAAAGCCCTGATATGGAAGTGAATCTACATGTAACCATATGACGGATTAACAAATTGTGATTCAGTTTTCAAAGTGCATCTACCTTAAAGTGTTTGTCTGTGTACAAGGCTGCCATCATTATGAAATCTCTAAATCCAATGTCCAGATTCCTCTGTTTTACTGTTTGTGTGTGTGTCTGTTTCCCTCTTTGTTTCAGCCTGTGGGCTCTCTGTTAATGTGTGAAAGCAGAAAGTGGAAAAGATCAAATCCAACTGACCTGTGAATGGTACTGACACCTTCTCACTTTCCGCCACACATGCGTGATCAGATGTACGTGTGCTTACTCGTGTGCACCGGCGAGGAGGAAAGAAAAAGTACATTTATACAGGAGGGGAAAAAACCCAAGAGCCGGCATGTAAGAAATTATAACGTAGGAGATAAACTGGGAAAACAGACAACTAATAGACAGAATGACAAAGAGCTAGAAAGAGGAAAACGGACAGAGAAGTAGTGTGTAAGAGTCAGAATAAGAGAGTGAGAAAGAGATGGGGGAAGGTGAGAGGGAGAGAACATTTATTATGCTGGAGCTTCATCTACAGATACAAATCACAGCCTGTTATCACTCTGAAGCAAACCTTGCTGAGACTCTAAACTTGGACCCATCTCCACCACGACACGGACACACACACACACACATATGGATGTAGAAGGGTGCAACAAGAAACCAGAGGTGTGTGTGTGTACTTAGTGATAGGATTATAAATAGAGCCATGAACAGACTGCGAAAGGTGAGAACATCCAGTGAGCAGGGAATTATCAGGGAAGGGCCAGCAGGTTTCTGTGCTTTAGGGATAAAAGTGTTTTTTTACACAACTAAATTATGTGAGCACCAAAGTCTATGTTAGTACTGAATAACTAGGTTTTAAGTAGTATTGGTAAATTTCAATCAGTCTTCAAAGCATTACAAATGTTCATCTGAACAACAAATGCTGTGAATCACAACACTGGTTGTTCTTTGCTGAACCTAAATGTAGAAATTGAAAGCTGGACATTGAATTCATCTCTCGATGACCCTGAGCAGGATTCAGGGGGTAGAGAAACCAGATGGGTGCAGAACTTTGTGGTTTGTCAGCCTTTTCAGCACCACGGACAGCGAACAACTTATGCACTTTGTATTATAGTTAACCAGCTCTTCTTTCTTTAATATACTGACATGACTCATTTTATGAAAATTGCGGAAACGTTTAGGAAAAGATTTTTATCTGCCAGGTAGAGACATCAGATTTTCATGGCGTCTTAATTAAAATGATGCAAAAAACAAACCAAAGATATCCGTGTTCGGGAAACTACTTTTTCTCATCCTTATTTCGGACTGTTGGAAGTATAAATAAAACCCCAGACATTTAAACTCAACACAGAAAGATGTGCACGTTTGTGATCTAAACAAGAACCCTTCTACCTGGGCAGTGTCAGACCTCCACTGAAACTCATAAACATAATTTAATATACTTTTTGCCGAGCCCAGTGGAACAATAGGGGACCTTTGACCACTTCCTTTATGTATTTTTAATGAAACACAGGTCTTCAGTTTTGTAAACCAAAACAGCTTGACCTATTCTCACTTCCAACCACCTTCTCCATCCCTCCCACTTCACTAACTATCTCTGGTATGCAAACCCCCCCTTCCCTCCCCATCAGCAGCACAGCGGTCCTGGCTCTCTCTGTGAGAGCGAATAATTCATTGTCTAATAAGAGTGGAAATGTAACACCTCACTTTGGGGAGAGGGTATAAAGAGAGCAGGGAAGAGTGAGAAGAGGGGCAAGACTTCACCCTGTCTGCATTTAAAGAGGTGATGCACATCAGTCCTACCCCCAACTACACTCACACACACACACGCTTCTATTTTACTCCTTTGCTTTCATTGCCTTTTTCATTCACTCCCTTGCTGCCGTCGTTAAACGAAACCCGCCACACTTTCCTGCTCTGAGGCAAGTGTAAGGTTAAACACCTGAAATGAACTCTTAAAGGACTGTGGGGGGATGGGAAAATAGGGTTTCCTTCACACACATTGGAATATCAATAATTTCTTTACATTTAGCCTTTGAGATCTCAGAAAAAAAGTGGAACAAATCAAACTCTAGTACTAAAAATGTAAACATAAAAAGAAAGAAGCCATGATTCTTACAGGATTGATTCAACAAGTTCTGGATAAATCCAGTTTATTCCAACAGTTATTATTTTGTCTCAATGCCATAATTTGTTTATATTTATTCATTATCTTGATTGAAGAATAGATCAAAAGAGGAGCAGGTTAAGGTGCAGCAAAAACAAAACTATTACACTTAATAGTTTTATTTATTTTACATTTCAAAATTAATAAAAGTTAAATAAGAATGTGTTTTATTCCAATATAATTGACTTTGATTGTAATATTAAAATATAAACTGATCACATTGTGACATTTATGCAGGATGGATAAAAGGCAGGAATAAAAAAAAATCATAAACCATAAAGCATTTAAATTCAGGAGAGGTTTTAAAAATGACTTGATACAGTTTCTGGTGTTTTTATTGCATGCATTGTTTAGGGTGTAGATAACTACTTTTTTATGTTACTTCATTGGAGTAGAAGAGGTCAGGAGTACATTAGCTGAAATATATCTACTGTCAGAATATGAGCGAGGGAAGGAGAGAGGGAGAGAGAGAGAGAGGCCCTAGCTGGCAGCAGTGCTGTCTTTTCACCCCTAATTTTTTCCACCTTGTTAGGCACTCAGCCGTGGGCCGGGCAAATATAAACACCCTGGCAGGATAGACAGGGATGGAGGCAGAAAAGGAGAGGGAGTAAAATATGTGTATCGGAACGATAAGAGGTAGGAGGGAAGATAAAAAGGCAAAAGGATGCAAATAAAGTTCTGGAGGAAATGTTATGAGAAGAAAAGGATGAATCACCTTTTTATATAGAGCAAAGCAATGATGCAGGAAGAAGAGAAGTTTATTTCAATGTTTTCTCTCAGGACAACCTGGTCTTTATAATACTGATTCCATGAAATTCCTGTAACTCAGGTATAATAACCTACATGGCCTGTCGAACAAAAAAAAAAAAAATCAAAAAGGAATTCTGTAAAAATTCGCAGTATGCATTTGTCTAAACTTATACCAAACCCTCTACAAAATACAACAAAGTACCTTCAATATATCATTAATAAACCAGAAACAATGATGTAAACATAGAAAACTTTCGGAGCAAGGGATTCTCGTGACTGACAAACTGCTGAGTTAACAGCCGTGATGTTGTTGTTTATATGTAGCAAAACAAAGCATCATCTTTGGCAGCATTCAGTCTAACCAAATTAGACCTATTAATGATCTCTACACTCGTTATTAAATGTTTTATTTGTAACTGACTCCCTCGCTCCCCCTCAACTCCCTCTATCTTATTCTTTTCTGTGCCACCCGTTGTTGCCCTCGGGTCGTGTGTTGGTTGTCTAGCAGACTTTGGCAGTATTGCCGTGGCGACAGAGACAGGAACAGATGTGACTCTGGTTGCCGGGCGTTTGGCAGGAGCACTCATCATCACAGTGACGAAAATGCAGCTGGACGGCGCATCATCTGAAGCTTTGTGGAGAGATGGGTGTGTGTGTGTGTGTGTGTGTATCATAGGGGAATTGAGGGGGGTGGGGGAGTTGGCATTGGGTGAACTCCCCTCACCCACCAGCACACACACACACACATACACACAGAGTGACCCCACACAGCCTAGAGGGACTGCAAGTGCACAGCCAGTAACCAGACAAGACGGGGGTTGATGTGTGTGTGTGTGTGTGTGTGTGTGTGTGGGAGTGTGTGAACTCTAACCAGGCAGCAAAAAGTGCTGTCAAACATACAAGATGTTTATTTTTCCTTCTTCTATTTTTGTTTCTTGAGGTATTTTCTTCTATTTTGGTCCGTCTGTCTGGTAAGTTGGAGACAAATGGCTGTTTGGGGGCTAAATGTTTGAACTTGAGCAAGGAGAACCAAATTGACACACTTAAGGAAAACTGAGTCCTGAGGATAGCAGAGAGCGCGAGAGAGAGAGGAAGATAGAGAGAGATTACAGATGGAGGCATTACTCAAGACATCTGTAATGTGTACACACACCAAAGAAAACAAACATAACAAGTGGCCAGTGGACACAAACTGCTGCTCTGCACACTGCTGCAGCAACTTATCTCCACATGTTGTGGTTTCAGATTCATTTAAAATTGTTACCACAACTTTACATCAATAAAATCCTGAAATGAGTCTTTAATTACAGACCTTCTACGTGAATTATAAATCAGATAGACTACTTTGTGTGTGTGTGTGTGTGTGTGTGTGTGTTTATAACAATTGTATATTTCTATACAACATAATTTGCTCTTGTGTCTTTACATGTGTGTGAAAATGTATGCGTTATTCTTTTTTGTGTGTGTAAGTGTGTTTCTGTGTGTGTGAGTCTGTCAGTGATGTGCAGAACAACGGTTTGGCAGTGGGCTGACATTTCCTGCTCTGACATCTTGTCTCAGTTCATCTCCCCCGCCAGTGAATGGACAGAAGCCCTGGAGGGACACACTAGCACCGGCAACGCAAACTTGTCTTTTTGTCAGTATCTGTGAAGAGCTCTCCAGTACATTAGTCACAGACACACATTCACACAAATGCACACATACATAAGTTTTTTCTCTCCTTTTTTTCCCCCACTACACTCTTTTATTTTTTTGATGTGAAATGACACAGCGACTGGGAAGTGCAGAATGTCGACTTTCATTTGCAGTGATTTCAAAATAAATGTGATGAACAGCTTGTGAACTGAAGCATTTTCTACCTAAGCTGTCGGTCTCCTGGATCCTTAAAGGGATAAACAGAAACTCCAAATGCACATCTAGTTGAGTTGAGTCCTGTCTTCATTAAACTGTTTTTTTTCCAACTGATATTCATCAGTCCAACAAATGACGATGGGCGATTTATTCATGCAGGTGACATTTTGACATTTTTGTGGCTGGAGCAATGTAAACATGCACGGACTGATTTGCCAGTTTTGAACACAAAAGCCCAAAAATGAAGGGACGATTTGCCAGAAAAATACAAAGTTGCCTTTTGGAGATTTCTTTGGCTTCAAAACGGCCACTTGTGCAGACGCATAGTGCCAGGAAAAGACTCAAACATGTATACTTTTACCATCTGGATGAGTATCCAACACTATCACCAGGTGCTGCAGCTTCATCACCAAGTCGCTCTAAAAGACCTAAAACTGCAGCAGAGATTCAGTTTTTGGAAACGCACATGTTTGATGAAGGAGACAATTTTTATTTTTATTATAGTTTTTGTTTAATTTTGTATTTGTTGTGTCTTAGATGAGTTTGTAAGACAAATGAACACTGGATTGTCTGGTAAACATGATTAAACTGTTTGTTTCCCTCCCCACCATTATGGTTATTATTTAAATACAGTACATGTATTTTCTGAAGAGAGGCTACTGCGATTCTTTCTTTCTGTCATACGTTTGCATTTAAAAAATCACCGCTGCACTTGGAGGCAGCTGGAAGAAAAACAAACTTTACTTGCAGCTGGAAGAAGTTTGTGTGTATCATTTAACAGCATTAATTATGTTTTCTGTTCTTTTCTTTTTCTTTGCTACTAAATTAAAGGGGCAGCCAAAGTTAACATAGAGAGGATAAGAATGTCCTCTTTTTTTATTTGATGACCAATCATTACAACTACATAGTATATTAAATTGACGGACAGATCTGGGCTCACAACATTTAAAAAATAAGTCAAAGAGAGAAATCTGGATCATATGTTTCAGTTGATTTCAGTGTCGGACTCTAACTCACCAGACCTGCTGTCTTCAGTCGTCTCATCTCCCAGGCTCTTCCATCTCTTCCTCTGTTCCCCGTCTTCAGAGTCCACAACCATCTAAACAACGAGGCTGAGGAGAGCTTTGACATTCCTAAATGAAAAGGCTCTCTTTCCAGGGCTGCAACAGCTGACGATTTATGACAACGAGGCCTCGCTGGAATCTTAGCTGCTGTCAGCCAGCATAATGATGTTTTGATATAAGGATGATTGGTGGGGCTACATGCGCTGCACTGTGAATCAGGCTTGCATGCGACTGTGTGATTGGGTGATTTAAGGTGGACACTTCAGTTGTTTACCTGTTGTCTATTGTTTACTCCTTTGCTCGCTTTTTTATTTGATTTTCATTTTAACCTGACATTTGCCGTACCCTTCAACTAGGGCTTCTCATTTTCCAGTGTTTGGTTCTCGGCCTGTTGATCAGTTTTGCTCCTGATTTCCTTCCTTGTTTTTTTTCCCCC
Source organism: Callopanchax toddi (assembly GCA_006937965.1). Classification (NCBI taxonomy): domain Eukaryota; kingdom Metazoa; phylum Chordata; class Actinopteri; order Cyprinodontiformes; family Nothobranchiidae; genus Callopanchax; species Callopanchax toddi. Next base: position 1,769,554 of record SSNR01000027.1, on the reverse strand, counting down.
CAGTCGGTCTCTTGATGCCTGTCTTTAGCTTAGGATGTTGATGGTCTCATTGTCTGTTTCAACCAGTATTTCTAACTTATTCTGTTTTTCTCATTTTTTAAAGTCCCTACATCTTCCAAAACTCATGCTAACCAGCAGCTCCCCCACTCCAGTCACTGGTGACAGGCATATAGTTTGCTATAGTTTCTATTAGAGGATCATTGCATGCTTGAGGGCCCCCACAGATTGGTTACATTTTGTTCAGCAGGGCATTAGTGGGGCCTGTCGAAGGGCCCCATCATCATCAGTGTGTCTGCCATCTTCCGGCGGTGATCTATGATTCAGCCATCAGACATACATAAATCAGAGCGCTAAAAGGATTTCTACTCTACCCCACAAACCCCCCCTCCTATTAAATTTATGCCGCTGTAAAAGAAAGGAAAATTAGTCATTGAGGCCCCCCACCCATCCTCTCGTCTTTCTCTTTCACTTTGTAGCTCTCTCTATGCAATGTGTTGCAGTAAAAAAATATAATAATAATAAGAGGGAAGACGGGGTGAACAATCGCATGCGGCGCCCATCATTTTGTCCTCTCTTTCCTCCTCCCCCTCTTCTTCCCTCTAATATCATCATTATCGGAATCGTAAAGCGAAAAATAACATGCCAGAGGGGGAAAAATCGGAGAGGGAAGAGGGTTTGGAGAGGGGTGAGTGTTTTCCCTCCAGCCTCTAATCCCTCTCCTCCCCTCATCCCCTCGCCATTCATCGCTCCTCTTTCACACATACTTGAATATGCGAGGAGTTAATAATTAGTAGAAAATATCCATACATTCTCATACATTGTGTGGTTGTTTAAAAACATTTTTGTCCTTATTTTTCAATGCACATGTTTTGAGGCTGTATGGGCTTGTGTGTCTTCACTGTTGAATGCAAATCAGTGAGTCGCCCAAGCAGAACGCCTTTCAAATCCCATCGCCGCTCCGCTCTGCCCTTCCACTAGCAGAGCACAGTACAGCAAAGCAGGTAGGTGCGGAGTACGGCCAGTGCGTTGTTGTGGGTGACTGGTTATGTTATTGGCCCACAATCTACTCATTAACTTCCTGCTTTCCTCTCTGTCTATCATCACAGTCTCTCACAGGGAGGGTTTTTTTCACTCTCTACTTACTGAGCTGTGTGTCGGTGTGCTGGTCATTTATGGTCACTGTCATTCAGCCCTGGTCTTATTACTTCCATAGTTTGATCAGTAGACCAAGTCATATTCTTCATATGTTGAGATTATTAATTTATTTTTAAAGTTTTAATCATTTTAAATTAACTTATTTCTTCTTATAAATAGCACTTTCCTCTCAGAATTGAGATATTATTTAAAAAAACAATAAATTAAACAGAAGAGGAAGTAAAGTCATGACAGTTGTGTGCTAATTATCCTGTGTTTTATCAATATATATTTAGTGAATACACCCAAAATCTTCTAATTATTAAACATTTTATGCACATAATCTATTCAGACATTTGAATAAAGCCAGATTACGTATAGTACCTCAGATATCTGATTAAGGTGTCACCTGGTTGCCTCCCTCTGGAGGTTTTCTGGGCTCATCCCACTGGGAGGAGACCCCTGGATGTATAATTCCTCCAGAACCTGCTGGATTTATATAGGAATTATACATCCTCTTTGGCCTGTTAGCGCCTTGGGATCCCCCAGCAGGAGCTGGAGATGGTCGGGGGATGTGTGGGTTTTCCTCCTGGACCTTTAGCCCTTTGTGACCCAACCTTTAGAAAATCATGGATGTTTAAAAAGCACTGTATTCCTGGTCAATGTTGAAGAAAAAAATGTAAACACAGTTCCACTTTTAAATTGTGCTAAAACGTGCCACTCAACAGTAACGGTAACATTTCAGTGCATATGCTGCCTTAAGGATGGATGGAAAACATGATTTTAGTCTGAGTTTGGTTAATCTGAGTTTGAATTTAGAGCATAATTAGACACTAAATGCAAATTTAAAGGATTTCTGTTGTGTTTAATAACTAATGGGTGACCGTGGCTCAGGTGAAGAGAGATAGTCCACTGACTGGGAGATCAGGGATCAATCCCAGGTTAAAGCCATGTGTCCAGGTTTACTTGGGCAAGATAATGAAACCTTTTCTCTTTTCAGGAAACGTAGTCCCTGATTTTCTGTTAATTTTTTTCTCAGCTCCTTGTATTTCCCTTCCTGGTTTTTCTGATGTAATTTCAGTATTTAGCAGCTCAGTTTAGTTGTTCTAAGTCCCTGGTTTTCACTAACCTGCCTCTCTTGGCCTTGAATTTGGTTTATTGACTAACAACAGCCCGCCCCTCAGATCATGTGCTATTCTGCCCAAGTGTTGCGGAGTGATCTGTGGAGACAGACAAGTTTACTACTGTACAGTTATGAAGTTGTTTTGCATTTTTAAACAATAACAGATGTTTTACATGGATTATTTTTAATCACTTTTATAGTCTAATTAAAGTAAATAATTTTTTAAATGATGGTAAACTTAGGGTTAAGATCAATAATCTTACTCTAATAACATCATTTTTACATTATTGTCACACATTGTATTACAAGACCATTCTTTTTTCAAAAGCTGGAAACATGTTAGGGTTTTACTGTGGAGTAAAGTGACCTGATGAGTGTTTTTAAAGTCTAAGACAATTATACTAGTGGTTACAGAACATCAAGTATTTTAAAGTAGTCAGTCAAAGTCATTTTCTAAATGTTCATAAAGATGGTTGGAAAAACAATTTCCTTTTGTAATACACGTCAGTAGAATAATGTTGAAGTCTCTGTTTTTAACTATATAACAAATCCATTAATAATAAGTGACTTGTTCATACAGTCAGTAGTTTTTTCTGCATCTTTTTGAGTTATTAGTGAAAAAAAGGTGATATTAGCGTTCACACACCAGTGAAAACAATTTAGCATCCTTTACTTTTACTGCACAATATTAAATATGAAAATGTTAATAAACGATGAATAATTTTTTGGGTGTTTTCCATAAAATGTGGTTCTTAAGTGTTTGTTGGAAGACGGTACCAGAGCAGAATACAGCAATTTAAGGAAATATTCTTATTCTTGTAGGAGGAAGATGTCAGGTTCTTTGAGTGTTTGTTGTGTTTTCTGATCCTCTGGGGTTTGAAAACACACAATATAAGTGCTGTGAAAAAGTATTTACCCTCCTACAGATTTCTTCTACTTTAGCTTTTTTGTGACAATAATGTTTGTGATCAGCAAGCTAATTTCTTAGTAAAAATCAAAGCTTTAAACATGACCCCATCTGGATGATTTCCAAGAGTTATGGGAAGTTTTTCTGTGAACTAATGAGACAAAAGTGGAAGGTGTGTGTCCTGTTACATTTAATGTGACACAACTCTGCGTTTTAGGAATAAAAGCATCATAACTGTCAGACACGGTGGTGGTAGTGTGATGATCTGTGGCTGCTTTGCTGCTTCAGGACCTGGATGACTTGCTGTATTTGATGGAACCATCATGAAGTCTATCATGATGACACAGCAGGACACACGAGGCTGGGGATGCAACACAAGGAAACGACAGGGAGTGACTGAACTAAACAGCATATATAGAGCGGGAGCTAATCAAGGAGACGAGACACACCTGGAGGGGATTAGTGCAGGACACAGGAGGAGGAACACAGGCACAAACTGGACACAAGGGGGCAGAATATGACAAATTCCTCCATATTTATGGGAAAAGTCATTACCAGTTATCACAAACATTTGATTCAAGTTGTTCTGCCAAGGGTGTTCCAACTAGAAAAGTTTGTGGTTAATTAATTTTTCACATAGAGGCGGGTTGGTTTGGACAACTTTTTCCTCTTAATGAATGAAATTATTATTTGGAAAATGCATTTTGAAACGATTCAGGTGATCTTTGTCATTTTTTGTTTGCTGATCCAAAATATATAAGTGTGACAAAAAGCAAAAATAGAAAAACAAATATCTGTATTTATATGCATATCAGATATATATATATATATTAATATCTGCTGAAAAACATTCTAAGTACAATTTGTCATCATGTGACTCCACCATATGTGCTGGTCTCAGTTCTAAAACAGTTATACCGTTGAGTCTGTCAGTGTTTTTTTTCTGGAGTCGAACCAATGAGTGAGTGAACAGTGTTAATGCATGTCAACGCTCCTAGAATCAAGACAAGGAGAACGACAGTATGAAGGGAAAAAGCAGCTTCTCCACTACTCGTAGTAATCCTGTCTTTGTACGACGCTAATCATATGTAAATCCGCGTTGTAAAGTGATTTGGTTTTCCTCGTATTTGAAATAATTATACAGGCTGTGCTTATGGTGGAAAACCTCTTCAGTTTCAATTGGTACACGGCTTTTCTGTTGTCACTGCAGAGGAGGATGCTGGCTGGTGTCTTAATCCACCAGGCCCGTGTATTTACCAACAACAAGAAAATAATATGACTGTTATTGTCAGTAATACCTATTGTTCATTTCACTCAGTCAGGTTTGTGAAGGTTACTTTCAATATGTGGTTTATTGCAGAATACTAATTATGTACTTAAGAGCAGATTATTTTAACTCAGTCTCCTGATTGCTTCTCCTTTTACTTTGAAGCTCTTCTTTCATCTGCACAATAAAAAAGAAGTCAAATGTGATTTTAAATTATTCCATTGTGTAGGATTAAGTCAGTCTGTGAGTGAATATTAATACTGTTCACATTAACCCCTTGAAGACTGTTATTGTAAATTTGCATCAAACCACTTCTAGCCTTAAAGTGACCAGATGAGTATCAGGATTAGTACTTTCATCAAAAACCAGCCACATACAGTCCTGTACATGTCTGCTGCCCTCTGGTGGAGGATCAACAGGTTGAAAGGGTCAAATCTTTAATCATTATGTTTTTATATATGTACACAATAAAATGAAACATATTAATATATAGTTATTATGTTAACATTAACCAATATATAGTCCAGTTTAAAAAGCAACATATCTTTTATTATTTTTATTTCATATTTCAGGCTTTACGGTTTAAATAAGTCTAGTGATACAAAGAATTTAAATTTTACAAAATTTACAGTGAATTATATTACTATGTTTTTAAAAGTCAGCAGAAATGAGAAAAATAGGAAATAATGAAAAGGAGCACTTTTTGATAGATTTTAAACATATGTCATACACTGCAATTAAAACAACAACAACAACAACAACACGTGTTTTAAACACATTTTAGAAAATTCATAATTTTTTTCTACCCAGATAATTATTTTCAAGAAGAAAGTATTCTTTGCAGAAGAGATAATGTTGCTATGGAGCTTTTGTCATAAAATGCTATTGTAAATAGTTGTCATTTAACCCTTTGAAGCCTTAAATATAAAAAAAAACATCTAGGTTTTACATTTTAACAACTTATTGGCTAATGTTAGTATGATTATAGAATTATTGTTTTGATAATGTAATGTAAATGCAAAACATGTAAAATTTTCTACTTGTATCTTCCCCATCAGAAGGTAGAATATTTGTATATGAGTGTGTATAACAGGTTCTTGATGAAAGTACTAATCAGAATCAGAATTGTTTTTATTGGTTACGGGAAGTTTTCACATTACCCGGAATTTGCCTAGGTGAATTAGTGCATATATACAAACATAATAATAAGGTTCAGTGACATCAAAAGAAAAATCAAGAAAAATCTGAATAACAGATAAGAGGAAACATGAGGTTAAGTAACCGTTGCAGAGCTACTTAAGCTAGTTGTGTTAATCCTAACAGTTCAATTAGACTTCTTTAAAGTGATAATATGCAGTTTTGCTTGTTTTGGGCTCCCTCTGGTGTCCGTTTTAAATCACTGCATTAAACAAGTTACCAGATCGTTTCAGCTTCTAAACGCCAATATCTACCTGTTGAAATGTCTCCTCAGCCTTCATAGCTTTCTACAGGAGCGGTTATTTACTCTTTGAAAGAAATCAGCTGTGTTCAAGCAGGGAGAGATTGAAAAGAAGCAGGAATCATGAGCTAAAAACACTCCAGCGTTAGCATAACAGCTAGCCACTTTGGGTTTGCCTAACCCTCGTGAGACACGTGACTTCCTGGGTACCGGGACGGCGACGGAGATCTTGCAATCGTGGTTTTCCGGCTGTAATCACCAGATGGGGCTAAGTGACTTTTCATTAACTTTGTAAAGGGTCATATTAGCACATACTGGCTCAAGGAAAAGATTTAAAAATATGAAAAAGTTGCAAATTATCACTTTAAGGCACAAAGTAATTTAAGGTAAAGTCGTAACAATAGTCTACAAGTGGTTAAAGGCATAATATACAGTTTTGCATGCTTTGGCACCCCCTAGTGTCCGTTTTAAATCACTGCCATAAAAACATTAGCAACATTGTCTTTGCTCAGGAACACCTAAATCTAACTGTTGAAATGTCTCCTCAGCCTTCATAGTTTTCTACAGGAGCGGTTATTTACTCCTTCAAAGAAATCAGCTGTGTTCAAGCAGGGAGAGATCGAAAAAAGCAGGAATCATGAGCTAAAAACACTCTGGCACTAGCATATCAGCTAGCCACATTGGGTTAGCCTAAGCCTCATGAGATACGTGACTTTGTGAGACTTCTGGGGCACCGGACCGGAGAATCAGAAGTTGCAAAGGTGGTATTCTGGATCCAAGCAGCAGATCGGGCTAAGTGACTTTTCATTAACCCTGCAAAGGGTCACATTAGCACATACTGGCTCAAGAAAAAGATTTAAACATATAAAAAAGTTACAAAGTGTGTCTTTAAATCACACTTATAGAAACTTCCTGCAATTTCAATATTCAGATGTTTGACAAAGAGGCTTCTGCAATTTTTGTTTTTAGTTTATAATTTTTCATTAGTATTTAAGAACAGATAGTGGATTTTTTTCCATGAAACAGGTATGATACAAATATAAAAACAAAACAAAGCTGTTCTTTTACAATTATTATAACATAAACTAACTACTTCTAATACATTGCAAATAAAAACACTACAAATTCTTTTAAGTGAAATATTTTTGTGTCTTTCTGTCCTGACTGACCATCAATACTGAATATTGACTCTTTGAGGTTTGTTTACAGGAAATGCAACTGCTTGATGTTTTTGTTGTACCCATGTGTTACATGGTCTGTCTAGCATCTGCAGATGACACTACGCATGTTTCAACTAATCAATCATGCTTTATTTATAAAGCTCCTTCCCCACTGAACAAAGTGCTTCAAGCTAAAGTAACAGACACCGAAAATTCAAAGGCCTATAATTTTATGTACTGAATATAGATATATATAGATGGTTGTGTGTGTGTGCGCGCGTGTGTGTGTGTGTGTGTGTAATGTATGTGTATACACTACACACAAGTTTAAACAAAGAACAGTAACATATCAGGAAAAATTGAGACAAAAATACAAGTTAACAGGCTGTAAAATAAACTCAGAAAACTGAGTAAGTAAAAACATACAGTCTGACAAAACTGTGAACAAGACTGCAGGAAGGAGTGAAGACATCTAGAAAGTGTCACAACACTTGCAGGTTGGAGATAATCTGACAAATCTTAGCATGAAGGAAATAGCTTAGCTAGCAAAAAACTCAAAATTGTGAGAAAATTTTCAAAACTTTCATTTTGAATCAAACATAACAGGTGAGAGTAGTTTGATGTCCAGTCAGGTCACTTAGGATTTTTGATGGAATTGCAAATAATTAAAATTTGCAACTTAAAATGTTCTTGTTGCAGTTTAAAGCATCATAAAGCATCTTAACTGTGTCCAGGGGCGGTTCTAGGGGGGGGCCCGGGCCCCCCTGACAACAAGCTTGGCCCCCCTGTGGCCCCTGCTAAGTCCTGAGTTTTTTAGATTGTGCCCCTCTAAAAAAGCAGCTGGACCAGTGGACCACTGACTGTGTCTCAGTTTGCTTTCAGTTCACCCTCATTCTCATTTAAGAAATCAAGAACCTTCAAATGTTTTGAGACATTTTATAAACCCCACAGATGCTGTTCTCAATTTGTCACCATCAGTTTCAGGACAGTAAGATAATGGTTTAAGCCTTAAAAAAAGATTAAAAAGTAAAATGTTTCTGCCTCCCAAATCAATGAAGCTGACTTCTCAGGGGTTGTTGGTTGAAGAACCTGCTTCCAAATTTACTTCTGAAAATTAAAGGAACCTGAAGACATAAAAACAGATTAAAAAAAAAACAACACAAGGAGTTCTTTGAGATATGTTGTGACCTGATTATTGAAGCAAAGATTTCAACTTAAAAACATTCCTTCTAGCTGCAGCAGGTTGAAACAGACAAATATTTTTATATAGGATTCTTGAAACATTCTGGGCATAACTACACCAGACACAGAAAATGGACTTAAAGATTATTTACAAGGTTTGTAAAACATGCAAGCAGGTTCCTGGCTTTGTCTCTGCTCTACGATAGAAACACACACCTGATAATTATATGCTTATATTGGTGGTTTGAAGCAAAAACATATAATTACCCTTGAAGGTTTCTGAGGGACACTTGAAGTGTGAAGTTTCTTAATTCTGATTTTAGTCCAGTCTGGTCCAATAAACATATAGCAGGGCAGAGATGCATACGAGCATGGGGAAACCATGGGCGTGGCGGTGTCAGATTATGACATTCAGATAACGAGTTACAATAATCAAGCCTCGTCTCGTCTCGTCTCGTCTTCTTCCGCTTATCCGGATCCGGGTCGCGGGGGCAGCATCCCAATTAGGGAGTTCCAGACGGTCTTCTCCCCAGCCACTTCTACCAGCTCCTCTGGTAGGATCCCAAGGCGCTCCAGGGCCAAACCAGAGATATATTTTCTCCAGCGTGTCCTGGGTCGACCCGCGGGCCTCCTGCCGGCAGGACATGCCTAAGACACCTCCCGAGGGAGGCGTCCAGGGGGCATCCTAACAAGATGCCCGAACCATCTCAACTGGCTCCTTTCGACATGGAGGAGCAGCGGTTCTACTCCGAGTCTCTCCCGCATGTCCGAGCTCCTCACCCTATCTCTAAGGCTGAGCCTGGCCACCCTGCGGAGAAAACTCATTTCGGCCGCTTGTATGCGCGATCTCGTTCTTTCGGTCATTACCCAGAGCTCATGACCATAGGTGAGGATTGGGAGGTAGATCGATCGGTAAATCGAGAGCCTTGCTTTCCGGCTCAGCTCCTTCTTCACCACAACAGACCGGTTCAGCGTCCGCATCACTGCAGATGCTGCCCCAATTCGCCTGTCAATCTCCCGCTCCCTCCTTCCCTCACTCGTGAACAAGACCCCGAGATACTTGAACTCCTCCACTTGAGGCAGGATCTCTCTACCGACCTGGAGTTGGCAAGCCACCCTTTTCCGACCGAGAACCATGGCCTCAGACTTGGAGGTGCTGATCCTCATCCCAGCTGCTTCACACTCGGCTGTGAACCTCCCCAGCAAGAGCTGTAGGTCTGAGCCTGATGAAGCTAGGAGGACCACATCATCTGCAAAAACCAGAGACGAGATTCTCCTCAACACCCTCCACACCACGGCTGCGCCTAGAAATCCTGTCCATAAAGGTTATGAACAGGACCGGTGACAAAGGGCAGCCCTGGCGGAGTCCAACCCTCACTGGGAACAGGTCCGACTTACTGCCGGCTATGCGGACCAGACTCACACTCCTCTGGTACGGGGACTGAATGGCCCTTAACAAAAGACCATCCACCCCGTACTCCTGGAGCGTCCCCCACAGGGTGCCCCTGGGGACACGGTCATAAGCCTTCTCCAAATCCACAAAACACATGTGGATTGGTTGGGCAAACTCCCATGACCCCTCCATCACCCTAGCGAGGGTAAAGAGCTGATCCACAGTTCCACGGCCAGGATGAAAACCACATTGCTCCTCTTCTATCTGAGGTTCAACTATCGACCGGACCCTCCTCTCCAGTACCCTGGAGTAGACCTTCCCAGGGAGGCTGAGGAGTGTGATCCCCCTATAGTTGGAACACACCCTCTGGTCCCCCTTCTTAAAAATGGGAACCACCACCCCGGTCTGCCACTCAACAGGGACTGCCCCCGATGACCACGCAATGTTGCAGAGACGTGTCAACCACGACAGTCCTACAACATCCATAGCTTTCAGATACCCAGGTCGGATCTCATCCACCCCCGGGGCTCCGCCACTGCGTAGTTGTTTGACTACCTCAGCAACTTCTGCCCCAGAGATTGGACAGTCCATCCCCAGTTCTCCCAGCTCTGGTTCCTCATAGGAATGCGTGTCGGTGGGATTGAGGAGCTCCTCAAAGTTTTCCTTCCACCGCCCGACTATAGCCCCAGTTGATGTCAGCAGCTCCCCGTCCCCACTGTAAACAGTGTGAGCGAGTTGCTGCCTTCCTCCCCTGAGGCGCCGGATGGTTTGCCAGAACCTTTTTGGAGCCGACCGATAGTCTTTTTCCATGGTCTCACCAAACTCCTCCCACGCCCGAGATTTTGCCTCGGAAACTGCCACTGCTGCACCCCGCTTGGCCCTCCGATACCCATCAGCTGCCTCTGCAGACCCACAGAGCAGCCACGCCCTGTAGGCCTCCTTCTTCAGCCTGACGGCTCCCCTAACCTCTGGTGTCCACCAGCGGGTACGGGGGTTACCGCCACGATTGGCACTGGCTACCTTGCGACCACAGCTAGCAACAGCCGCCTCAACAATCGCAGAGCGGAACAAGGCCCATTCGGACTCAATATCCCCCACTGCTCTCGGGACGCGGTCGAAGCTCTGCCGGAGGTGGGAGTTGAAGACCATCTTGACAGGCTCTTCTGCCAGGCGTTCCCAGCAGACCCTCACTATACGTTTGGGTCTACCAGGTCTGCGTAGCATCTTCCCCTGCCATCTGATCCAACTCACCACCAGGTGGTGATCAGTTGACAGCTCCGCTCCTCTCTTCACTCGAGTGTCCAAAACATACGGTCTCAGGTCAGATGATACAACTATAAAGTCAATCATCGACCTGTAACCTAGGCTGCCCTGGTACCAGGTGTACCGGTGGGCATCCTTATGTTCGAACATGGTGTTTGTTATGGCCAAACTGCGACTTGCACAGAAGTCCAAAAACAGAACACCACTCGAGTTCAGATTGGGCGGGTCGTTCCTCCCAATCACGCCCCTCCAGGTCACACTGTCATTGCCCACGTGAGCGTTGAAGTCTCCCAGCAGGACTATGGAGTCCCCAGTAGGAGCGCTATCCAGCACTCGTCCCAGGGACTCCAAAAAGGGTGGGTACTCTGAGCTGCTATTTGGTGCATAAGCACAAACAACAGTCAGGACCCGTTCCCCAACCCGAAGGCGCAGGGAAGCTGCCCTTTCATCCCCCAGAGAAAACCCCAACATACAGGCAGAGAGTCTTGGGGCTAACAGAAAGCCCACCCCAGCCCTCCGCCTCTCACCCAGAGCAACTCCAGCATACAAGAGAGTCCAACCCCTCTCAAGGACTTTGGTTCCAGAGCCAACACTATGTGTCGAGGTGAGCCCGACTATATCTAGCCGGTATCGCTCAGCCTCTTCCACAAGCTCCAGCTCCTTCCCTGCCAGAGAGGTGACGTTCCATGTCCCAATAGCCAGTTTTTGTGTCCGGGGATCGGACCGCCAAAGCTCCCGCCTTGGTCTGCCATCCGATCCACATTGCACCAGACCCTTGATGTTCCTCCTGCAGGTGGTGGGCTCACAGGTGGATGAGCCCATGTATCCAGTTCGGGCTGGGCCCGGCCGGGCTCCATGGGCGAAAGCCCGGCCACCAGGCGCTCGCTCACGGGCCCCAACCCCAGGCCTGGCTCCAGGGTGGGACCCCGGTAACCCTCCGGGCCGGGTACACTGGCTCGTTGATAGAACTTCCATGAAGAGTCTTTGAACCGCACTTTGTCTCACCCCTCACCTAGGACCAATTTGCCATGGGTGACCCTACCAGGGGCACAAGTGCCCCAGACAACATAGCTCCTAGGATCATTAGGGCACTCAAACTCCTCCACCACGATAAGGTGACGGTTCACGGAGGATAATAATAATAATAATAATAATAATAATAATAATAATAATAATAATAATAATAATCAAGCCTATAAATAGAATAATCTGGCTTATTGGAATCTCTGCTGCAGGTATAATTTCAGATTGATCTCGTTTGCCATCTATAAAAAAGATGTTAGACTTTGTATGTAGTTTTAGTAGATTTTTGTGTTGTTTGCCTTTGCAGCCATGATTAAATTTGTCTGCTCATGAAACCAGTCAGTTCTGTGTGTGACGTGTTGCCTGACTGTGAATTGGTTCTGTGCAGGGACCGTATTAGATGTAACACCCGCAGCTGTAATGTAAAAACATCCTTTTACAAAGCGTTGTGTTTTTCTGTGTCTGAGTGTGAATGATGGTCTGCTCAAAGTAAAAGAAAAAAGTTAGACATAAAAAGGTGAAAGATGGAGATTGGTGAAAAAGATCAATAAAACACGAATATTTGTTTTTAAATAAAAAAGACAAATAGTAAAAAGAAAATTTATAGGATTTAATACAATTTAAAAAGGAATGGTCAATTTTGAAGATATTTGCAGTATTTTTATAACTACCTCCATAGTGTTTACTTTCCTTAGAGTAGAAACACACACACACACACACACACACACACACACACACACACACACACACACACACACACACAAAGGTAGAACGATAAAAAAAGGGCAGTGTGAAACAGAGGATAGAGAGTGGCACAAAGACGACAAGATGAGATTGTGCTTGGGGTTGTGTCAGCGGTGCAGAGATGTCAGGTGGTGGAAACAGGTTTATACACACATACACATTAACACACACACACACACACACACACACACACACACACACACACACACACACTGGGTGTGGCTGTTATTTACTTGTGAGAAAAAAGGCTTATCTTGCCCACAGCTGTGAGGCTAAAGAGAGGTCTGACCTCACCTCCTCTCTGCTCCTCTCCACTCCTCCACCCCTCCTCCTCCCTCCTCCTCACCCTTTCCCCTGTGGCTCGAGTGCGCACGTTTGCTAAGTAACGCAACAAGGGCTCTAACCTGCGACCTGGAGCACATGGCACGTAGAAATGATTCACAATCTTCTCTGTGTGGCTCTGCTGAAATGTTTTGTCTTTTATAACTTTGTTCAAGGAGAAAAGTTTTTGTTCCACATTTAGACCAAACAAGAGAAACACCAGCTATCAAAGAGAGAAAATTCTTTAAACTTTTGATGTTTATGTCTGTGTGAACGAGTCTAATGGGACAAAAATCAAGGATTACATTAATAGGACAAGAGTTGGCTCATAACATCAGGTTGGTTTGTCTGTAGAAACAGACCAGTCGTGCTGAATGAGGATCTAAAAGAGCAGCTTGTTTGAGTGAGTCAGAGGGAGCTACGGCTCCAAAGCAAGTTAGTAAAATCACAAATCTCCCACAAAACCTCCAAGAATCAACGATGGAGAACATAACTGAGGAGTGCACAACAAACTGGAGGTATGATTTAGTTGAAAGAGTGGCTGCTGAACTGATGAGTAGATGATGAACAGGTGTGTAAGAAACCAAATGATGGAGAGCAGAGGACAAACATGGGCTAAACGAAATAAGACCAAGATATCCTAAACTCCACAAGTCAACAAATAACTGAGAACGTTCTTTGTGCAAAGAATGTATAAAACATAGCATGGATGATCAACTTAAAGCTGTGACCATTTAAAATGATTTCAGGTGCTGCTGCAGTCGTAAAGAGAAACGGGGGAGTTGTTTGTGTCCACATATGTAAAAACCACAATTCAGAACAGTGGAGTTTGTTCTCTGCATTTGACCCATCTTTCAGGAGAAGAGGGCGCCCAGGAGGCAGTTGGTGGTTCAGCATGTTGCCCAAAGATACTTCAACACAAGGCTTGGGCCTGGGCTTGAACCCTGATCTGATCAGTGGACGACCCCTCTTCCCCTGATCCACAGTCCCTCTGATTGTGATTCATCTAAACTAAACTATAAGTTCAACTAAACATGGACAATGAGTGTCACCAAACTTTCACTAAAGACCATTTAGGCCATGTTTTTTGTTTCTGTCGACACAATGAGCAACAATGATACACCTGTCAGACTTTTAGCATGCTCTCTTTCACAGAGCTGAAGTGGCTCACATTCATTTCACTTTGGAGACTTACGTCCGTCTCCATCCGTCGGAGGCGAGCCTTCAGTCCTGCGAGTCTGTACTGGGTGTACAAGAGAGTAGCTTAATTAACAGGAGAAGGAGCCTTACTTGCAACAGGAGGCAGCTGGATCGCTTCCTTTGACACCGGAGGGGAATCCTCTTTTTCGGCGTCTTCATAATCCACGTCTGGTGGCTTCACTGGAACGGCAGAAGCACTCGTAGACAAACCGGGCAGTTCCATCCTCATTACTTGAGTCCCCATCATCATGCCGAGGTGTCCAGCATTTTCAACCAAATCGCTCCTGCGACACACCTCGACCAGAACCCGAGAGGGGGTCTCTGAAAACTTCTCCAGACTTAACACAAACTGCAATGAACCAAAACCAAAGGGGACCAGCCAACTAACTAACTAACTAACGCAACAAAAACTGATTCCCATCACTCACCGTTAATTATTAACACTAAATGCCGGGCTCACAAACCACATTAAAAGGAAGATCCCGGACGAGCCCCCATTATGTTACGACCTCCTTTCAGTCTAGGAGTGTGTAAGGAGGCCAACACTAAACGGTGATGGTTCAAAGCATAAAAGTATTTATTATTTTACAAAAACAAAACAAGAGGAGGACTGTTTAAACAAATTACCCCGACCAACGGGAATAAATAACATAAAATCACTCCTCTGTCATTAAATAAGTTAATTAAGTTAAAACCCAAGAATACTACAATATATAAATACACTAAAAGTCTGGATAAAAGCTATGGAAAGGTTAAAAACTAGACAAAATAAGACAGAGCTAAAACCTGTGGAATCCCACACCAAAAATCACTTCGTCTGTCCAGTTTAAAATACTTTAAACTGCTAGAAAGCACTCAGCACCAAACAAACACCCAGGGGGTACACCAGAACCTGTCTGCCGCCCCAGAACAACTGGCTGGCGTTTCATTTAAGCAGTGCTTGATTGGGTGATTGGATCCAGCCGCGCAGCTCTCCGGCCTGCGTCTCTCTGGAGCGCTGCTGGCTGGAGCGAGTGGGAGGAGTCGGCAGGGCACTGGCGCTGTCCGAGGTGCTGGACCGTAACAGTTGGAAGCTTAACTTTTTCGACATTTTTAAATTTCAAGATCGAAATTTAAAAAAAAACATCAAAGAAAAGAAAAAACGCTGTCTATATATAGGTATGGTATGAAAGACAAACAGAGCAGCCTGTTGGTTCAGCGACGTCAGCAGACTTCTGTCCACTTTGTCACTTTACAGCTCAGTCTACCTTTCTGTTTTTTTCTTTTTCTCTGACTGAGTGACTGTAGGAGCAATTGTGTGGCGTTCAGTGACAGATGTGCTGTATCACTGCTTCTCTTCATGAAAGGAAAGGGGGGGGGGAAATCTTGTCTTGTCCTCCACATGTCTGCTCTCTTTTTAGAGCTGCTGAGGTCCTGGCCCCATTACACTGATTTACACACACTCTCTTCCTTTTTGTCCCCGTCTCTCTCAGTCTCTTCAAGTTAATAGCGGAATGCAGATGAGCACTTTTTCGCAAAGAGCTGGCCGAATGTGTTAGGCATATATATGTGAATATGTGTGTGTGTGCGCGCGCATGCAAATGAGTTCCTCCGGCCGAGGGGATGAGAGGGTAGTGACAGGGGTCTTGACATGCTAAAGAGGCAGAGTAAATGGGTTTTTCTAAAGCAGTAGAAGAAATATCACCGTTTTATACCAGGCCAATTTATGTCCCCTTATCTCTTCCTCAAACATGTCACTTTAGCTACTGCTGAATGGTAATTACCACTCTCTCAACACTCAGTCATTCTTTAACACACACACACACACACACACACGCACACACACAGACCTGTAGTTAAGAACACATTCAAGTATAAACACGTAGACCAGATGAGTAAGTGTACTCATGCACATTGTGGGTTAGATTAATGTCTATGCAAATAACACACACTTCCACATAAACACAAGTGCGCACAGAAGTGTGTTTTAGTGGCCGCACTGCAGCTCATAATCATACGTACGAAGAAAAAACAAGCTTTTTAGGTTCTAATGCTTTATCTCCCATCGTCCTGAATAAATATGTTCCCAACTCGATGTGAGATCCGCTTCATGTGTTTCAGATGGCCTCACCAATCAGTTAATCCCCATAAATAGCCAGTCATGATGAGATAAACAGATAGACGCGCACACCAGGGATAAGTAGCCATTTATACTCATCTCATTCTAATTCTGATGGCCTCCCCTTCCACATAAACTGTCAAAGGAATTGGATCACAGTAGGCAGATTGTGATTACAGTTATCAAGAAGCCAGATCATAGATTGCCTAAGTGCTCTCGCCTTTTCCTCTTTGTTGTTTTAAATCTCGTGTACTTGCTGTTTTTGTGCTTTTGTAGAATTATTTTGTCTAAATGGTCTGAAGAATATGTTCGGTGTGTGATGAACAGTCCATTTGAAGAATTTTGATCAAAGGTGGTTTTATTTACTTTGGAAATGTGAAGCTTTGAGGGTGTTTTTTTAATATATTTTTTTAGAGTAAGCAGGGAATGGAGATTCTGGCAGATGAGACCTTTCATCTGAACACAATATGAGCAGCATCATCTCACTCTTTAACCCCGATGTGTCTTTATTAGCATCAGGCCAAGTTATTTCCAAACATAGCTGATGCTGCTGTCAGAAGTCATGTTCTAATGAGTTTCATGGACATGGTTAGCCAGTAGCTATTGTGACGGGCTACAGAAGCCATAGCAGTCATCTGTTTTGTAGGTTTTTATTTCTTTGACTGAACAGCCATGTGCAGATATTTTTCAGCAACATTTTGACCAAAGTCTATTGCAGACATTTTTATAAAGATCTAATTAAACTCTGCTGAATGAAAAAGTGCATTATGACTACTTATTGTGTCATTCGTTATCTAAATCTATCAATGAAGAAAAAAGTGTACCCTAATTTTTTTTATTTGTGTCTATAATACTCAATTTGCACAAATGCCTGTCAAAAGTGCTCACATGTCTCTGCACTGTATTTAGTTTTATGCAAAATGAAGCATCATCATATACTTTTTACCATGATTTCAGTCTTTGGGAAAACAAGTAGTCCTGCAAGAAATAGTATAATAGTGCAGAAGTGAGTAAGGACACTCAATGTGTAACGCTACAAAGAAGCTGTGTCCAACTCTTAATGATAATTGGGGGACAAAATTTACCACCAGAATCGAAAAATGTTTCCAGAAATATATGAAGTCTGACCTCGTTAATGCTGCATGAAGCTGGAACGTATGTGGTCAAATTACACAACGGCACAAAGACAGCAAAACAAATGGAGAGGATTTTAGTGGTGGAGGGATCCTAAATATAATCTTTTGAATGAAGGTTTGATGACCAAAGTATTTCAACCTGGACACAGATTTGTTTTTTTCTTAAAATTCTTGATTATCACCCTATAATCTGGTGTTTTGTGAAGTAGGATTTGCTGAGTGGTTGAGTGTATAGACACCAAAGCAGCTTGGTTATTCGGTTATAGCAGAGAAAAAAAAAATACAAAAAAGATTTTTAATTTATACGGAACAAAAACACATCCAAGCTGAGAAAATCAGTATTTTTATTTCATGTCATTTTTTATTCTATTTTATACTAATTATGCTTATTTTAAAATGTTTTATATGTCTATAAATTATTATTTATGACATTTTTTGAAAATAAAATTGCTTTTTTTTATCCCAACATTCCTCCACACATTTGTGAATTTGCTTCAAGATTTGCCGAAGCAACAACAAAAAAATAGATGTGCCACAGTGTTTGAATCAGAATGTGCATAAGAATGGTATTGTGTGTGTGTGCTGAGTAGAACCTGTGTGTGTGTGCGTGTGTGTAGTCATGGCCCGTGGTAGTGAGTGCCCCTCCTGACCTTGAGAACAGAGCGCTACGTTGTCAGTCTGAGAGCTATAGCTAATGCTAATGCAGAGAGAATGGCCATAAAGTGCAGCTCTCTCATCCACTGGAGTTTTAAGTCTTTCACACACTGGAAGCAAAAAAAAAGTCCAGTGTCTCTTTTTGTTTCATTCAATATCTTTCTTTCACTCTTTACTCTTTGTCTTCTGTATTCTGAACTTTGTTGAACGACTCTTTTTTTCCCTCTGTTCAGTTTCAATCCATGTCTCTGTGTAATCTCTCTTTTGTCTTTTTGTCAGTTTCTGTCCTTTGTTTCCTGTCTGTCCTCCCTTGACCTGGTTTACTCTTTACATTACTTTTTTGCTTTATTTTTTTTTTAACTTCTTAGTTTTGTTTCACTTAGAGAGATGTTTATGTTTCTTGTCCAGGAATAGGTCGGTGTTTTTCATCATTCAGTCTCGTCTCTTACATCCTTCTCCTCTAACCTTTTAATTTTATTCTCTCTCTCACTTTGAGGGTCTTTTCCCCTCTTTAGCCTGCCTAAAAAACTTATTTCATTTCATTTTTTCTTCTTTATTCTTTATTTGTCTCCATCTCAGCATGACTTGCCACCACGGTTGTAATTGCTCTCTTCCGCTTTGTGCTCTTCTAAACTGTCTAACACAAGAATACACATTGCTGTGTGTATAATAGAACTATAGAATTAAATTATAGATCTACTAAATCTCCAACTGTATGTGAAACAGACTGAGTAATAGAATCAGGGAGAAAAGATGCCATATTGTGAGTATGTATGCCCAGAAATCCTGTTAGAGACTGTGTCTATATTCTCATTCTTTTGATTGTATTTCCAGGGCAGCCAGAGTTTCTTTCACTGAGAAACTCAAAATTTAATTTGGGCCCATTGTTTAGTCTGCTTCCAATCCACAATCCTTAATTGTATGAAGTGTGCTAAAGCTGTGATCCATGATTGTGCCAGTGACTCAAATGATCTGCTCTGACCTGGCTTGGTTTTGTAGGGGCTGAACTTCATCTTCAGAAATAAAAAGGGAGACTTGAGGCGCATGGGTATATCAATAAATGCAGCTATTATGGAGAGATAATGCTGCTGGATTTCATGCGGTGTCTGCATATTGTGAATCGCCATGAGCCTGTAATTCAGGCTTTGTAAACTGGTGATAACTTTGAGCTGACATTGAGAAGAATCTGTTTAAAACTTATAAAAGTGCCTGTTGGTTTTTGATATGCCATTGAATCAGATACCAATAATTAATTTCATTTATTGTTTTCTGGAGATGATTTAGAGCATTTCTGCGGCGACGGATAGCGGTGAATAGAGGAGAGATTTATAAAGCTGTAAGGCTTTCAAACTTAGGATGATCCAGTTTCTCCCACCTGACTCGCTTTTGACAAAACTCTCTCATCATTACGGAAATGTTTTTAGGGATTTTGGGTTCTTTTATTGCCTTTTCTATAAATTGTATCTTCATTTAGTGGTGGCATAAAGCATCAAATTTCAGCCACTGTGCCCTATTTTGATGTCATCAGTCCATGTGAGCATGAATGTGCGCGCATAAATGTTTATGTGTGTGTTTTCTTGACGTGATGATAGTGGACAAAGTGCTGGGAGCTTGAGCTGTCAAACTGTCACACACTGACAGATATGCTGCTCGTACACCATCTAGGCAACGCTACATGGATGCGTAAATTGCATGTGTGCTTGTGTGTGTGTGTGTGTGTGTGTGTGTGTGTGTGTGTCTTTGTGCGAGTTGGTCATATGCAGTCTGGGCATCGCCAGAATACCCAAGCACGTACTTTACACCCAAACTCCCGTGTTGTCAGAGTGAGAAAACACAGTGACAGATAAGGCCTGTGATATAGAATCTTTTCAGTATAATTTTGCGGTTGCATTTTCACTTTTCTTGACCTGATATGTGACAATGACAGAGATGGAGGAGCAACCAAAGGAGATACAAAGTAAGAGAGTGAAATACTTGAAAATAAAATAAAGGTCATAAAAAAACAACATTTGAATTTGACAATATTTCAATATTTCCAATATGCTGTACTTCAGTCGTGTAATTATTTTAAAAAATGTTTAAAAAATACTAAAAATAATACATATACTATATATGTGCTAGGGTATCTGACAATGTAAAGTTAATAAAGTTGTATGAATGGCCAATATGTGTTGTTTTTCCTTGTTACTATAGAGAAAGTCCAAATATCCATCTACCCTTTAGCCCCCCCAAAAATAAAAAAAACTGAGAATATTGGACAACATGAATATTTAAATATTGCATGGGATTCTGGGATTTTTAGAGCACAAAAACATATTTAGCTGTGTTGAAAGTTACACTGCCTTTACACTGATATACGCTTCATTACCAACAACCATTGTTACAATAACGTATCAACCAAACATACTTTTTGTACAAAGTTGACATGTTTGGATTCTCTGTTTTGGTAAAAATGGCAGAACCAAATTCACCTACTTACACACACATATCTTTCAAACATACACACCCAGTATACAGATAAATACTGGTCCCTGGTCTATGTCCAGTGCCATCATGCTGGTTTCCCTTTGGCTGAACCTTCTACACCATGTGTTTCTGGGTCGAGCCAGAATGACCACCAGTACAGGACCGCGAGCCTGAATGTGTAAATGGTTTTACATGAGTTTATTTTTAAATCAGCATCTGTTAGTATTCTGTACATCCTATATCTTATTTCTGTGTGTTTAAAGTGTGTATGCATGCCGTCAGAACAAATGGCAAAAAAACCGAAACCCAGTTTGAGGCGAGGCATCCACCATGAAACTCCTGTATCGCACACACACACATTTACCAAGATCCATCATTAATTTCATTATCATAATACTCTCAGTGCGACTCAGCCTGCCTGTCACAAATATGATCACTCCTATCATTCTCACCGTTACTCTGTAATTATTTAACTACCTGTGTGTAGGGAATCATTGCTGCCATCATTTGTACCAGCCATGCCATTGTAGACATAATTCTGTGTCTTATAGTAATCAGTTGGTGAAATTATTCTGTTAAGTTGCTTTAATTACAGCGTTCCCCCATTTAATTACAATAGGTTTGCTTACGATTGATTAAAACAGGTATGTTTCAGATTGCATTTGCTTGTTTTTGATAGGTTAAAGAGGGCTGCAAAATGCAAGTGAAAAAATACTGCTACTATGTGTGTATTTAAACAGATCAGTAATAAGTATCTCAGTATTTATGTGGCAGTTCCTCCAATAAACCATTTTACAGTAGCACAGCCTTCATACTGAAGGCATTCAAAATTCAGATTCATTTAGCATTTACAGTAACTGAATGTTAGAGACATGGGAGAAAACTTAAAGGTCCCATAATATTATCATATCACTCCCAAAGACTGTGTCTGAGACACAAAAGTGAGAAAATATTGTCTACTTCCTTATTCTAATTTTTGGGAAATATGTTTCGAGCTAATGCTAAAACGGGTGGTTTCAAAATATTTCCCCTGCTGACGTCCAGAAGGGAAAAGACCACCCCTCCTTAGAGGACAGAGCCAATCACGAGCACCTTTGGATACCTGAGCCCACCCCCGTCTTTTAAAAACCACAGGAGCGCGCATCCTCGCGAATGTTAGCAAGCAGTCATGGCGAAACTACAAGCAAGGCATGGCAGTCGCTTCGTAGATGGTTGCATCAACGAGCACAAAAGACTTATTTTACTCCCTTCATCTGAGCCCCTGAAGACCCACCAACGTCTTGCGAACGTGCTTGGAGAGGAGAGATGGACGGGGCTTAAGCCTGGGACACACAGAGGACGGATGCGTTGCGCCCGGGCCGTTATAAAAAACAAACAAACAAAACAATTAGAGTTACAGAGTGGCTAGATGAAGAGCGCAACAAAGCATCCCAGAAATGCCGGTCCACGCAGAGGCGCTAAAAGTAGGATCCGGTTCTATTTCAAGTGGTTCTTTTACGGCTTTAATACGGCGATTTTCTAAGAAGCGTTCAGCTGCATAGCGCGTCCTGTGAACCCAAAAGAACACGGCAATTCCGTGGCGTAATGCATCCGTCCTTTGTGTGCCCCAGGCTTTAGAGAAGCTCGACTGCCCCGCCCATTTGAAAGGTAAGTTTAGCTTTAGGAGATTGGATGAGGGGGTGGAAGAACAAGAGCTGCACTTACAATAAGGGCCAGTTTGACCAATGCATGTGTAACCCAGTAGAGAAAACGTCCTGTTTCTCTCCATTTTATTTTAGTATTATTGTAATCGTGTGCTTTTATTTTGAAAATATGTTTATTTTGAAAAGAGGAAGTCAGACCTTCTTCTTCCAACTTTGTTTTCCTGTTTTACGTTCTTTTCACTCTGAGAGATGAACGAGCAAGGTCGCAACCGAACCACGCTGAACTTTTTGTTTCAATTCGTTGGTTGGAGCACGAGCTGGAGAGGCCGTGTGGCAGCGTCCATTGCTGTGTTCATGTTGAAACTGCATCTTGGCTAGGTTTTTTTTCCTGCCGATTAAAAACTGGATCGGATTCCGGGATTCTCTCCGGACGGAGATGGCGAGCTGGTGCCCAGAACCGAACGGAACCTTCAATTGAAGAACATCATTCTTCTCATTGAACTGGATCAGCAAGTGGTAACAACTCAAACCACTGAACAAGAAAAGAACTGAACTGAAGACATTTTGACTGACTAACGACTAAAAAGACTATTGAAACATTGAGCTCAAATAGGACTGGGGTTTTAGTTTATTTTCTTATTGCCGGCTTAGGATTTTCTTTGGATCCTCGTTAGGAATTATTCTTGCGATTGTCGTTAAGACTGTTGTTATTGTTTTATTGTGTTTTGTCTTATATTTTTCTAAAATAATAATCAGTTTTTGCTCATTTCTTGCCTCCAGCCATTTCATTTTTGCACTCACTTTACACTCTATTGTAATTCTGTCGAACCTAGCAACTGGTCCATATCCCTATTTAAATCTGAAAGCTTTTGACGTGAGTCCAGGGTTACACATGGCTCTTACAGGTTATTGAGATGTAAAAGAAAAGATTCAAAGGGGATAGAAAGTGCATAATTTGGTACCTTTAACATCTAAAAACATACTATAGCAAACAATGTGCACAGGACAGGTCAAGGGTCAAAGTTCATGGATGGATAGATGGATAGATAGATGGATAGATAGATATAATAGTGTTTAACTCATTTAGAGGATGGAGTTCTTTTGTCTTTAAATGATCCACTCAGCTCTCACAGTTTAAATGGTAATTAAACAGCAGTTCTGCTGTCAACATCGCACATAGGCTCTGTTTACACACACACACACACACACACACACACACACACACACACACACACACACACACACACACACACACACACACACACACACACACACACACACACACACACACACACACTGAGCAGACGTACAGGCGCACACACAGCCCCTGCTGTTTAAATGGTAATTAAAGAGCCATTTCAGTATCAACATCTGGGCATACTTATAAAGAATGACATTAAATGACACACACACACATGCACATGCATAATCTCACACACACAAAAAGCTGGTTGTGTGTCTGTTGTAGAGCTCTTTGTCACACTAGATTTCCTCTCACCTGAATGAACTAACATGAATAAATAGACAGCACATTAATACAACTTTCAGTTTATTCTGTGGGGCAAACAAATCTAGACACTTGCCTCATTCTGGTGGTCATGTCCAGAGAAGCCTCCGCGACCCTAACACTCAGACATATGCACACATAAATTAACACATTATGGTTGAGGGTAGCTCCGCTGGTGCTTATTAAGTGGGATTATCACACAGGCGCGTCTTCATTAATCACTGAATAAGACAGACTCACACGTAGTGGAGGTGTTACTCAGGTACCTGCCAGCCCTTGGGGCCCCCCACTGAAAGCTCAGCTTCCCCTTGTCACTTTTGCTCCTCCTCTTTCTGATCATGCATCACTCCGTTCATCGCCCTCCTCTCATCGTGTAGCTGTTACAGCTGACCATTCTCATCCTCTTCTGCCTCGACCTTTTTCTTTAGTGTTACATTTATATATTTATATATGTGCAGGTTAGAGTTTTTTAGGTTTTATGTCCCTGTTTACATTGTTGGTTAGGATGAAGACAAGACTGGTAGGTTTTTATAGTTTGCAAAATTCTCTAATGTTTTTGGAGGAACTATTTTAACTGCTCACATAGGTTTGTGCCATCTGAAGACATTTTTAATAACTCCTTCCTACACCTGTCTTTTTGTAGTTTTGCATGTTTGCTATTTGCAGTGTGTGTCTTTGCCGTCTTGGTTTCAGTGTGTTTTATAATTTCCTCTGTCTGGCATTAAGGGAACAATAAAGATAAAGCAGATGCCAGCAGATGCCCTGTTTAAAGATGATCAGCCCGTCTCACCATACTGTTAAAACTCACCAGGGACAGAGCAACATTTAACACACCCCATTTACATAACAAGACAAATGGCAATGTGGCTCTGAAAGACGAAGTAAAACAAGGAGGGGCTGAGACGGGGGTGGGGGTGGGTAAAAATGGATGCAATAAAAGAACAAACACAACAAACAGAAGATGAAGATGATACTGCATCAACAAAAAATGTGCTTTGTCAGGTTGGTGCAACACGAAGAGGAAATAAAAAAAAACCCCACCAATATATTAAAGGGAATGTTTTGACAAAATTGAGGAAAACATTAAAAAACTAAAAAATACATGTTTATCAATCCTTTTAATGTTTGTAGATACAAATCATAATCTAATATTTCAATTTTTGTTGATGAAATCTTGTAAAAATGTATTTTTTGGGGGGTAGAAAAAGTACTATTTTTACTTGAGTTTATTAAGTTTCAGTGTATATACACTTAACAATAGTTTGGTATACATTTTTAAAAATAAAACTCATAATATTTTCTCATGAAATAACTATTAAATAACATCTGAATTCCCAGTAACCTCAAGTCCTCCCAACCAGCGTCCATACAGGATTTAGTTTCTCGTTCGCTCCCACAGACATTTTATTTCATTCAGCTTAGTTCATCTAGTTCAAAAGACATCAAAGTGTCTGTCTTCTGCCTTTTCTGTCTTTTCCCGTCTATGCCTGCTCCCTGAGAGAGCATAATTACCAGTACAGAATGATAACACCATTAATAACTGTGTGCACAGTCAGGATGAGACAATTCCCAGAGTAAGACTCATTTCATGCTTTGACAATTCCTCCAGGAATCATGGCACACAAAGAAGCAAAGACCACTTCAGGATTTGTTATATTCCTACAACCGCCTGAAAAAGTTTTCTGTTCACTTCTTTCCATTTTTAATTTTTCTCTTCTCTTTCTATCCTTTCACTGACCTGCCATCCACATGTCTATCCAAGCATTTTTCCTCCCTTTTGTGCATTTGTCTTTATCTTTTCAAATCCTCATCCTGTCTTAGTTTGTCTACTTCTTTTTTTTTTACATCAAATACGTTTTATCCTTTCTCCCTCTTTCCCTCTGTCTATGCTTCCATCACTGCTTTGTCCTTCTGTCCTTCCATCTTTAACCCTCTATCTTAATCTGCTCATATTTTTATTTTTACCCTTCCATTGATCCATCCCTCTATTCAGCCACATGTCCATCTCCCAGTTTACAGGTCATAAATCTGCAGCGCTGTTATAAGGGAGCATCGTCCTCTCTGTCCGTAAACAGGCCACACCGTGAGCGTACATCTATGAGGCAGCATTCATGTACACACACACTCACTACATGTTTCCCATCGAGGTTCCTACCATGCTCTTAGGGGTTTTCCATTCCTCCCAAATGTGTAGGACTTTATTTTGGAATATTTCTATAAATCATTTTGTCATTTAAACATGCACCTACATTCTCAACACCACAAAATTCCACTTCTCTTTTAATAAACATATAAGAAATGGACTTAAAATACACACTGTGTGGATTCATACCTACGGAAATGTGTGGCCACGTAAACACGTGCCACACACAACACATATTCCCTCTACACTATGACATGGCCATAACTCAACCCACGCTACCAGGTAGTGTGAAATATGACAGGCCCACATTGCTGCGGTGGAGAGTGTGTGTACATGCGTGCACGCGAAAAAGAAATAGACAGAGCACGTGTGTGTTTACGGCAATGACAAGCGTCCACCCCAGTGTCCTTGTCCGTCTCTTAGTAAACTTTTCATTGGGTCAGACATTAGCATAGGCAGCTAACTATAACCCACATGATGGATGGAGCCACAACTCTATCTGTGATGTGACCCATGCACAGAGCCTCAATGGATAGAAAGGGCACTTCCTGGTGGATCATGCTAATGCCTCTGGTGCAGGTGGGATGGCCGATGTTGAATATCAATAATGTTGCCACAGACTATCTGTAGACGGTGCATGATAATGTTGTCTTTTCAAAATCAGTTGGTGAAATGAATTCATTTAACTGAAATAAATAAGGCAGTGATATTATTACATGAGTATTCTTATCTTTGTTCTTTAAGACCACAAGAAGTCGTCCTTGTGTTACTATTTAGATGTTCTAACTTAAAGTCAAAAATTGATCCTTTCCTTCAGGCTTTTATAATTTAGGTGACTGATTTGCTTTCTGATTCAAGAGTTTTTGAGAACCAAATGTCACTAAAACAAATCTGATCCACTGAAGTCTGATGTGAATTTTAAGCTCCATAATAATAAAATCTAGTTGTTAAAACTAAACTATTTATTGTCTCATATTAGTAAAATAACTGTATAATCATGTCTTATTGTATTAAGTAATTATAACCGGGGGTGTACATAAGCAGTGTGCATGACATAATGCTTGCATGCCAGTTCATTTTGCCACTACGCTCCTTTGCACACCAGTGTTATGCTTACTGTCTACGTATAGTGATATTGATCTCGCAGCCCCTGATCACACACTGAAGAGTGACAGTGTGTGATCGCTGTAAATTTCACTTTCACTTCTTGTAGTGATGGCTTACTCATACGACAGCTGAAGCTTAGCAACATGGATGGTGTGAATACCATGCATCAATGCCTGGTACTCACTTAAGTACCTCATTAAAAACATTGTGTGTTGTGAAAAAGTTTGATCGTGTCTCAGCTGTTCTGGCTGCTCTTCACTGGCTGCCTGTGGATTTTTAGAATTCGTTTTAAGCTCCTTTTAATGGTTTTTAAGGTGTTGAACGGACTGGCTCGAGCTTATTTGGCGGAGTTGATGCGACTATATGTCCCTGCTCGATCGCTCCGCTCCGAGAGCCAGCAGCTGCTGGTGGCTCCTAGAGCTTGGCTAAAAACAAGGAGGGCGTTCTCCATAGCAGGACCAAAACGGTGGAACGCACTTCCCCTGTCTGTGAGGCTCTCTCCTTCAGTAGCAGTTTTTAAAACGAGGCTGAAGACCCACTTTATGGCTTGGCTTTTATCTCTATGGGTTAGATGATGATCTTTTACATAATTTTATTCTGTTTTTATATGTTGGTTTTAATTGTCTTTGTGGATTTTATCTGTTTTAATGTGTTACTGTAGCACTTTGGTGGCATGCATCATGCCTGTAAGAGGCTATATAAATAAAGGTGATGATGATGATGTGCACTCCTGCTTACAGAACAACATCACAGTAATAAAGAAATAAAATTGGCCCTTGCCACCTGTAGACCCTCCACCAGAGGGCAGCAGACATTTGTAGGAGATTGTGGCTAAGAGGAAGTGAGCTGAGGCAGAACTAAACAGAACTCAAAACAAACTTTTTATTTGTCATGAAAGTTTTGTCTTCCTTGAACTTTGTCATGTATTGAACAACTTTAGCATCTTAGTTCAATCATCAACTAACGGACGTTCTTCTTCTTTTTTTAACTTAACGTTGTAATCCTGGGGACGAGAGTCAGCTCACGACATGAAACCGATTCATTCATGAACAACACATTGATAACATTAAATGAGCCATTTAAAATCCAAAAGAGCAGATTTCTGTAGGTGATCCAGACAGAGCTGTACTATATCCCAATGCTAGCAGCATCAAATGATCCAGATCCGGAGACATAATTCTCATTACTAGATGGCAAAGCACAGGAACAGATCTGACAACAAGCAGGGAGTATGCACCGAAGAGGGACAATGACTTGACCTCTTTCAAAAATAATTAGGAAAAACCTTTGGCACTATAAAAAATACTGGCAGGTAAATAAAATTGTAACTGTGTTTTATCTCAGGTTGTCTTTTAAGTTTAACTTTATCAGTGGATAAAAGGGAACCAAGATGAAAAGCACAAGTTAAATTTCAAAAGCATGAACATGCATGGTGCGATTCCAATATTTTGCTGTTATGATTTTGATCATTTTCATTCTGAAAACACCAGCCAGACCTCTTCTGTCATGGAAGTTAAGCAGCAACTCACTGAACCTCACAAAATTGTTTCTTTTCATTTTTTTACAGTGCTAATAAATTAAACACGTTGATATATGTGCTTTAAACATCTCTACTTGTGAGGCATTGACCCAGGTGTTTCCTAAAAAGCGTGCACATGAACACACGCGCCTTGCGGCTGCTGTGTGTGTGGGGTCTGAGTGTGTCTGGTCTGGCTTTAGGCTGGTGAAACCCTATCTGAGCAGCTGATATCTGAGCGCTGCTTTCAGAGCAGATCTCTGGAGAACACAGAACATCTACCTTTGACTGAATTAACATGAAGTTCTTCAGGCAAGACGGTTCAGAAAATAGAATCAGGAGCAGGAAGTATATGCTTTCACTAATTATGGCTTCATTCTTTGAAACAGAGATTATAATATTGCCTGTGGTGATTAAGAACACATATGCACACCATTCTACACACTATAGACACAGTTGTCTGTGTCTCTGATAAGAACATTTTCTTTCTCCTCTACAGTTTTTCTTCCACTCTACTCTCAAATTCCTTGATTTTAAAGCCCGATGGAGTGCCAGTCTGGGGACAATATGCTAATGTTCAAATTTCAGCCATTTATTCTTAAAGGAGGCTTTTTCATCTTTTCTTGTCTCACTTTCCACCTTTTTTCCTGCAGCTTTCTAACCGTTCAGTCCTCCTTCCAACCACCTGCAGGCTCCATCCCCTTCTGTTTGCCATGGCCAATCATGGTCAGCTGTGTTGTTAAGGGATTAGTGACAGCCCAGTCAGATGGCCTCCTTCAGATTCTATCCCCCAACTCACCAGGGATCAAAGAAAGACACAAACTTATATCACAAGGGAAAGCACATAACATTAGAAGTCCAAAGCATTCCCAACAGGAGAGAGGGACATGCTGAGGGCTTATCTCCGTGACATGATGGAGGCTTGTGTGCATTCGCAGTTCCAGATATGTTGGTGTAATATGTATTTGTGCAATTTTGTGTTTGCATGTGTTTTTTTTATACCTTCTTATGCATGAGCCAGGTATAAGATTGAGATCAAGCAGGCGACTTGAAAAGCGGACATTGACAACAGTGTTGACGACATTTTTTCAGGAAAAAGTTTCCTAAAAGGTGCGCTGTCATGCTTCAGTGAGCGTGTTTTTGTGCAAAAGCTTTGTTTTTTTATATATATTATATTTTGAGAGTGTACTAACTTGATGCAGCAATTTAACATCCCACTTCACTACCGTCAGACACAATCATGCAATCTGGGGTAGGTGCTCCATGAACGCATCAGACACACAAAATGAGGATGCACACAATAAATCACATCCATTATTATATAGAATAACACACAAAGGTTATACACACAGTATAGATTGGGTGATTGATACATGCAGCAAACACGGGCATTAAAACTGGATTAATGACAACGTAGAAGATATTACATATATTATGACTCTTAAAAGTAAAATGTGCATGCACACACACAATAACAAGATGACAGAGTGTATAATTATCCTGTTATCAATGAGACTGCACTTCTGTCGTTCTCTGGACCACTGGAGTGTGTCATTACGTTTCCTCACAACCTCATCTGTCTCTCATACAGACACGCACACATTTTTCTTATAAGGAGAAGATCACAGTCCACCCCTATTAAAAATATGG
This sequence comes from Callopanchax toddi, assembly GCA_006937965.1. Classification (NCBI taxonomy): domain Eukaryota; kingdom Metazoa; phylum Chordata; class Actinopteri; order Cyprinodontiformes; family Nothobranchiidae; genus Callopanchax; species Callopanchax toddi. The sequence goes on along the minus strand of SSNR01000027.1, from coordinate 1,739,479 downwards.
GCAAGAACACAAAAGATTATGGTAAAGCCAATCATCTGACCCTTAGATAAATACCCTGAATCTGCAGGTTTATCAGACACAACTGGCATCTCAAAATGTGGAATTCATTATTTCCAACTGGAAGTAAAAAAATTGGTGTTTCAGGGATGTCCTGCTGGCAGGAGGTCCCCAGGTTGACCCAGGACACATTGGAGAAAATACATCTTCAATCTGGCCCGGGAACGCATTAGGGTCCTGCCGGAGGAGCTGGTGGAGGTGGATGGGGAGAGGAAGTCTGCCTAGTTGGGATGCTGACCCGGAAAGTGGAAGAAGGCGAGGTGAGTACTTGCAAAGATTTCTGACTGACCTATATGAGTTTTGGAGACACATATAGTACTTTTATATGAACTGATCAATGTGTAAAAACTTGCAGAATAGTATGTTCTAGTAACAGGTTTTTTTGGGGGTGTTTCAAGTAACTGATGGACCACAATTCAAACTCAATGAGAAAATAGAAACCTCAGTAAGTGCAGGCATTTACAGGTTGGACAAATAGTCAGTTTAGAGACTGGTCTGTGTTTTAGAGAGGTTGAAAAGTGCAGATTAATTTTTTTACATGAGTTTTTGTAATATAAAAATACAGCCACCATTTGTATCAGTTGTCATGTTAAAAGATGCATAAAATCAAAAGTAGATTGAAGTCACAGTTGTTTTATTTTTTTGTCTATTTAATATTATAGTGATAAAATAAACATGTAGGGTTTTTTGTAGTTTCAACTTCAGTGTAGGATTATCTCCCTGTTGAAGATTAATGACTATGAATATAACTTATTAGTAATTAGTCCAACCAGTGTACAGATATAGAGACACCAAACGGTTTTCAGGTCACCATTAAGATCTAATCATTACAGTAAGTTCTGGATCTGTCATCAGACTTATTTGATGGGATACATCCTTTGGAAGATCCATCCATTTTCTTAATTATCAAGTAAGGGTCACAGGGAGCTGGTGCCTATGGAAGGCAGGGGACACCCTGGACAGGTCGCCAGTCCATCACAGGTCTTTGGAAGTTGGAAGATGCCTGAACCAAATAAATTGGCTCCTTCGGACCAGAAGAGTACTCACTCTACTCTAAGCTCCTTCTAATGAGCCAGTCTTCACACCCTTTCCTAGTTAACCATGAGATGAAGCTCATTTCAGACATTTCAATGCAAGGTCTCAAGTACAGTATTTGGTCACCACTCACTGTTTAGGACAGCTGGTAAACCAGATTCAGTTTTTTATACAGCAAACCAGATTTGTACCAAGTTTTTATGTATTAAAATAATTCCTTTCTTTTTATCCCTTTTTCTTTCTTTCTGTCTGTCTGTCTGTCTGTCTGTCTGTCTCTCACTCTCTCTCACTCTGTGTGTGTGTGGTTTATCCGGTAGTTTGGTGTAGATTTCAGCCTTTAGACACAAATTGTAACAGAGAGGCTTAGAGAGAACAAGAGGCAAAGAAGGGACACATGGTTACAAAATAAAAGTAGAAAATAATCAGTAAACAATTTTTTACAATTTGAAATAGACTAAATGAACAAATTCCATCAACCCAGTCCACTCATCCTTTGCATTAGCCTGGTATTATCCATAACTAGTGCCTCCTTGCAAGTTTAGGAGAAAAATATAGTTTATAAATTGGACAAAAATGCAATTTTTTGTGGAAAATGTAAACTGATCACACTTGACGATTATGCAGAATAAGAAAACAGAGGAAGAACAGGAGTTAAATAGACCATGATATAAAAAAATACAAACAAAAAACCAGCAGATTGTCTGTTGTTATGTGAAGTGACAGTAGCCTTACAGACCTATATGGGTCCATGACCTGTAGGGCCTAAAATATAAAGTTTCATAGATTCAGGCCAGAAATACCAGCAAGCCAGCAGCCGCATCCCATGACAAAACCCTCCTCAGTGGGTTGAGTGGCCTCGAGAACCACCAGCCCTCACCTCTCTTTCTGCCACATATCAGCTTAGAGGCGTACACACACACATGTGAGCACGCACACACACACAAACACACACACATAGCAAGAGTGGTGACCTGACAGTAGAATCAGAGGGTGAGAACAAAATCTCCCCAAACTCAACTGACCTCTAATTAGCGCTCTTGGCAAAGTGGCCACACACACACACACACACACACACACACACACACACACACACACACACACACACACACACACACACACACACACACACACACACACACACACACACACACACACACACACACACACACAGAGAATTACTCACTCCAACATGTGTGTGTGTGTGTGTGTGTGTGTGTGTATGTGTGTGTGATGTGCACACAGATTGGTCATGTGAACAGCTTAAATATTGCTTCATTTCCATGATAACCTATAAGAAAGAAAGAAAAAAGATAGATGGATAGATATATAAAAGTATATTTATATGTACTGTGATATGTGTGTATATATATATATATATATATATATATATATATATATATATATATATATATATATATATATATATATATATGTATATATGTATATATGTATGTGTGTGTATATATATAACATAATGTATGTTTATATACTGTATACTTTTTGTTTGTTTTGTTTCTTTCAACTTGATGATCTGGTCTTTTATTTTGAATCAATGTTTGCTCTTACTTACTCACCACCTCCTGTTCCCTCCTTTCTCCTCTTCTCTCTCTCTCTCTCTCTCTCTCTCTCTCTCTCTTTTCTTCTTCCTTTCAGAGACACTATATAATCTCTCCCAGAGACAGGACCTGTCTATATGCTGCTGAGGCCATGCTGTATATTCATTGAAAAAACACAACTTAAAAAAGAAGCAGTGTTTAGGGTGAAAACTTGAGATTGTTTATTGATTTTTATTTGTGTTGTTGAATAAGTCTGTCTGACCATGATGTCCCAGAAGGAGCTTGGCTTGGGACACAGCATTAGGCACGCACATGCAGAGACAGACACAACAACATGTGCCTAGACTGCCACAATGGGAAACACACACACACATATACACACACACACACACCTTTCAAAGTTTTCTAAATATAACTGCATGCTTAATGGGTTTTTTGTGTACATTTCAGATACAACATTCAAATGGGATTTATTTTAAATGCTATAATGACAATAACATGTAAAGAATGTGTTCTTAGGGCATTGTAGAAATGTTTTACTCTGATGATAATTTGTGTAAATTATATAACAGTTTCCATTCTGCAGCTCAAAAATTATAACAGGAGTACATTTTCAGACAACTCAAAATGAAGGTTGAGTAAAACAAATTGAAGCAAGTAGGATAATATAAAGTTAAGTCACTTTCTACATAAGTTTTATTATCTGGAGTTCAGATGTCCTAAATAACTGTAGTGGTCTATTTAGTTTATTCATATTTACCTTTTGAAAATTTGTTAAAAGACAGGTAAAGATGGATCCTGCTGGATCTTCTTCAGAGAGAGGGGTGGTTGCACAAAAATTGATATCTGACCAGAATTCTGTTTCTAAATTAGACAAAATGACCCAAATAATAGAGCAATGCTATGAAACGCTGCAAGCCGTAAAAGCTAGATTGTGAACATTTGGACTTCCTTCAAGTCATTCATCTCCATCTCATAACAGAGTGAATCTGCAGGACGGCTAATGATGGCAACAGATGCTTAATGTCTTCTTCACAATACTGGTGCCATAAAACACAAGGCAAACAGGCGTCACCCTAAAACTCGTGTCTGTCAAGCCATCACCTTAACTACACTGACAACGGCACAATGAGAGAAGGGTGGGAGAGAGTGGCATGAATGTGAGTGAAAAGGAGACGGAGGGGAAGAAACAACTTGGATGGAAAATTGGAGAAAGATTAATTGACACTCAGAGGATGAGAAAGATGAAATGAAAGTGTGTCTGTGTGCAGGAGACGGAGCCAGAGATGGTGTAAATTAGCAACAGCTTAAGTCAACAGCAAACAGTACTTTTGTCTGTCATCTAGAATGGGAGGATACTTAATGCACATCAGTCAGTGCACACATGGTGATCCACCTCTAAAACACCTGTTGTTTTCTACCCTCTGAAAAGCAGTTTAATAGTCTTTTTCTAGTCCATGAATTCAAAACTATTATTTTGTCTGGTTTTTGTTTTGAACAGGTAAAAAACAGTAACATTTTTTAATATGTGATGTGTCAAGAAAAGACAAAGATGCAGATGTTTACTCAATGTGCTAAAGAAAATGACAAATAGTGTCTTTGGCCCATCATCATAGCCATGCACAGACCCATTCTAGACTCAACCCACAATGCATCAGTAGATGAACTAAAGAGAGTGAGTGTTAGAAGTGGTGTTACTTACTATAGGCAAAGGCTGCTAAATAAATGCATTATTAGATATCACAAAAATAGTGGAGCTGCTGATGTTCAGCGAGTTCTGGGTAAAAAGCAAAGAATTTGATTTGCACGTGGTGGAAATGTTGGAAAAGGCACAGTAGTGATGATGACCATAGCATTATAACAGGAAGCTTTGAGAAAATACAGCTTTTCACCACTCCCCAGTCAAAGTCCCCATGGCACACACTCTTATCAAATGATTCTTTGAAGGCTTTTAATCAAGACTTTTACGCTGCATTTGTGTGTATGTGTGTGTGTTTAAAAGTTGGTGTCTACATTCATGTGTGAGACTAAGACAAAGCTGGGCCCTCATAGCTGTATGTGATTACATTCAGTTTGTTTGCATATGAGCCTTCTTTATGCAGATCTGTTGATTTTGATCTGTGTATGTGTGTGTGTGTGTGTGTGTGTGTGTCACACATGTGTTGCGCCTATATGTGCAGTAATTTGCGTTCACAGCTTGGCGCCCCAGTAATTATTCAGACACTACCTTTTGCTCCAACATAAAAAAGCCTTCATCAGCCAAACATGAAACAGCAGAGAAGCCGATAAGGCTTCAAACACCGCCTGCCATCCAAAGAGAAGCGGGAAAGGTGAAGAGATGCATGACGGGATAGATGAGATTGTTTTTCTCAGGGGATTTGCTTTCACTGGCCTAACATCTCTGTTCAAACTGCACATGTATGATTACTGGATTTTAAAGAAGAGGAAAGTTGAATATTCCAAACCACCCTTTGGAATAAATCATTTGTATGATGTTCTAATTTATTTTGTTTATTTAAAAAAAACATGAGCAAAATGAGGAGAGGACTGTATGATTTGTTTGGGTAGAGTGACATATTTGAAAAGTGAGAAATGTGTTAATGTATTCACTAAATCAAAGGAAATGTCAGAAGACTCCATTTTTTTATTTTCTTCTTGTTGTACCAGTTAACTGGGCAAATCATAATACATTTTGACCCCAATTTTTTCAAATTAAATTTTAACATCACTTAGCAGTACAAAATTGACATACTCTAATATAATCTTAGTCTATTCTTATTTGTATTTCATTTCTTGTACATGTGTAACGAGCTGTGGTAATGCACAAATTTCCCCATTGTGGGATCAATAAAGTTTTATCTTATCTTAGTCTATTAAGTTGTATACTGGCAACCTCCACATGGTCTGGTCACTTTACCTTCATGTCAAGTTTCTTTCAAGATGAAGGCTGTTCAGATATCTATAAATTTTGAGCAACAGTTTTAGAGCCCAATGGAAGTTTTCAGCCACTTTCAAAAAAATTCTTATGCTTCAAATTCATTTTGAATTAACCTCAAGTGACATTTTTTTCCTGTTTAAAATGTATAAATGTATAAAAATGCTGCACATTTGCCCAATTTTTGGAACTTTATTAAAGATGTTATCAAAAATATATAATGTTCACCTGAGAATTTAGATTTCAAGACACTATTGCTGTTGTTTATAGAATTCTAGATAAGCTCAAGTGCAACCAAGAGGCAGAGAGCCACCACTTTGTCACTTTTTGCAGATGATAGTGTTCTGTTGGTCTCATTTAGCCAGGACCGCCAGCAGGCACTGGAATGATTTGCAGTCGAATGTAAAGCCGGGTATACTGTACACTGTGCGATATTTTCAGTCATGGCTCTGAGCTCCTGCCCAAACTGTACGATTACATCACAGGGTTTAATCGGTCACAGCTCACAAGTCATGTTCTCACACTATACGACCCGATGCTCTGATGCTCATGCTCAAAGATGAGACTGCTCATACTGTATGTGCTACATGACACGTTGGGCCTTTGAATGTGGAAAATTCGAGAAGAAGAAGCAGAAAAGCAGACGAAGAATAAGAAACTTCAGAAGTGAGGAGACATTCTTCTTCTTCTCCTCCACCTTCTTCTTCTACACAGTGTGAGAAATTCTAGGTCCTCCTCGAGGAGGAGCTACAAGAATATCAAACACGTTTGATTTTCCAGCGAGCGTACGATCGCTGATCGGGAGCTATACTACACGAACACCAACGCACGATATGCTGAAACTCGGCATGAGTACAAAAATAGTTGCAAAGCAGGAAATCAGTGGGAAATCGGCGCAAAAGGCACACAGTGTATGCCTGGCTTTAAGAAGCTGGGACAGAAAATCACAACCTCTAAATCTAAGACCGTGGTCCTCTACTTTAAAACAGTGGACTGCCACCGTCAAGCTGGGAATATGCCCCTGCTCCAGGTGGAGGAGTTCAAGTGTCTTGGAGTCTTGTTTAAGAGTGAGGGTAAAATGGAGCAATGAGATAAGTGGATCAGGGTGACATCTGCAGTTTTGTGTGTGTGATCACAAAAGAGCTAGACTCTCCCTCAGAGACAGGGTGAGGAGCTCAGCTGTTCGGACAGAACTCAGAGTAGAATTGTTGCTACTCATATTAAAAGGAACCAGATGAGGGGGTCTGGTTATCTGGTAGGGATCTCTCCTGGATGTCTTCTAAGGGAAGTGTTTCAAACATGTCCCACCAAGGGGAGACCTTGGGGCAGTTCTAGGACTCACTAGAGAGAATATGCCAGTCTGGGAATACATTAGAGTCCCTCTTGTTGAGCAATCGGAGGTAGAAGGTCATCATGCGAGCTCTGATGAAGGTGTTGCCCCATGACCTGGAAAAGTGGTAGAAGATGGATGGATGGATGGGTAGATGGGTGCTTTACCGAGCTCAGTTTCAGTGCAAAAACGCAGAAGATTTGAACCCCTTAAACTCCACTGCAGTAACCTTTGGAGGTGTTACGAGTAAATCCATCTACACTTGGTCTGGAGTTCATTCACACCAGTGTTAATTTTGGCATGAAATTTTAATTTAGTTTTAGTCTTAGTCTTTTGACTAAAATTCTTTTTCATTTTAGTCTAGTTTTAGTCGTCCAATTTGTTTTAATTTTAGTCGACTAAATATAAAATAGGCATATTTCAGTAATATTAATATATTTTCCTCTGGTGCGTTTATTTTACATTTCTTTAAATGAATTGGGGTAACACTTTACTTTTATTAACATTAGTGCATTATTAAGTATTATATAAACAAATGGGCTCTTTATCAACGTTCCCAATATTGTTAATGACCCCAATTATAAGACACAGCCCTTTCAAAGACTAATCTTCAGAAAAAAACTAAATTTACTTTTAAAATAAACTATTTTGTTGAAAATTTGATTAAGTAGTTTAAATATTATCTTATTTAGAGACCTTTAATATTTTTATTATTAATTCAATCACAAAGATCTGTAATTCATATTCTACTGTGTGTTGAGTTCTGTCAGGAAAGACACTAGTGGTCCTGAGCAAATAAATACCATAATAATGCAAACTGTCAGAACTTTACTCATGACGTGTCAGATCAAAAGTCTGCAGGCTTTAACTCACAGAGTCTGATCAGCTGTTCTCACGCTGCGGTCCGTCTCCTCCCACAGAACGTGATCTCCACAACGCTCCGTCTTCGGTCATTTCTCTCCATAACTCCATATTTCCTGTCTCCCTGACAGCTGTTTGATCCTCTGCTGCATTCATCACTATTATCTTAAAATTAGCGTCGTAACTCTGCCTCCGTTCTGTTCATGTAACCCACTTTTAATAAAGTCTGTTCCTGTCGGAGTCTGCTCTGCTGTTTACAAATTCCGGCGCGTCCCGACAAGGCGGACTCTGATTGGTTCCTTTCTCATCTACTTCCGCCTGCTCCGATTGCTGATTGGTTCTTTGGTATGTTCGTCAAATTCTTCCCGTTTTCTGATTGGATTTCGTCACTGTCAATTCTCGTCTCGTCTTTCGTTCCTGACGAAAATGTCCGCCGATTTAGTCTTCGTTATCGTCTTTTTCCGTTTTATATTTTTGAATTTCGTTTAGTTTTCGTTCGGCAAAATATATTCGTGACGAAATAAATAACGAAAATATTTCGTCTACGAAATTAACACTGATTCACACCTGAATTTAGCAACCTCCAAATGAGATCTGATTTCTAAGGATGGGTTTTAGTGTTGAGTAGAGCCTGAATGGGGACCAAGTTCTCAAAGATGATTGTCAGATTGACAGTCACTACTAAAATCTAATCAACATACAGTATGGTCACTTTACAGAGGTCAAATATATCATATGGAGACATCAGGGCCTTACATGCAGCCTGATTAGGGCAAGAATGAACCCAACTGACCCTCAGACGCTTTAACTTAAATAAGATTAAACTTTTTAGTGATGTATTTAAAAAAAACATGAGAAATTTTAGATACCTCAGAACTCAGAACTTTATATTAGATTCCCTTCCTAAATATTGAAGCTGCTGAGCACTCGGCCTCACGGAAAATTCACTTTCTCCTTTCGGGGTTTTAGGTGCCGTTGCTCTATTTTATTGATTTTTTTATTAATTAAGTTTCATTTTAAAAATTAAAAGTAACAGACACAATCCACATAAACAAAAAACAATACAATACAAAGTTGAATGAAAAGGGGCAGAAAGAATAAAACATCCTATATCATCTGTCCCTATTTACCAAACAAAACCCACAAGAATTCATTCATATTGCCACTCATGTAAAACAGATGAATCTCCATCACATTCCTGTTCTAGTTGTCAAAGTTATTCACAGACACTAACTTAATTTACATTTTTATAATTCTTCAATACACTCGATTTAGTGCATTTTTTAAATACATAAGGCGACCTTTATTCTTTGATTTCCTTTTTGAGATTGTTCCATAATTTCACACAATTTACAGAGATGCTCAATGGGGTTTATGCACGGTCACTTCCTGGTTGCGATAGAGGCTGCCGCTCCCTTCCGGTTCAACGCTGTTCCCACACAAACTGGACAAAATGGATTTTTTTACCCGTTTTCTTCAAGACCTGCCGCGCATCACGGTGGATGATGTCCACCGGATTTTTGAAAAACACACAGAGACGTCTGTGAGCAAGCGGGTGAAGGACTTTAAGCTGTATATAACCAGCTTTATTCATGAAATTGAAGGTAAGCTAACAGCGTTAGCTTGTAGCTTCCATCATCAAAAAACAGTGAGACAAATCTATATAGCCGTGATCGTGGGCTCCAACTGCTTCCCAACTTTCAACTTTCTCTGGTCTAGCTGTACGTTATCAAACACCAAGTCTTCATTCACCAAAAGAATAGTTGTTCCAGTGAAATAACACACGAACGGCGCCGCGCCTCCTCCTTTAGCCTCGTCCACTCGACTCTTTGACTACTGTGCTGCAAAGTGTGGACTGCAGACACGGTGTGGTTAGAAATGATCACGTTTTCTCTTCTTAAGTTCACAATTCTTCCTTTTTGTAGTTATTTATTCAGTGGAAATGTGTGGAAACTGACTGATGAATTATATTCAGCTGATGCGGTACACAACGGAGCACAGCAGTGTTCAGCTGTCGAGGCTTCCCGTCCGCTGATACTTATATGATGGCTTCATTTCTTAGTGCTATAATATATATATCATACTGTACTATACTATACTATTGCTCGTTTTGATTATAAACAATAACTTTAGCTGGAAATGCACTCTAACTCTGGAAATCTTCACGTTTCAAATGGAACCGGAAATGGTCCCGTGAGTTAATTTTAAACCGGAAGTTCTACTAAGTACTCTGTGCATAAAGCCCATTCCTTTATCCTGGTTCTAAATCCAGGTTTCAGATCCTTTCAACATATAGTCACTTTCTCTGTTTTCAAACATCTTCTGAACGTTTGTTGGTAAAGTACTTGTGTTAGCACTTTACATTTACATGTACATTTAAAAACATGTAAATTTAAAGAATCCTTGTAAAGAATTTCATGAATAATCTTGTAAGTTGTTATTGGTGTTGGTTCTCTCTTACGACGCAAAAAATTATTACATCAAAGTTGTCATGCAATAGGACAGTCTTGTTTTGTGTATCTTTGGCATTATTCAAGTGAGTTGTTCTTGTCACAAATGTTACGATTTGACCCCCAAATAGCTGAATTTAAAAAAATTTTCTTGAAGTCTTGCAACGGCTGATATTTTTCCTCATGTAAAACGTATTAAAAGGAATTTATTTTTCTTTAATTTTTACTAAATTGAATATTTTATTTGAATTAAAGCCTCTCTGCGACTAACAGCAATACAAGCATCTTACATGTTAAAATGAACCGTCTGGTATCAAAACTCTTCTCAGATAGTCATGTACTCAAATATTACAGTGGCGGATTTAATTTTGATAGGTCTTGACTTAGATTCCTAAAAAAAAAGGAAGCCTGCTCAGATGTGCTGAGAAGGACAAATTTCCCCCCTACATTTAAAAATAAAGACACTTAGTTTATTTCTTTTCCTTGTTAGTTTCTTCATACATCCATATTCATGATTAGCCTCTGCATGAATATTAATCCTGCCTTAAAGAGCAAGAAAAAAATAAATAAGGGAGAAGCGTATGACAGAGTATGTGCAATGTTGAATTCATGTTAGTTTTAAAGCCCTTGTGTCTCTATTCCTGTGGCTGACTTGTACCAACATGCTAATCAGCTTTTCGTTGCACCCTGTTCTAGTTAATTGTCGACAAATTATCTCGGCTCCAGTGTAATGTATGCGCAGCCCTTCACAGCTACAAGCCAGTCAAGTACACTGCTTTTGTTTCAACAAGCAGCTCAGTGGTAACATTTAAATATAGAATTGTGTGCAGTGTGCATTGTTATGCAGAACTGACACTCTCATTTCTACTTTTTCTCATTTTTCCTTCATTTTCTGTTGATCCTTAGTTCCTGCACAAATGTTTTGCTCAGTTTATTTCTTTTATGAGCTTCTCATCTCATCTACATCTTCTCTCTTAGTTTATCTAAGTTGCGGTCTATTTTTTTTGTAACATTTTGCATTATTGTCAGTTCACAAAACGGTTAAATTATATGTAGCTTAATTGCCTTCAGCTCAGCAGCATGTTTATATAAAGTTGGTTTAAAACAATAATTTCCCTGCTTCTTAAACCCTTTTTAATATGAATTAAACTGCCAGACTGATAACATGCTGGGAGAAAACGATAACACAAAATAATAAAAAGTATGCTAGAACTGAAGGAGTGTAAAGTAACCAATTATGATTACACACATTACTGTAATTAAATACTATGTTAGTGTACCATTTTATTCAAGTATCGTACTTTGTTATTTGAAATCGCAGCCATTACTGAGTTTCTAAATAAGTATGTCAACGATGCTCCATGAGAGTGATTGGGTCTGTTCCTTCAGTGTCTCAGTTTGTGACCTGGATAAAAGCAATGATGTGCGGCAAAGACGTTACCTTAGTAGAAAGAGACAGAAATCGCGTTTAAACTCCACCTACTCAGTTTGCTGCTTCGTCTGTCAACATGTTAATGGAGCGGACCCACTGATTGAACAAAATACGCTGAAATCCCAACACGGGGACTTTCATCTGACACAGACTGACATCAAAGTCGTCCCTGATGAGATTTAACAAAAAGTCAAGTGAACTTCTGTCGTCAAGAGATCACCGTGGATCCAAGTTAAGGTAAGACAAAATCTTTATAATTCAGCGTTAGCCTGTTAGCTCAGAGAGCTGAACTGATACAAACAACACCTGTTCAACAGGTGGAGGTGAGTTTAGTAAATACCGGGCAACCGGGCAGTCGCACTCTCCTTTACTCCTCTTGTGTCTGCTTTTTTTGTCTTGTAAACTGAGAACCCTCCTCATTCCTTCTAAAACTTGAATTCAAACACTACATTCAACATGGATCTTGTTTCATGGGCTTTCAGCGCAATTGATTCAATCTACACAACCATTAAAACGGAGCTGGGGACTCCTGCGTGTCCGACATCGACGCACGCCGCTGGGTACGTGATGAACCCATGGAAGAAGTGGGACATTGTATGCCTCGTGCTGCTATCTGTGGAGGATGCGGAAGATCTGTACATTTTTGGATTCATGATGGTCAGCTTCTTGCTGATTGGATCTGGCATCTATTTTGACCATTACACTCAAATGAAGAAAGTACAGGAGGTGACGGAGGCAATCGGGAAACTCTCTGCCCTTCATGAAAATCAAGCTCGGACCATGAACTCGATCACCTCTGCGCTGAATGAGCTGGCACCCGGTCAAGGCGGTCTGGATTGTACTCTCTCTTTTTCTACCTAAGAGACTGTCCGCTGAGGTTTTTTTCCACCGTTAGCAGCTGGCCCCCCTCTTCTAGGGACAGCTGAGAACAGTCGTTTTTTTCTCTTCCTCTCTCTTTCCCTCTCATAAACCATATTTCTCACTGTTTGCACATGTCATCTGCATGGTAGGCGCCACCCAGTGGCTGCCCGGGTGTTCTGTACCAAGTCATATTCTTGGACAGTAAGACGTTACAGTTCTGGTAATAAAAGCTATTCTGATTCTGATTCTATTGTTGTTTCGTACTTTTGTGCAACATCTTCATAGTTCATTAAGAGGTTGTGTAAATATTAGCTACACTACTAGTGTTGGTTAGCTCTATTGCTAACACACATTACAGTTAGCATAGTAGCTTTCAACCCCACATCTAAAAACATCAAATAATTATTCATCAGACAGAACCTGTTTTAGTTTAAAGCTTCTATTCTTCTGAAAAAATATATTTAATATACATTTACACTGGGATATTTCAAAAAGAATCTTTTAAAGTATATTTAGTCTGTTTAGGTCACAACTCTGGTTAAAATCACACAGCTGATTTTGTGGCAGGTGTTTAGTCAGAAGTTGGGTTTTTTTACGTTTGTGTTGATAAATGAAGTCCCATTAAAAGGACTACTTACTGAGTCTGAATAGGCATCTCTTTATAAGCATTCACTGGAGCAATACTGAAAGTAAATCCAGGCTACAGAAATTAAAACTGCTGAATAGTCAAAGTCACTATTAGATATGCAGATTCTGGTTTTCAGGTCTGAGACTAACTTATGATTTTTGTACAGGTACCTTTTATTTTTACTTGAGTAAAATTTCACCAGAGTAACTGTACTTTCAGTTTTTCAGTTTAAAGGTGAAAATAACAAACACTGCATCATGAGCAGAGCACCATTTTGCATTATTGTCAGGTTATTTTTAGATACATTTCTTTAATTTGTCTAATTAGATACTTAAAAAATACTCAATAGCATTATTTTTGTTTATTTTAAAAACATGTCATTTATGTAAATTATTTTAAATAGGATAGATAGTATGTGTGACAAATGTAAAAGTAAAAAAATAAAATAAAAATGCAGAAAATTTGACAAATCAAAGCTTGGTGACATGTTTTTTAATGATCCCTGCTCTATTGTGTGTGTTTTGAATGCGCCTCTGTGTCTGCTCATTTAAGAGTATGCTATCTGGAACTTATAGCTAGCAAGTGTTTCTTTTGCTAAAACAAAAAGTGACACCCGTTCAGCTTTAACTTCCAAATTTGATTTCAGAGTCTACATGTTGAATTTGCACATGCAATACATTTCAGGGAATGACAACCAAACTGTGCACATGATGAAGACCTTACTATTAGACTATCTTGCTCTTCAAGTTGCTTACAGTAATGTCTAACATGTGATGTACCGTATTTGGAAAATGTGCTGCGACTTTGAATGTAACACATTCGGTGGCCGTGTTTGCACTGTTTGCTGATTAATTGTGATATTTTAGAGCTTATGTTGTAAATAAGAAAGCAGGCATTTGCTATTAATCTCCATAAAGCAGCACATTTACATGATAATTCTGGGCCTCATCCTGTCATTCATTCAGCAGTCCAGCTCACACCTCTGCCAGGTGAGTAGGTGAAGAATGTGCTGGGAGACACACTTATTACATGCTGTATGAATAAACAATGAACTAAGATTTAATTACATAAATTGTGACTCATATGTTGGTACATGTAGTGCATGTCACTTGTTATCAGTGGACTCATAACAGAATGGTAGTATCTAATAAATATGCCATGATGAGAGCAACAAATCAGCTCCTGGCTCAGATTTATGCCCTTAATAACTAGATTTGGCATAACGCTGACACCTGCTCTGCAAGGCAAAGTGGAACTGAATATTTCAGCCAGCGATAAAGCACAAACAACTCTTTCTATTCCCCGTGTTTCAGCTGTGACTTTACGGCCTTTACCAGACTTAAGCACCAGTATGAGTGTCTCCTTCTCCTGCCTCCCTTATTTTAAAGTGGGAATCATCTGGCAGATCTCCTTTAGGTATTAGTTTATGGGCCATGACATGAGCTATGAATGAGAAACAATGAGAAAGACCTGAGAACATTAATCATGGAGCAACATAAGGTAATAGACGGTTATCAATTCCCTCATACCCTGTGATTAAGACGCGAGAAGGAGGGAGAAAGTGGGTGAGGAGGAGAAGATAAAAGAGGAGGAACAGGGATGGAGGTGTGTAAAGGACAGATGTTAAAAAAAGGTGCGTAAAAGGGGTAGCAGAATAAGATGTAAAACACGATTTACTTACTTTTGCATAAGTAATAGAAGCTCAAACTAAATCATTGCTGTCATTGTTTGTCCGCATTAACTGAAAGTTCTTGATTATTTGCATCTTAAAGTTCTTCATGCTGTGTTGAGAGTCGTGTAAAGTTGTTTTTCCTCCTTAAAATAGGCCTATTTCACAGCAGACACTTTGAGTAAGAAACCAACGTTTATTAATGAGGGCTGCATTCCATTTAGAAAAGTCCTGCCTTTTTACAGAACAATCAGCACCCACAGCTGCAGAAATGGATTGAAGCCCATGTGCTTTCCTGGCTTACATAAGTCAAAATGTCTCATGTGAAACATAAAGCCCAAAACCCACTTGGTCAAGTTATTTAGAGTTATATACACTTTTTAAAAGTACTTATTTTTGTTTTCTCATGAAAAGTTAAGTTGACATTTTTCTGTTATTTTAAACAAAAATGTAATAAATGATCAAGGGGCTTAAGATTTTAATTCTCACAAATTGATGAATAAAAATAATGTTAAGAATGTTTCAAAAATGATTTTTTATCAACAAAGTAGTTTCTTAACAAAAGGGAATGTTTATACATGAATTATACATTCTTTAAGATTTATTTTCTTGTTTAAAAACCAAAATTAACTTTTGTAAAACTTAAGATATAAACGGCTTACTTAATTATTTAATGTTCTGTTCACATAAAGTAGTTTATTTTTTTAACTTTTTAAAAACTATTAAATATAATTACATCGCAGCTTTTAATTTCACAGCATCTAAGCTTTTTTTTTTATTTAACAACTGTGGAAACTTCTATATAAATTTGCAAATTTTACAAAACAGGTGTATTTTTTTAAGGAGAAAATAAATGATTTCAATAATTCTGGCTGAAGATCCTAGTTAATGCACATTTTATTAAAATACATCCCATCCTAATAAAGACAAACAGCGGTTTAAGATCAAAGTGTGAGTAAATTAAAGAGGTAACCTGACTGTATCTGTGCATGTAGAGTCGAGAACCTCCTGCCTGCTTGTTCTTGAGCGTTCTGCTGGAGATTTATAGACAGTCCCCACCCCCCACCCCCTGCTCTCATCACCATGCAGCTGAATTATCTCATCGGTCACATTAATCCAGCGATTACATTTGATTTAATTTTCATAATAATTAAAGTGAACCATCACTAAAATTAAAAGCATTCGGGATGTGAGTGAGCGTGGGTGTGTGTAAGAGAGAGAGAGAGAAAGGGAGAGAGAGAGAGATCGGGGGTTGCTGGGTTGAGGGACATGTGTTCATAGATGACAGAGCTCTTGTGATATTTGCTCTCTTTTTTCTGTCTGTTTGTTTCTCTTTGCACCCCTCTTCCTCACTCGTCTCAGTCTGGGAATTCTGATGAGGTGATTAGATTGATAAATGCAAAAGAGTAAGCCGAGGAGTGGACAAAAATGAATACATTAGCATATCACACACACTTCATTATCAAGTCGTCCGCAGTGCAGAAGAATCTGGGACGTCTGGGTGTGTTTAAAAGCTCACCTGGCAAGTTTAGAGCCCACAGCCTGAGCTGGAGACAAAGTAGGGTGAAACCTCTAGATGAACGGGAGACGGTGTGTTTGATGTCTGCAATAGGTGGCAGCAAAGATACAGTACATCTCAGTCTACACGGTTCCTGTATCACTGCATGTGTCTGTGAGTGTTGGAGGGATACTGGTACAGAATCTTACAAAGAGCAGCGAATATTGTTGGAACTTTCAGGCACAAGAAAGTATCAAATACAGTTTTAAGAGACTTTTGAAAGGGAGTTTTAGGAAACAATCTTTCACGGAGGATCAGCATTGACAATTTTCATAATTTCCTTAATTTTCCTTCACAGCCCATGTTCTGTGTTTTGCTACAGAATGCACCACTTTTCCATTCTGAAACCGATCTCATCTTGTAGTTTATAATACGCAACGCCTGCTTTAATCCATCATAATAGTGTCTTATTTACAGATTGAAGAAAGTTTGCACAATACTAAAATAAATACAAATAACATGAGTGCATAAAGTTGTAGCAGTAGTGCAACATAAATACATTTAAACATTTTTTGTCTTTTTAGGTAAAAAGTCATTTTAAGGATGCATTTGTTTATGTTCTTCTGCAGGAGTCAGCATAGTTAAGAACCTCCCTGCAGATTTTCCTTCACAGAATAAAACACCCAAAAAGAAAATGATGCATCGGATCTGAGTTATTATCAGTCTAGATCAGCTTTTTTTGTGTGATTTTGGTTCTCTAATGCAGCAGCCAGTGGTTCAGAATGTTATGTATTGAATATATAAAGCAGCATTTTTGCTATTAAGCTGAATGAAACACTCTAATTGTAATATCTTTGTTTTTTGTATCTGCTCTCTCTACAAAACTGGTTTGTCAGTTACTTCATCTGGATCATGTAATCAGTTTTAATCCTTAAGAAAGTAAAATGTTTAATATTATGTATAGTTTTTTCAGTTTTTTACATTGAGGTCACATTAAGTTTTGATTTAGATTTAAGCTTATACTTTTTATTCAAGAGAGCGATAATTAGCGTTAATTACATTTATTTTAATATTTTTGATATTCCTTCAAATTATTCTTTTTCACAAGCCAATATTAAGACAAAGAAAAAAAAAACATTTACATTGATTACCTGCCTCAAGACCATAGTCTGCATTATTAAAAACTATACAAACAACTTTCAGAGACTTTAAAAAAATATTTTTTCCATAATTTCATTTTTTTATAGAATAGAAATAAAGAATAAACACAGAAAGTAATTTATTTAAACGGGGTGTTCTCTGTTTGAACCCACCACTTGGACACTGATCATTCGATGTATTCAAGCTGTGATGCATATACAGCTTGTGCAGTGCAGTGCAGTAAAGCAATGCCCGTTCTCTGACAAATCGGAAAATTTGCCAATTCTGCATCCAGTCCTGCAGTCTGCAGCCAGAATCCCACCGACAGGGCAAGGAAAAACCCTGTGCACAATGAGCTAATGAAATCAAACATGCCGTGCAGTTTTGCATGTTAATGCTGGCAGTGGGTGTCAATAGTGTTTAAAGATGTCAGCAGGTGGATAGCGAGATGGATGGCCCTCTGCCTGCCTTTCACTTCTTACTGCAAGGAAGTTAAACAGCATCTGCCTTAAATAGAAAACTTCAATATCTATTTGGAAGGAAGGAAGGAAGGGTGAGTATTAGGAAAACAGAGGAAGGAGAGCTGGTTGAGAGAGTGAGGTAAAGAGTCAGAAAAAAGGGGACAAAGAGGGGGGAGGACAAAAAGAAAAAAGTCCCAGACCTCAAGTTCACACTGAACCACATTGATGCTGTGGCCATTTGTTAATCAATAGAAGAACCATGCAGGCTACATGTTTAATGGCAGGTGAGATTGGCAGACCTGTAACAAAATTAAAGGAAGACTAGGACCACAGGTTGTTTGTTTATTTATTTATTTATTTACCTTCAGTCAATTTACAACCTTAATCAACACAACAGTGCTGAGACACACATGACTTTGAACCCTGTAGCTCTGTCACCACAAACTGTTTTAGCTTTATTTTTTGCAATTTATTCTTATAAGTTTTAAACTTTTTTAAGTTGGGCTCAAGTTGATTATTCCAAAAAGTCATTCAAAGTAAAATAATGCACATCTCTATTTTGTGAAACTCTTACTTTTATTATAAACTTGCATTGTGCCTCTCTACATGTGTGTGTGTGTTGGAGCGCGTGTTTTATTGTGAAACCTGCCCTCATTAAGCTCCATCTTCATTAATAACAGTGATGCTTTTTAATTTCTTTTGCAGGGCCTAAATTAAATGTGTCATCCGTTAGAATAAATAGCAAGGACTCGATCTCCCATGTCCTCTCTACCTCTCCTTTTTCTCTGTCTGTTCCAGTCATATATATATACACAAACAGACAGGCGCAAAGGGATAATTTACAGGATAAATAAAGCATTGCTCCAATTAGTCTTAAGTCAAATAAATTAGTCATAAATTCCATCCACTCTATTTTATGGGTTGGAGATTCATGATGCAGGTTGCTGCAGAAATGTATCCTCAAAATAACTTGGTTATCTCAGGAAGTAAAGGCAGTGTGATGTATGGTGATCATGGAATCACTACATCGCACTTTATTCTTGCTTCCTCCACCAACACACACACACACACACACATTGAAATTACATTTAACTACAAGCCTACTGTTAAACTCAAATACTCTCTTCTTAACCCATCTAAACATGCTTCCAAAGCATGCATATTTGTAGTCGGTGCACCTTTTGGTTTGACTTCTTTAACAAAGTTCTTCTAAGTGCTCATTGTGTGTATCCTCTCTTTTACTTGTTTACAGTGTTGATTACAGTGTTTTCTTGTGTGTATGTGTATATGCATTTGCGTATGTGGATTTCTAAGTGCTTATTCTATTCTTGTTTTTTTCAGTCCGAGAGTAACCAAACAAAATGTTGTTGTGTGAAAACATAATGACAATAAAGTCGTCTTCTTCTTCTTCATTGCTAGTTTTTGTGTGTCTGTTGCAATGTGTAGATCCAAATCCTTAAGACAAAACCCTAAATACACATGGCTGTAAACCTGATTTGGTTCTAATGTGAGAGAAATGAGAAACATAAGCTGCAGTGTATCAACAGGTTGTAACACACTGGGAAAAAAAAGACGGCATGAAACAGTGACTTACTACTTTTTACAGTAAAAAGGGAAAAAAAGATATTCCTGACTTTATAAAATAAAAAGGAAACAGAATTATTAAAACGTATATGTTCATTTCAGTTGTGCTAATTAAATTTTTAACACTGTGACTTTGTGACTAGATGCACATTTTATTCAAAAATATCATGAGATCTATTTATAAAGTAATAACAGTAAATTTTCTTCGTCATTACCTGAGTTACAATTGCATGTTTTAGTTGAACAGTTTCCACAATCATTAATAAAGTAAGTACTTAATTTATTAAAACAGAAAAAAAGATTGTCATGATTGTATTTCATGTATCATTAACTAATATAACATAACTCCTCTAGTCTATTTGTTGTGCAAAAGTTGGATCACGTCCACCACCTTTACCTCTAGCTTTGTCTCTCAGTGTGTTGTAAGTGTATCTTTCTCTGATAGCGTGGCACTGTGTGATCACTTTGTTCTCAGTTCTTTTGTTTGTTTTTTTGGGTGATGTGCTCTTTTACCTCCCTCTATCTTCCAGTTGATGGTTGTTTTCCTCTCTCCTCCCTCACTCCCCCCGTTTTGCTCCCTCTGTGCTGGCGCTGTCTCCTGGGCCCTGACCTCCCACTGTAACCCCACAGACCCACAATGACTTTGGTACACAGTGCAGTCTACTTGGTAGAAGTCAGTGCAGAGGCTGCAGATATGAGCTGCAAACTTTTTCTCTCTTGTCAGCATAAAAGTACGTGTGTGTTTGTGTGTGTGTGAAAAGATCCTGTTGCATGCAAGTCCTCCTTTTCCCTCTATGTGTGTGTGTGTGTTAGTGTATGTGTCTGCGTATATGGTGGATCCTGTTGCATGGTAGTCCTCTATCAGTGTCTGCCTCCTGATCCAATTGATTGTTCTGGGTAAATTAGGACTGAGAGCTGGTGATGGGGACAGGAGTGAGTTACACACTTCACCCCTGTCCTTGCCCTCCACCTGTTTACTTGTTGTCTATCGTTCCAACCTCATTCATTCATTCATTCATCTATACATTTGTTTCTCTAAACATTCACTTTATTTTCTCCTCGTTTTCTCTCCATGCACATCGCAAATATTTGCTGCACGCACTTTAGTATTATAAGGTATAAAACGATGCACGTCGAGCCACTCATAAGAAAACAAAAAAAGTTTCTATTTTCAAGATTAAAGTCAAAATGTCCCACAAAAATATTATATTTGAAATGATGTCTTCATAAAAGTTTGGGGTGTTTAGTTGTAGTATTTTTAACAACAACAACAAAAACGTCTGAAAAGTCTTAACATTTCAAAAATAGCAAGAAAGTGAACCCCTTTGTGCTCCTGAAATTCACTGTATTTGTTCTGTTTTTTATTATTATTGTAACTGAGGGTTCTGGGTGAGTTTTTACTGAGTAAACCACAAAACAGCATGAATCAGTCAAAGGAAAGAATTTATTGTCTAATAAAATTATTTGTAACCAACTTTTCTTTTTCCAGATTTCTAAATAACTTCCAGATCAGTATTGATTTACTAACTCAGTTTTTTTAAGACAAGAATTAAGATGTAATCTATTTTTATTTTATTTTAAAGAAAAATTGATGTTTTAATGAACCACACACACACACACACACAAAAAACAACACTTTTTTAAAATCTCAGAATTACTGAGTGCAAACTCTCATCTATTATTTGGTTGCATTTTGATCTGAATCAGTTACATTACATTTCCTGGAAAGTTAATGAAATGAAATAAATAAAAGGAATAAATTCAAAGAATCCTAAACAAAGGATAATACTGCTGTAGAGAAAAACATGAAGCAGTTTTATAATTGGTGAAATATGTTAACTTTGTTTTAAAGCATGATGAACAACCCAGCGGTGGTCGCTCAGAAAAACTCTCCTGATTGATCGTGTGTGAAAAGCCACAGCTGATGCATTGAATTTCCATTGCAAATCAATTGTTCCTTCTTAATCAGAACATTTAGCGCGGCTTTCCTTTAACTCCAAGACTTTTGGAACAAACAAACCTCATGACAGCCTTTCAGAGTGTTCACAATTTATCTCAAGTACTTTAGAAATAAAGAAATGTTTTGTTAAATTATAATTCTATTATGATAATGTTGCAAAATGTACTAATCAGTTTATTTTTTTTACAAAAGTCATTTTCAACATGTTTTCCAGTCTATTGGTCTCAATGACACCTTGACTTTTTGCGTAGTGTAATTTTTAATTAACCTCCTAGGACCTGGCATATATATATGGGGACATTACACTACTAGTCTGGTTCTGGAGTCTGATTCTGGAGTCTGGAACTAGAGTCTGGTTCTGGAGTCTGGTACTGGAGTCTGGTACTGGAGTCTGGTACTGGAGTCTGGATCTGGATCTGGAGTCTGGTTCTGGAGTCTGGTTCTGGAGTCTGGTTCTGGAGTCTGATTCTGGAGTCTGGTTCTGGAGTCTGATTCTGGAGTCTGGTTCTGGAGTCTGGTACTGGAGTCTGGTACTGGAGTCTGGTACTGGAGTCTGGATCTGGAGTCTGGATCTGGAGTCTGGTTCTGGAGTCTGGTACTGGAGCTTGGTACTGGAGTCTGGTACTGGAGTCTGGTACTGGAGTCTGGTACTGGAGTCTGGTACTGGAGTCTGGTACTGGAGTCTGGATCCGGAGTCTGGATCCGGAGTCTGGATCCGGAGCCTGGTACCGGAGCCTGGTACCGGAGTCTGGTACCGGAGTCTGGTACCGGAGTCTGGATCTGGATTCTGGTACTGGAGTCTGGTACTGGAGTCTGGTACTGGAGTCTGGTACTGGAGTCTGGTTCTGGAGCCTGGTACTGGAGCCTGGTACTGGAGTCTGGTTCTGGAATCTGGTTCTGGAGTCTGGTACTGGAGTCTGGTTCTGGAGTCTGATCCTGGAGTCTGATTCTGGAGTCTGGTACTGGAGTCTGGTACTGGAGTCTGGTACTGGAGTCTGGTACTGGAGCCTGGTTCTGGAGCCTGGTTCTGGAGTCTGGTTCTGGAGTCTGGTACTGGAGTCTGGTACTGGAGTCTGATTCTGGAGTCTGATTCTGGAGTCTGGTACTGGAGTCTGGTACTGGAGTCTGGTACTAGAGTCTGGTACTAGAGTCTGGTACTGGAGTCTGGATCTGGAGTCTGGATCTGGAGTCTGGATCTGGAGTCTGGATCCGGAGTCTGGATCCGGAGTCTGGATCCGGAGTCTGGATCCGGAGTCAGGTTCTGGAGCCTGGTACCGGAGGGTCGACCAGTACGAGGCTCTCATTTTGTTTTTGTATTCAGGACAAATCCTGCTGTGCTTTCAGATACTACATAAAGTTTAGCACATCATGACTCAGTGGTGACTTTATAGAGTTTTATCTCAATTTAAAATGATGTCCTCACATGTGGACAACTTTTTTCTCAAACTACATCAGGCAAAAAAAACAATTCTTTGTTTTTACATCCATCAGGTCCCAATCAGCCCAAATAGCAAAGATAAATTAAAAATGCAGTCATGAAAGAGTTCAGGTCTTAGGAGGTTAAAGGCGAACTAAAGCAATATACACAAGCAACGTGGAAACCCACACACGTCCCATGATTCACAAAATGTCTTCTGTTCATTCAAGTATTACTTTATAGCTCTGTAAACCTAATAAGTAGGTGTTTGCTCTGATCTGCTGTTTCACCATGGTGCATCAAACGTTTGTTCAGAAATAATCACTCGCTGTTTTAAAATCTTGTTTAAAGACACACCTTCATTCAAACGTTTTAGTTTTATGGTCAGTGATTTTTATCTTGTATTTATTGTTTTAAACTTTTTAACATTTTGTCCATATTTTATTTTTATGGTTTATCTTTTATATTTATTTTAGTGTTCAGCACTTTGGTCCATCCCTCTATTGTTTTAAAGTGCTATAAAAAAAAAGGTGTTATGCTTTGTTAAAATTAATTGTTCCAAAAGTGTATCTGTGTTTTTGTGCTTCCGTGAAGACGGGCAACTAAGCTTAACCTAACATTTTGTCCTCTAAAAAAAAAGTCATATTTGTTTAGCCTTTTTCTGTTTGTACATTTAAGAACTTTAGAATTCATAATTCTTGCTGAGGCCTCTAATTTTGTTGTTTTTTTAAGTGGCGCTCATTCTGACCTTGAGGTGAAAATGCTGTTAGAAAACTAGCAACTGTCATGAATGTTTTCACTTCACAGTACAAATATCTTTTAAACTATTTTTTATTTATAACTCTGCCTACATTGATAACCAGCAGCAGTTGTTTTTCTAACTGAGGTCTTTCCTCACCACCTAAATGCTTCAAACCAGAAAATGACCAAAACATCTGCATTCATACAGCTGCTCACATATCAGTTCATCAGCTGTTTCTGATTTGTAACACGTCTGCTTATAATTTCAGTTCCTCTGGAATCAGGAAGAATGGCGTTTGTTCACTTCTTTGGGTGTTTAGTTTTGATATTTTCTACGATAACAACCTAATTATTTTATTTTGATGCAGGTTTATCAACCTGAAATCTATCAGAGGGAAGTTCCTTCTTATTCTAAAATGCATTCAAAACAAAGTTATTAAAATTATTACAAACTTAAAATACTGTTACACTTTATTAAATAGTTTACGTTCACAAATGACAAGCTTTTTGCCCCAACTGAAGCTCTCAGACGTTCTGTTAATGAAACCCAGAGATTTACCTGATTTTTTTTTTCTCCTCTTGTCCTCACCTCCCTTCTTTTTTTCTTAAACATCCCTGCTATTCTTAAACTGCTGAATTGGTAAGACTGTCAAAAAAGCTGCAAGAAAATGTAGTTGGGAAACCGGACCCCCTGCTCCATAAATAGATGTTTGTTTCTGCTTTCTGTTTTTGTTTGTGTTGCCTCTTTCTGGATCGAGCCTACTGGGACCATTTTTCAGAAAAGACAGCAAAGCTTTAGGGAATACCCAGACTCCCTCGTTTGTTCCCTCCTTTCCACTTTTTACCTCTTATTTTATCAAAAAGATCTCTTATTTCTTTTGTTCTACATTCTAATTTTCTTTTTTATTAACATTTTCAAAAGTTATCCAACTAGATTTTTTCTGCAGGTTTCATCCCTTTATTGGTCTGTCCAGCGCTCCTTCCTCCTCTTTCTCTCCCCCTGTCCTCTTCATTTCACTTCCTCATTCTCATACTACCCAGCACTTGGAGGAAAAAAAAAGAGAGAATCACTGCTTCATGGATCGGAGTGGAGCTCAGATTCTCAGCTACAGAGGAACTGAAGAGAAGAGCAGAAAGAAAAGAGGGGAGAGAGGGGAAAAGGCAACGGCACACTTGCATCTGTTGTGGCAGTGTGTCCTGCAACCAAGGAGCAAATGAGAGATTGTAGGAGTCAGGGAGAAAGTGTAAGAGTTAGAAGAGAGAGAAAGAGAGGATCTCAGAGAGCTGTGTCCTTGAGAACTGCACCACAACTCTTTGAAGAGAGCCTGGAGAAGGTGTGAGTAACGTGCATCTCAGCGGGATGTGTGTTTGCTGTGTGTGTGTGAGTGTGTGTGCGTGACATGCTGCTTGCACACTGACCTGCCAAGCTCAGAATGAAGCGGGTTTGGCTGCCGATCTCCTCTGCTATTGTCTGCCTGCCTAAGTGTTGCTGACAGGGGATTATGGCAAATACAAAACGCCGTATGGACCAAAGTAACAAGAGTGCCAAACTTCATAGACACGTGCATGCATGCATGAAGCGCCATGTTGAGAGCTCTGTTTGACTGCACTTGGAGGTGTGTGTGTGTGTGTGTGTGTGTGTGTGTGTTTGTATTTGTTTGAGTGTATTTATGGCAGGTTTGGATGTCTGCAATTTTTATGATAAATCTTCAAATTTAAAAATGTTGCCAGTTTTTTGTAGGATGAAAACAAATCCCAAATGAAAACAAACACCTTAAGTTGGAGTTTGTAGAATTTATTGACATGAGCTGACTGATGTCTTCCACCTTCCCTGCTTTATATGTTTTAAAAATAAATGTACATTAATATAAAATTGTAATAAATTTATTTGAATTAAAATAAAATAAAGTGGCCTTTAGAAACAACCCTCTAATGCAAAAGCTTCACTATAAAGCCAGGGCTACAGTAAGTTTGTTAGTTTGGCATTATTACAGAAAGAGGGTGGAAAAGTGTTGGGAGACACATCAATGTAATGGATGATTTTAGAAAAAAAAATTACAAATAAACTTTTTTATGAATAAATGGCTCATCTTAAGGTAACAAGAGTTCTTATTTTCAAGATTTTCTGGTGAAAATGTGGTCATAGATAGTTGTTTACATCATTTTACATTTTTTACATCAACATGTCCTATAGGTGTGTATATAAGATGTAAGTCGCTTTGGAAAAACGTGTCAACTAAATGAAAAATCATACACATGCATGAATTGTCTCACTTTATAATTATTTTCACTTAAGAGTTTGTTTAGAGCTTTTACTTTCTTATAAACTGTTACTTCTTTCAAATGTGGATAAAAAGTCTCCAGCCTGGAAAAAATCTCTTGCTACATTAGAACCAAGTCTTTGAGAAAGTGTGAAGCTAAATTAAATGATGTTTTAAAAACAGAGAATCTACAATGATGTGACATCAAAGCAGAAGTATGCAGTGTTTGTAATAATGCAGTTTAAAAGAACACCGTTCTTTTATCAGTAACGGGGTCATCTAAAAGTTGGAATTTTCAAGGTAGAGGTATAACCACTACCTCAGATTCATTGAGGTAAAAGGTAAGAATGCTTGTGAGGTGTCATTATGTTCAGGAGTACCTGTTTCTTCTAATCACTTCAAATTACTCATGAAAACTGCTCAGAAAAATCCAAATTCTGTTTTTTATTTACAGTAACGCAACAAGTTTTTTCCCTTGGTGTCTAGTTACTTTTATTATAAAGTAATTCTGTAACTAACTCAGTTACTTTTTTGGAACAAGTTAGTAACTATAATTACTTTTAACATTCCCAACACTGATGATGACATTCTCTACTGTCTTCCTGCTGTCACATCTTACTCTTCCATTGGCACAATCATGATCCAATGTTGAGAATGTTCAGTAGGGAGAGTCGAACTGGAGGAAACGTAGAAGTTGGACAGTTTTAGTTGAAGGTGATTATAATTATTTTCCAGAGCTTGTTTTTTTTTTAACCCAAATGTCACTTTTTTCTATTATCTTTCGTAAAACATATTATTGATCAAAAGAATATAAAATTCTGTAAAAAAATAAAACAGAAAATTCTATGCTGTGGGTAGGGATGCAGCAATAGTACTTTTTTCAAACCAACACAATATCGATACTTGGATCTCAGTACTTGCCGATACCGATACTTTTACAGCACCAAAAAAATGCAGCGAATTGGAAGACAGGTATTATTTTCTTATCTGCTTGTAACGGCAAATGAGGGTGAATTAGATAAAAAATAAAATCTTAATAAAAATGATGACAAAACTAAAGTATTAAGCGAAAAATAAACATTTTCTGTGAACTTATTGCCCTCTTCCACTCCTAACCACACTGTTCCTCTTTAGCTCAACAGCTCCCTCTAGCCACCAATCTAGAAAACTACAACAGAACTGACAAGACAGTAAAGCCACCCTCTGACCGCAGTCAAAGCAATTGCATTGGTATCGGTTGACTTTAATGAGCACGAGTACATGGTATCGGTATTGGCCCGATATGATACAGATACTGCATCAGTTAGCTTTAACAAGTACATGTATCGGTATCGACACAATACTGATATTGCTATCGGTATCAGTGCATCCCTAGTTGTGGGGAATAAACAACCTCTGAAAAGTGATTAAAATGGATTTCATAGAGCCAGTTTTTAATGATTTGAATTTGACTTCTGTGTATGAGGCGAGTTTGTGGTTTGGAGGCTGTGTGTCTGAACCCTGTGAGGTCTCAGGATCAGAGCCAAACACCGTGACCCATTGAACTATCTGTAACTAATCATAGGCTACAAGCCACACAGCATGCACTGGAGCCTAACTGGGTCACACTCATCAAAATTTAATGAGTCAACTTGTCACTCATGTTTCTGAGGACACTCCTCAGATGAGAAGGCGTTTGCCATTTTCTCACATTAGGCATCAAACACTTGATATTGTGAGTTTGGCTGATTTTGTTAATAAAATACCTTCGGTCTTCAACATGAGCTGGTAACTGGGGAAAATATTTGATGTAGCAGAGACCCTAATCTATAAATGTCCTGGTAGCATCACGTCTTGGGTATCATGGATCCAGTATCATCTAGTGTGTTTGATCATTTGTAGGAGGACGAGTGTGACCACTGGTCATTCTCACCAGAATATATTTGGATTTGAAATTAAAGCATCCTATGTGCATACACAACATACCAGAAGACGTGTATCATTTTCCTTTTTGCAACATGGCTGTGGAAGACCTTTACTCAGGCTCGTGTTTCCAATCTGTCTTATTTTGTAAATTATATTTCAAGTTTTTTATATCTATAAAGGAAACTCTTGAAACCTTGAACTTGTGATGGTAAATTTAACTTTCATATTCATAAATGCATGCTTATTTACAAAGCTCTTCTCATCGTATTTAATGATCTGTTTGCACGGATGCAGTTAGAGGAGTAGCAGGCTGGGTTCATGGTGTCTGCCGTTTTTATTTAGACAAATTAAACAAATACAAGCTTTTCCCTGGGTGAATACGTTAAATGCTCAGCAGGAACTAAGACAGTGTGTGAGATCAAATGTGTGTGTTTCTGGATACTGTGATGTGTTTTAGGCTGTTTCAGCCAGACAATCGAGGTCAGCCATTCAATATTTAAAGCATGTTACTGGTTAGTGCTCAGGTAAAGTCAGCCAATCAGAAGGACTGTTCTTAGATCCGAGGGAAAGACAAAAAAACAACTTCCTCTTTAATTTTCACATTTCATTATCTGAAGAATAAACACAGATTACAACAGTTACCTAAGAACATCAGGTAAGAGAAGCAGTGTGGCTAATTTAAACTTTAAAGAAGTTCTAAAAGTATTTATTTAATTAAAGTTAGTACTGAGGATATTTGTCTTTTTTTGTCAGTTTTTTTTTTTTTACATTTTGGACTAAAATGTGAATATTAAAACAAGAAGTAGAATCAAAAAAAAATTAAAGAAGAATTGAGAGCCGAACATTTTTTTTAATGTATAAACAAATAAACCCTTCGTAGATTTAACCTGTACATAAATCAACGTTTTCAATGCTGTAGTTTCTATGAACAAGTCACAATAAATGACGTGCATTTAAGCTGTATGCTCAAGGCAGTGTGTAGTATGGTGTAGTGCAGGTGTGCAATATGTGTAGTACAGTGTGCAATATGTAGTGAAGCTGTATTTTACAATTGATGTAAAACCATGAACAACAGAGATAAAATGAGTTTAATACCACTCAATCAAACCTGCCCTTATTGGGACTCTGGTCTGGTTATTTTAAAAATAAAGATGTAATTTGTAAACTTGTTTCTTGGGTACAAGTTTACCCAACTTGTAAACTTGAAGTTTACAAGTTCAAGTAAGGGTTGAACTTGAAATGTTAACCTGTTTGGAAGTTTGGGGAAACACTTTTAAAACATGCAAAAAATCCATTATATTACAGAAAAGTACAATAAGAACAATAACCAACTCAGTTGCCACACACCAACACACTGGTGTTGACAGGGTTTTGCGTTTATTTTGGTCAGAAAGTTCATCCAGGGCCGAGTCAAGTTCAGCTTCAGAGTCCAGCAGCAGCTCTCTGCTAACAGAGCTAATATCAGAAGCAGCAGGGACAGAGAGGGCTCATCAGACCCTCGTAGTATTGTTGGAATAAGATTGTGAACTGTGAGTGATTAAACCCTACACATTGAGCTGTACAGTTCATGTCCGAAGTATATGCGCCGCGTGCACGCGCGCACACACGACCGGACGCGCGTGTCGAGATGTTTTGAGGAGGAGCCTTTGGACGCTAGATTCAAAAACTGCTCTCTTGCTGAAATCCTCCGGAGTGCTGCTTTAAGGGCTGCATGGTGGCACAGTTGTTAGCACTGTTGCCTCTCAGCAAGGAGGTCGTGGACCTGTCCAGGGTGTCCCCTGCCTCTCGCCCCTTGGCCGCTGGAGTTAGGCACCAGCTCCCCGCAACCCTCTGTGCAGAATCAAGCTGCTTCAGAAAATGGATGGATGGAGTGTGTTGGTGTGTGGCAACTGAGTTGGTTATTGTTCTTATTGTACTTTTCTGTAATATAATGGATTTTTTGCATGTTTTAAAAGTGTTTCCCCAAACTTCCAAACAGGTTAACATTTACTATATTCGATTTCCAGCTCCATATTGGAGTTCTTTGACCGCTGATGTGTTACTAGTCCACCATCTGACACCACAGGGAATGAAAAACTCATTGTTTCTTAATTTTACACCTCAAATAGTTTTATGAGTCTACACAACATAATTTTTCAGCTATAAAATGTAGGGCTGGGTACTGTTAAATATATTTTGATACTACTACTTTAAACGATACCTGGTTTTCAATACCAGTACCTTAACAATACTTTTTTTCGGTACCCATATGTATAATTCTGAGAGAAAATAACAAAGTACTAAAAGTTTTTTTTTAAATTAAACCAAAAACATCATTTCATGGCATATTTATGCTTTTATTTATGACTTACCTCTGGAACTCTCTGTTATGTCACGGACGCTGTGCTCCCCCTCACACACCTCCAGTGTTTTTGTTGAAGCATCAGAGAGTTAAGGCTGCGGACTTGGTTCTGCTTTTGTTGTTTGTTTTGCAGTCGGAGATACACGCAAGCAACTTGCAAGTTAATTCCATGTGTGATGAGTTGCTTTGACAAATTGCTGGTATTCTTGTTTATAGCGGCACAAATTTTATTGCATATGCTGCTTTTTGCTCTGTTCCCTTTTACTTTTCCAAAATGCAGCCAAACTTTAGATTTTGGGGGGCATTTTTTTACCTGGAAGACATTTAGTTTGCAGGCAGCTGTTGAGAAGAGAGAGGAGGGGCTGGGTCACACAGCCTGTGTGTGTGTGAGCAAACTCCTCCGCGCATCACATGACGAGGAGCAGATCGGAGCTGGAAGGAATGGAGCGGCTCATTTATAGTAGACGTTATTGTAAAAGTACCGAAATTTAGCACTGACATTTTTTTTGGTACCAGTACCTACCAATAGCTTTCAGTCGGTACTAAAGAAGTACTGAGTTTTGTTACCCAGAGCTTATAAAATGTGTTGGTGATTTGTTTTTTTCAGCCTGTGTGAGATTCATTTTCAGTTTTAATTGCTTACCTTACTGCAGGTCTTTTCCTGTCCTTTCATCAAGTTATATTTTTCTTCAGTTGTTCATTTTTAGAAAAGCAGATCACTTCATGAACCTGTCTGGAGGTTGTAATTTGATCATAGACTCGGGCCTGATGTGAACTTTTATTTATCTGGAAGCCTTCCTGCTTGATGTGGGTTCCTATTAATACTCTGCAGTGGTTTCTGCCTGCCAGGCTACGTGTACACACACACACACACACACACACACACATGCACAAAAAACAAATACAGACCAACACACACACACACACTCACTCATAGCCTGGTAACTGGAGACTTGAGGCATTTCAAGCGCTGCAGACTGCAGTCCACTTTAGGCTATACGCTGATGTCACTGGGTCCCCGAATTGTTTGCGACATCACAGCAAGCAGGAAATAACGTTATGTAGAGATTTTTTAAATGTCTTCGTTTTTTGTGTCAAGTACAGGGAAGCTGCTTGTAGAATCAGAACCCATTCCTCACTCTTCTCTAAATGCCTTATTTGGTTCTTGTAGTGTTTTTCGTTCTTCACTGTATCATTTAGATCATTTTAAGCCAGGCCTTGTATTTGTTTGTGGGTCACTTCTGTTAGTTAGGGTTAGTGTTAGTTATTGTTATAGTTATTGTTAGTTTCTTTTTCCCTCAGTCTTTTGTTTCGAGTGATTGAGTTCATCCACTGGTGCATCTCTGTTCTCTACAAGCTTTCTTTATTCACTGTTAATCCTTTTTATACTCCTCCTAGCCTGGAGCCCCAGTGAGATCACGTAGATTTAGCCAGAGGTTGATCTCATGATTAGTATTCAGTTGTCAGAATGTGTCAGTCAACTTTTAAGGGCCTCTCTCCAACCTCACACCCCCACCATCCTCTCTTCCTTCAAATATCAATGTATACGTAGCTCTGCATTGTTGCATATGTGTGTGTGTGTGTGCATGTACGTGCACAAGGTATCAAGATGCACAGCTGCATGGGGCTGAAGAAAGAGTTCTGCATGCATTATTGGAGATATATGTCCACCCTCTTTCTTGTTTCCCAGGAAGTCGCCCTCCAACATCTTAAATGACATGAAAGGAGCCGCAGACAGATATATGCATGAATTAATTGGCTTGAATAGAAGTATTTAGAAGTTTAATCCATGGGGATTAAAGCAAGCAGCCCTCTTTGGATTTAAGCTTCTGTGCATTTCCAGCAGAGGATTGTTTTATTTCACTCCATCCTCCTCCTTCTCACAGGCTTCCACCATTAGTTCTCAGTCAGTGATCTACTAAAATCATCAAGT
Source organism: Callopanchax toddi (assembly GCA_006937965.1). Taxonomy (NCBI): domain Eukaryota; kingdom Metazoa; phylum Chordata; class Actinopteri; order Cyprinodontiformes; family Nothobranchiidae; genus Callopanchax; species Callopanchax toddi. Next base: position 1,707,424 of record SSNR01000027.1, on the reverse strand, counting down.
GTGGGATTAGCAATGTAAGAAGAAATCGCTAAATAGTTAATTGTACAGAACTTTATTATATGATACGTTTGTGTTGTGGCACATTGTCAGAACAGATTATCCAAAAACTTAATTTTTATTTGTCCTTATCTTTTTCAAGTAGTGTAAGCATACGAGTCCTGCTCTGTTTCCTAGTTAGTGCTCTTGTGTGCACAAGATTTTACAGGATAATAACTCAGCTTTTAACAAGCTGTCACATCCAGAGTGCTCAGAACAAAAACTACAAAAAAAATGAGTTCATGTACTAAAAGTTTAAGTGCTACTCTACACACTCTAGTATATGTATGTATGGTGTCAAAGACAAAAGAGCGAGAGAGGAAGCAGAGATGGCTGATCCTGTAATCTTTTAAACTGAGATAATAGCTCATAATTTTTGACAATTGCTCCCTGAGGGCATTTATAGTTCAAACTTTGCTGACTGTCTCACCTCTGAAAACCTAACTATTCAGTGTGTAAAGCAAAGGGAGAGGGTGCCAGATCAAAAAGTTATGCAAAATGTCTGATGTAGTCTTCCTAGTACTGATATCAGAAAAGTTTACAGAAGTTGATCATTAGTTAGGCTCTTTGTTGCACATAAACATATCACAAAAAGTAAGGAGATTTGTGTTTGCTCTGTTAGTTTTTGATGTACCACTGATTTATGGCGGCGTCAGAAAGCCTGATCAGTCACCTTTACTATGAAGTATAACTTGTAAGAGTCATGCATTCATGAAATAAGGAACACAGCTAAATGTGACCAGACTGGTGACCAGCATGACGATGAGGAGCCACGCTGTTATGGCTGTGTATGGGTTTTCCGCTTGCCCCTGACAACATTAATAGTATAAAAAGGGCCAATATGTTGGGGTTTTTTTTTTTTACTTTGGGTAAAGTCCAATGATCCAATCTACCAAACAACTCAAAACAATAATGAATACTAACAGGAAAATATTGCAGGGAATCTTGCCATATTTTTAGGGTGCCACCAATGAATGCACAACCTTTAAAAAGCATACCTAGTAGTAAGATGACTAATCAGGCTTTCAACAAGATGAGATTTATTGTGAATAAGAATTGTTACAACAAGAAATAATCAACCAAACACAAAGGTCCTTAGTTTTTGTTCACGTTTTCTTTACCATCCTTTTGTTACTTTCACCATTCTTCCTTCCTCCACCTTCCTTGGTTAAAACATTTAAGAAATTGGACAGATGAGTGGATGGATGGATTCTTCTGAAACTTGCAGCCTTTCTTCTTCAACCTGCTCCTTCTTTCCCCATATTTCACTCACTTTTTATTCCACATAGAGGTCTGCGTACCTTCTTATTTTTCTTCCCTCCTTCATTTATAGCTTCTGAACTGTGAGTCTATGAGATACTGAGAAGATCAATGCCTATAGATTGGCTCATTGGAAGCCATTAGTTATGGGTTTTTATAAAGCTAGTCATTACTGTGCTTAATCTTGCAGAAAATTAAATTTAGAGTTGTGTACAGTGTTTTGGTTAAAAGTTGTTGATTTTTTTTTCTCTCGCTCACCTAACAGCTGCTATTTTCTCACCTTTTTTGCATTTAATAAATAGCACACTGATGTTTGTTAAGCGTGTGTGTGTGTGTTTTAGCTTACTGGTCATGTGCAAAATCCACTCAAAAAAATTGCTAATGCAACAACATAGCTTGGCTGCGGTATTGTTTTTTTTCTTCTTGTGTTGGCAAATCTCTATTGGAGCTTTTCTATTCAATAACTTCAAAGTGATGGCAGAGGTGTATCGTTTTTTTGACTCATGACACTTTGCTTTTGTTTTTCAAAGAGCATTGTGGCTCTATCCAGGCCAGTTTTAATTTTCAGAATTGGTCAGGAACTCCTGGACAGCCCATTCTTCCCCTCTGCCTTGCCAGACTTCCCCACCCATTCCCATTACTGTTTCCCTTTACACTTTATCAATCCCTTCATTCCCCCTGCCCTAAAACCTCCCTCTTTTCTACCCCTTTCCCCATTTTTCTACTATTTTATCCTGCTTTCTGATCACCCATCACTTTGACACTGTTTTATTCAATTTTTCTCAGATCAAACTCTCTCACCTTTTCTTTTTCACCCTGCACTTTCATCCCCACCTGCTTCTCCTCCTTTTGCTCTTTTACTTTCTCCACGTTCCTCACCTCAACATCTCGTCTGTTTCTCCAGGCGCTTTCCGCTGTCTTCCTCCCCAGTTCTCTTGTCTACCTGTCCCAGTCCCCTTTTGTTCGTCCCCCAGATGTTCACACAGACACACACCCCACACACACTCTCACATCCTCTCTAACTAAACAATAGCTGCCTTCAGCAGTGAAACATCACTTCCCATCCCAGCCCAATGTTGTCAACGCTGCCTGTACCCTCCTCCTCTCCCACCCCATGATGATATGCAGAGTAGGGCAAGCAGCCTCCTTTTGTTTAGCTTAGCGCAAATGAAAATTGCTAATCAATTTTTACCCCCTCTTATTTCATGGCATGTAGTTCCTGCCCCTCCCCTGCCAGCTGTCATTGTGTGGTTGTGGTGCAGGGCTGAAAGCTTCATTAGCAGGAGGACAGCATGTTTTGCCCCTCAGCACTGTATTCATGGAATTACTAAAGATAGGACATTGCCTGGTGTGACTCATAATATTAGTTTTTAAAAAAAAGAACATTTTTTGTATCTGATGATCTCCTGTTTTTTAAGGGCAATAGGATTTAAAAATTATAATCCTAGTCTGGTTATAATAAATATCATATTTTATAGATTTTAGAACCTTGCAGTTAAGACTGAAATGAGCTAACAGTTGCCTTCAAGTTAGGTTAAGTTGGGACACCTAATGCAGGCATAAAATGGACAGGTCAAAGGTCATAGTATGGCGAATAATGGAATGAAATGAGAAGGAAGTGGATTTTGATTTCTTCCCATTCTTTTCTCTTTTGGTAAACATTAAACATGTTGATGAAAGACAAAACAGCAAACTGTTCAACCCTTTACAGTCCGGGGTGAATGTGTAAGTTTGTGTGTTTGCATGTATGTGCAACTTGACTTAGTTTAAGCTGTCTGCCTGTTTTAAAGCGATAAGAGTCTCATGGGCTTTTTTTTGTCTGCTCAGAGCAACAGTTGCCACAGAGAATATCCTCCGTACATACATTAGGCCAAACTCAAATCTAGTTACACTTCATTTAACATAATTACAACCCCACAATATTTGATATCACCCAGCAATTTCATTCTGCATCCATCTATTTTCTATATCTGCCTGTTCCTGTGCAGGGTCACGTCACGTGGAAAAGCAGGGTTTACCATAGCAGGTTGCTAGTCCAACACACATACTCATACCTAAAACTTTTTATAGTTAGCCTAACGTACATATTAGTTCTAGTAAAGTGGAGTGTTGATTTAACTCCTACAGAGTTTATTTTAACACTTTTCTGGGTTTATATAGCTCCACACTCTTCAGAGTTAAATTAACACTTTTGAAATAGTTAAATAATTAACACTGTGAGAGAGTTCCTTTTTTTACTCCAAAACAGAGTTAAAGTAACACTGCAGGGTTAAACGGGTAACTCTGCTCTGAGTTACTTTGGTAACACAAAAAACTACTCTACTCAGTGTTAAATTAAACTCCCTTAAGTGTTAACTATCTAATCTAAAAAAAGTTACCTAATTATAATAATTTGTTACAATATGCAAATTAGTTTAAACATGTTTATTTTGCATGTTTTAACGTGGTAAATGACAGTAAAATATACAAACTTTTATTAGTAACACAGTGTAAACTTTAAATATGAAATGGGTTGATAAATCTGAGGTCAAACATTTTTAAAACACACATTTCTTCACTAATCACTCTGTGTCCATAAAGACCATCAACACAAATCTGTAAAAAGCTTCTGTCAACATAAAAATATGATATTCTGCTGTTTGACCAAACACTGGCATTTCTTCTGAAATCACACAGCAGACGAGTCATTTTATGTACTTTATACCACAAATTTTACAAAAGCAGTCAAATTATGCAGTTCAACAAACCAGGCTTTCAGCAGCAAGTCAACAGTTTCCAACTACAGATAGTTATATTTTTTACTACATCAATTTAGGTGTTTGATAAATGCTGGAGAAAATTGTACTCGCCATGTTTAGTCATTGTGTAGAACACAATGTGAAGAGGGAAATGGAGCCATTTCTAACAGTTTTCAAAGTTCAAGCAGGTGGGTGGAGCTTATTTACCTCTCTGTAGAGTTAAAACACACTGGTGCAATCAACTCTTTGAATTAACTCCAACACTGAACACCATTTGACTCTGAATGTGTTAATTAACACTTGGAGAGTTGAAATCAACTCTGAAACATTTAACCCTGAAATTTCAACTCTCCTGTTTTTGCTGTGTAGGCTCAGAAAAAGGTATTGGACTTTGATAGTTTATAGAAGAAACCTGGTAAAATTCTGGAAACACCTTGACAGCCTAAAAAAAAAAATCAGCATGAAAATATTTCACCTTTTTATATTTAATCTTTTCTTATGAGGCAGGACAACTTCAGAACTACACTTAAAGTAACCTCCTATCAAGACATTAATAGGTCAATGACTCTCTTTGCTCTCTTCTATCTGGACCATCTGTCTGCAGGCTACACTGTAGTTTTTCCATCCTGTACTATTGATAGCCAAGGGATCTGTTTATCACCTCACTCTTTGGTGTCCGATTGCCTTTTGGGTGCTATTAATAAAAGCAGCAAATCCAAATATACCTTCCATTCAGGGATCAACGGATTTTAGAGGCTTAATTTAATCAGACTTCCTTTTGGAATGTCTCTTGGTCACACTGACCAAACTAACAGGGTGTGTGTGTGTGTGTGTGTGTGTGTGTGTGTGTGTGTGTGTGTGTGTGTGTGTGTGTGTGTGTGTGTGTGTGTGTGTGTGTGTGTGTGTGTGTGTGTGTGTGTGTGTGTGTGTGTGTGTGTGTGTGTGGTAATACACTGATTTCCTGAGATGATCAGACTAAGTGTATTTAAGGAAACCAAATCACACCACCCAGTTAAATGGATCACAAAGCCAACCAAGTGTGTGATAGAACATTATCACTGACATATTCATTTTAGTGATACTGTAATAAATATTTTCATTGAACTTTTGTCTCATATGTTTTAGTAATCCCAGATGTCCTGAAGGAGATTTTCCATTCACATGCTTTTTCCATGATCTCTGTCTGTGGATTTGACACTCAAGCGGACGTAGCATGACGACACTAATAAGGATTAGACCTTTTTCCATAAACTTTAACACAACACTCACAGCTGTTTTATAAGTAGTCTCTTCTTTAACCTTTAAACGTTGAGATTGACACTGACATGGAAATGGGAACATGACAACACAAACATTTAACTTTCTATTTTTTATTAAAGGGAGAAGAGGGAAGATTTGAAAAACAAACCTCATGAGCCTGGCGCTGCGAATAACTACAGTCTTGAACGTGAGCACGCACAAACTTCTCACTATCTCATAAGGGTTCAACCAAAGGCAGCCGGAGACATGATTCCATAAAAAAAAAAAATTTTATTAATACAAAAGGAAATATAGTAAAACAATGCCCCGCGACACACACACACACACACACACACACACACACACACACACACACACACACACACACGCACACAGAGAGACCGCAGGAGCCAATCTAACAGAGCTAATTTCGCTAGCCGCAATGTTCCAGTCCTTCCCAGCTGCCCGTTAAAGCTTTAATCAGTGGGTGTTCTCTGACTCCCAGAGGTGAATTTGAGAAATCTCGGGTGATAGAATCATGTCCCGCTGCATATATCACACTAGATTCCTCAAGTTCGCATCACAGAATGGAGCGCCGGAGCACCCGGAGGAGCGTGAGCTGCACACCCGCCTTTGATGCACTGTAAGCGGACTGAGGTCCGAGAAACAGTCAGTAATTTGAGGCTATCGTCCCGAGACCCATAAACATCGACAGATTGCTGTGCGATCGCTTATAACAGCACCTTTAGCTCTGTGAAACCCTATAATCCATCAGAGAGGTTTTCAGCTCCTTAAACGCTGACAAGATAACACCAGTTTTATGAGAAAAACCACAAATTCAGACGAAGGAAGTTCACCATTGACCAACAACACAACACAACGGTGCAATGCTGCCACCTACTGGATATACATTTATTAGTACTTTTTTAGCCCTCCAGAACACGCAAACAACGTCAGTTGACGTCACATCCGTAGAACAGTGCGGAAAATTTGTTCCCGAATTGCAGAACGTTTTACAGCTCACAGCCTGTTCAATATGATGGAATGATACAGTGGTAGCCTCATTCTGTTTGATTTAAAATGCTTCATCACTTAAAACTGAGCATGCATGATTATTTTTATTTAAAATCTTCCCTCTTGTCCCTTTAAGTAAAATAAACAGTATAACTGTTCCTCATGTTCTATATTTAGAATAACTGAGTAGTTCTTATTAAAGCATAAAAAAAGAAAAACTGACAGCAGAAATATTTTATGTCATGGCAGATTTTTAGTTAACAGCTTAACCATTTTTTTATTACCTCTCTGCAATCAATTGCCTGAATTTGTATAGCGCTTTTCTAAGTCAGCTGTTCACACACTGATGGCAGTTAGCTACATTGTAGCCACAGGGGGAAAGCGACCACAGGCATTACTTCATCTTCAAAAACCCTCCAGTGTGGCTGAATTACAACAATTCTGCAAAGATCAGTGGCTAACATTCCTCCACAGCTCTGTCAAAAACTCACGCTAGTTATTTCAAATGCTTGACTGCACTTCTTGCTGCTAAGAGTGACCTAACCAGTTAGGTTTAGGGTGCAATCTTTTCCACACAGGGCTATGTAGGTTTGGATTATTTTCCCCCTTAATCAAAAACACTTTTGTCGCGTCTCGCCTTGCCTCGCCTTCTTCTGCTCATCTGGGTCCAGGTCGCGAGGGCAGCATCCCAACTAGGAAATCCCAAACCGTCCTCTCCCCGGCCACCACCAGCATTTCCAGCAGGACCCCAAGGCGTTCCCAGTCCAGAGCGAAGATGTACTTCTTCAACGTGTCCTGGGTTGACCAGGGGGCCTCCTGCCAGCAGGACGAGCCCGAAGCACCTCCCAGGAGGCATCCGAACAACATGCCCGAACCACCTCAGCTGGCTTCATTTAGAAAAATCATCTTGTGTTTTTGTTTGTCACATATTTTAATTTGTTTGATGATTTGAAGTGTGACAAACTAATGAAATCAGGAACTTTTTCACACCACTGTATGAATCTGCTCTGCAGTACAAGTGCAGGAACTTTGTTTCATTTTATTTTTTTTATCAAAGGCATCTCTGTCTTACATTTCCAGTCAATTGGAGCATTTTCCAACAAATCCAATTGTGTTTTGAAAATTGCAGTTAACAGAAAGATGATCCTGTCTTTATTCAAAACAGAAATATTTAGAGAAAGAACATTACGTTTTTATTTTAAAATGTGAGCTTTATTTTATTTTTACCCTTTTGGTGTGCGCTGCACTACCCTTACCCCTGAACATCTTTCATGCAGTGTGTATGCACATTACAAGGAGAACAGTGGGAATCTGCATGCATGTGTGTGTGTGTGTGTCTGAGTGTGTGTGAGTGAAAAAGAGAAAGCAGTGTGTTTGGAGCCAAGTGGAAAAGCAGGAAGAGTCACTAATCCGTGTGGCTGGCCGAGCAGAAAGGCCATTCATATTTATAGCTGACTGAATCACATTCTGTCAAACAGATGTCCAATACTCAGAGCAGGAACAAGAATAACTCTTGAACAAGAATGAAATATGGGTTAAATGAAAAGCTGAAACCCAAAATGCATTTACAGTATATCCTGCAGAATTATCCTTCAGAGAAAAACAAGAACATAGAAACATCACACCTAAATGCAAAAAAACACCAGGATGATCTGCTGAATCACCAATTATAGATGTATATGTGTGTGTGTGTGTGCATGCGTGCGGATGGATGGATATAAAAAAAAACAATCATCCATAAATTCAGCGGGTTGTGTAGACATTACCAAATTAGGTAAATCATTTCTTTTTACTTTAAATGTTGGTTAATTTTAATAGATATAAATCATGGAAATGACTTATTTGACTAACAATCTAGGAAATATATTTCCTCTTGTTTCCAAAAATTACAGCAAATTCTGTTAGTGTTTCTAAAGTAGCCAGTAAAAAAGGTGATTTGTTTGGGTGTGTAAATGTTTTTTACCCAGTTCTGGCAAAATTTAGGTTTGTTCTGTGTTTTTTCGTCATATTATTCCATGTTTTTTTTGTCTTTCTTCTAATTTGTGTCAGTTGATATATCCCTCTGCTCTTCCCCACACCTGGTTTGAGTTACTGAATTTCACACTTACTTTTAGTCATCCAGTCCGTTCGCATACAAAAAAAAAAAAAGGATTTAAGTCATTCAGTTTCTTATCTGTGTTGCTCTTGCTTGCTTTAGCTTCCTTGATTCTACATTTTATTCTATCTGACTGACTCTGGATCCTTCATATTTAGATTTTCTGCCTTTGCACCATTTGGTCTGTGAAGTTAAACAAACTTGTTTGATCAATTGTGCACTAATCGGATCTCTATATATCACTAATACAATTCATTAAAATCCTGTAGGTTTTATGAATTGCCATCACATCCACACATAGTTGTCAAAGTTTCAGTTTGCTTTAGTGTTAGTGTGGGTTAGAGCCAGATTTAATAGTGAAAATTTCAAATCTATCATTAGACAACTCCAAGAATCAGCCAGCCTTATATAACTCATCTAACAAGGGGGGTTTAATTGTGTGCACACAAAAAAGCAACAAAAGCATTTCTTAAAAGAGGGATCAAACTTTGATGCAGTCAAGAAAAAAGGACCAGTCAGACTGTCTTTTTCTTCATTATAAAAATACACAAAGCTGTAAGGTTAAATTAAAGCAAGTGAAAGAACAATACCCTCAGGAATCAAAGATGTATTTAATCTCTGCTTCAGTTTATCAACGCTAATCTGTGTAATTGTTGGTAAAACAGTTACATGTCAGAATAAAGAAGACTGCTATTGTTTGATATTTGACATTTTATGTCAATATAAGGTTGTAAGGAGATGAAGAGATTCAAGGGGAGAACTGATAACAATCCTCTAGAGAAAAGTCGTACATCCATCCACTCAGGTTGAATGTCTGTCAGCTGTTTTGCATGACAGGGCCTCTGGAGAGAAGGGAACACGCTCACTAATAAACACGTACACTGCCACCTATTCACACACACAAAAATAAAACACTCAACTTTAATATTTATTTCTTGTGGCAGGACCTACATATACACAAGCTGTATACTTCACAGCTACATTTATTTCATGTTTTTGTGTGTCCCCCTTCCTCTCTCCCCCAGGTATTCTTACCTCCTCACCCATTCAACCTTTCCACCTTTCCACATTCTTCTCTTGACTGAAACTAGGGCTCCCCCTTTTTTCCCTTTTCCTCTCTTTTTCCTATTACTTTGTCTCTTCTTCTTGTTCACTCCACTTCTTTTTTTCCTTATATAGATATTTTCTCCCTTCCTCTGTATTGAGATACCCCCTCACAGCACTCCCAGTGACCCTGTCTATGACCGATGACCCCAAGGGTAAATGCAAGGTCCCACCTCTCCAGGAAATAAAGACATTAGCTTCCTCCAACCGTCTGACCCTGTCTCACCTGCCTCGTCTTCCCTCACCTCTTACTCTGTATCCCTCTCTCTAAATCCCCTCAGTCCCACCTCCCGCTCTGTTTTCTTTTGCTTCATTTCCTCCGTCTCTCATAGCACTGCTTTCTTTCTGCACATTCTGCCTCCTCTTTTTACTCGCCTGTATATTTTTTTCAATTTCCTAGTCATAGTTCTGTATCTTCTCTCCATCACCTTCAGGCAATACATTCCCCCACATGATCCCATAATATGTAAATGTAAAAAATGACATAAATCTTTTATATACATTTTTTTAACTAATTTTCAGAGTTGGAGAATACAAAATAGTTTTTTTATTACCAAAAAATAAAAACAACCAAATATGTTAAGTTTTAACTCTTTTTTTGTTGTTGTATTTTTTCCAATCTCAAGAGACATCTCGCTCCAGTTTCTCCTCACCCACAGCCTAAAAACACAGTCAAAGTTTTCTGCACTTTTTAGGTCTTACAGTTGAACTAAATAGCAAGTTTCATGTCACATTTCCCATCATTGTCCATTACAGCAAGAAAAAAAAAAACATTGAGAACAAAAATCATAATACAGATATTATTGCTATTAAAAGGTCTTCAAAAGAGTGATTAGAGAAGGGACTTTTAGAATAACTGGTTGTCAAAATGAATCAAAATATTAGTAGTGTCTTTTAAAATGATGTATTATGCTACTATATATGCTTATATATAACATATATAGCTCATCAAGAAGCTAACAGCAAACTAAATGAGTTGGTTAGGAAAGAACATGTGGTAAGCAGTTCAGTAAAATCTGCCTTGTAAAGAAAAACTGTTTTTTTTAGAAAAATTATGTGTGTGTAGCTATATAGTTGCTACTTGTGTATGGACTACCAAAGCATTGTGCTTTCTTGCATGCATTTCTGCATCATTAGTGTGTTGTTTTTTCATCCACGGACTAAAAAAGTGTTCCCCTGAGCTTACTGTTCTCCTCTCCCTCGTTCTCTTGTTCCTGAAAGAAACAGAGATGGAGAAAACATTTGTCTTGTGCAATTGTTCGTCGCAGCAATACAAGTCAAGCATGTCACCTGAGCGTGGCGCTTTGCTTTATGCATATTCATACCTCCTTTCCTTCAGAGGATGAAGAACACAAACAGAAACAACTTCAGTTTGTTCCTCACATCTACTCTGCACAAGACGTTCCTTTTTACTTTAAGATGTTTGTTTGAACTTTACAGGAAGTAAGGGGGGTTTATTTTGCTGTGCAGCTGCAAAATACATACAGGGAAAAAATAGTTTCAGTGTTTTATTTGTATATTTTTAATCGTCAGAGTCGTTATAGCTTATTGTTGAAACAGTCACCCATAGTAGGATGGTGCTTAATCTGGAAAGCCCATTTTTTTGCTTGCAATAACTGCTCTGCATTTCCAAACAGAATTCAAGCAACTTTATTTTATCCTAGCAAGTTCAAAAGAATGCAACTGGACTTATTTATTTTCCAAGATGTTTTGCTTCTCTTTTTAGGAGTTTTCCCAACTAAATGAAGAAAACACCTCGGATGAGAAGTAAAGCATTTAGTGGAATGAAAATGAGTGCTTACTTTAACGGTGAAGCAGACACCCGTGGGATTGTTTATGATCCCTTTATTGATTTTTGCAGCCAGCGAGGGGTGAATTAGACATTTAATGTAGAGAAATGGTTGATTAGTTTCCAACACTCATGTTGCAGAGAGTATTTTTAATTTTGCCAAATAGTAACCACTAATTTCCTCCAGCAATGAGTGGCATGTTGTCAGTTTTTATAAGATATCCTGTTAGAAGGTCATTAAAAAATGAGTTTCATCGTTACAGGAGTAGTGCATATTTTCTAAATATAACTCACCTTGAAGAGGCCGTAGGTTTGATGGGAGATGGTTATCACGGATCCAATAGCCTGTTCTCAGCCTCCCGAAAATAACCATTATTCTATGTGCTTTTACGTGTTATGAGGGAAATTTTAAGAAGGTAGTCTTTAAATGAAATATCGTGTTGGATATGTAAAAATCTTTTTTTTTTTTTTTGTAAAATAAGATATAAACGATTTCTCTAAATTTCATGACTAAGAACTGACGTATTCCAGACAGATTATGTCAAATCTAGCATAAAGTTTCAGATTATAGTTCAAAAAGCCAACTGAAAATATGTATAGCAAAAAGGAATTAAAATAATCTTAACATTTTAGTTAAAAAATGTGTTTTTATTCTAGAACAATCCAGTCCAGGTCTAAACAGTCGAGGTACTCTGGTTTTTAAAATGTACCCATTTACCAGGTCCAGATGCAAAATAAAAGTTCACAGTTTCTTAAAGTTTCACAAATATATAAAAAGTTTTACAAAATTGTATTTTAAGTAATCAGTATTCAGTTTAGCCCAGGTAGGAACAGACTTTGTAGTTTTTGAACTAGAAGTGATCAAAAAAGACCCAGATGGTAGAAAATCAGTAGAATTGCTCTTTACCTGAATGCAGACTCTTCTAGCGAGTGAACAGGCAGACTTGAGCGAGCAGAGGATGCTGAGTGAATGGAGACGCTGTGTGTGAGCGCACAGCAGAGTTTAAGCACATGTGAGAGTTAAATACACACCGGACACTGTGTCGTTAGGTCAGATTAATATTATGTGCTTGAAAGAGACGTACTGTAAGCTCAGCTGGCACAAGTAAAACACTATAAAGATGGTAAATAAACAAAGCACAGAGAGAAATGAATAAATTGTAGTGTAGTCAAGTCAGTTGGGTGCAGTTTGCTGCAGATGATTTAAAAGTAGCTGGATTTATTCGATACTATTTTCACTCTTGCGGGGAAAATACCTGCAGGTCAGGAATCCAAAGTAAAAGTTTTAAACTGCTTTGCTATGTGTTTTTAATGTAAAGAAATAATGGATTGTGACAACAATATTTGTACTTCCTTTACTGTGAACTAAAGTTCTGTAGTTATATTTACAGTTTGTTAGCATGTTTGCCCAAATTAAATCAGTTTTGAAAGAATAAAAAGGTTTGGCAATCTGCTCAGACTCTCAGCACCATGGACAGAGCTTCTGTGGGTTTGTGTTTGAAAAAGGGTTAGTATGTCTGCTGTTTGCTGCATAATTGATATGTAACCATAACACATTTGTCTCACTTTTTGATAAATCTCCAAAAGAATGATTTTCAGGAGGGATTTGTTAAATTTTCACTTTCAGTTAAGTCTTTTGTAAAACTGAATGAGCGAGGTAAATGATAATATAATAAATTATTTGCTTCAAAGTTGAAGCTGTGCTCATCCTGATGATTACAAATATACAGTTTTAAAAGGCTGTTTTGCCAAGCCCTGAGAATTATTCACTTTTACCTAAAAATATTAGACAGAAGCAATGAAAGTAAGGATAGGATAACATTACAGGCTCATAATAGTTCTGCACTTTGTGCGTGTGTGTACTAGTGACACAAAGTGCATACTGAAGTCAGGTTTGTGGGAGAGTGTTTTTAGTTGTGTGTATGATTTAGTTTAGCTTACAACAGATGGGCCTACTGTGACCCACAGGCAAATGCATGCAACCCCCTACCCCTAACACACGCGTACACTCACACACATATGTATACATACAGTGCCTGCAGATCTGCTGGTGCAGAGCTCAAAGACTTAATGCTCTGATTAACTTTTTTTATTTATTTATTTGTAAAACACATTTTAAAGACATAGTCATGAAAAAAAGGTAAACATTTTTCTGCTTTTAGCAACTTATTGCCTGCTTTGGTTTGACTTTAAAAGCCGTCTAATACGACATACTGTAGGTTAATGCAATAAAAATCAGTTGTAATAAAGATGAAACAACAGCAGAAAGATTGATATTACAATAAAAGCAGAATGGTTGGTAGTTGTTTTACTTTGTCTAAAATGCAAAATTAGTGGACACATTTTATGATTCTTTTTATTTAGGAATGAATGCTGGTTTAAATGACCACGATCCAATACAAACTATAAGCATATCATTCAAAGGACCTGCCATATTGTGTTTTTTACACTCAGTGCAGCCGGAATGGGAACATCTCTCTCCTGTTAGTAAAACAAACAGAGGCTCTGGTGATCAATTTTTTTCACTTAACACCATTAAAAACTAGAGGTTCTGGTCTTCACTCAGGAGACGAGGAGAACAGTTGGAGTGGGTGTCATTTTCAGTCCATTTTTGTGGACTACACACATACTCCAAGAGTCCATGAAATCCACCCGGGAAAACACAAGTCACACAGCTACCATGACAATAAATGCTAAAGGTCAAAGCAGGTCAGACTGAAGGAAAAGAAAAAAAGAGAAGAGGAGGTTGAAATCTGGAGCAAAATTTAAAAGGTGCAGGTGAGAATTAAGGAAAAGAAGAAAAAAGGAAAAAGCATGATGGAAAACCAGGGAAGTTGAATAGAAGGAGTAATATCAAGAGAGAGAGAAAAATATATAAAATTTGGTGATGATGAGGTTGAAACTTTTAAAGAGGGGGAATTAAAAAGAAGAGGTTCAATGGGGAAAAGAAGGATGGGATTAAAAGCCAGGGAGCTAAGGAGTAGAATAGAAGAGAGAGAAAAATGAAGTTCTTAAGTAAGCAGGAAAAAAGTTCACGGAAATATCAGGTTGAATTTTTGGACAAAACGTATCCAAACTAGCTCTACAGAATGCAGGTCAGCTTTTTATTATTATCCTTAGTATTATATTCGCACCATTTTTATTAAATATAACATTTCACAGATTTGAAAGGCTTTGCATAATGTGTCTTTGTCTCCAAACATTATGTGAATCACAGTTTTGGAAAAGTTTCTATAATTTTCTTCACTAACATAATAAAAAATATAACTGTTATTATGATTATTACTCATTTTTGTAAACCCGTTGAAGGCATTTTGAGGAGGGCTTTAACTGAAACTCAACAATGTTGCTCTAAAACCTCCGGAAGACTTTCACTTAAATATGTCAAAAGATCAAGTTAATTTCTATAACTTAATGATATTTACTTCTGTGGTAACCCTTTAAACCTTTGGTATCCTTTACCAACTAAATTACACTTGATTTTCTTTTTTTCTGCACATTTTAAAAACTTAAAGTAAAAATGTCAATGATCTTTTTGTCTTTGAAGGCATTCAAGCTCTTCCTAATCTCTAGTCCTACTAATTACGTACAAGCTTTTTTTTAAAGTAAACTATCAGTCATAATAACCACACTTGTGTGCAATTGACTTCAATTGGTTCAAATGGTTCAACAAACCATTGAATGATTTTTATGGCTGTGTTTTAAATATTTTTTCCCCTTTCAGGCACCAAAGGGTCAAATCCTATCCACTCTTTTCTGTAGTCTTGCTCTTGTTCTTTCAGTCATGCACTGCTTGTTGTCTTTCTCTCCTCTTTTATCTGATCTGTTCTGCCTAGTCTCAGCAGCAAACCTGTGCCTATTAGAGAAAGACCGAAACGGAGAATGATAGAAGTTGAAGGCAAAAAGATAGAAAGAAAAGACTTGAAAAGAGTAGAAAGCAAATTTTGCTTGTCAGAGTTTCTGTGTGCATGTGTGTTAGTGTATGTGTGTGTTTATGTGTGTGTGCACATGTAAATGTCTGAGTGTTAGAGGAAGAGAGAGAGATTTCTGCTTATCAGACAGGAAGTGGATCTCTTACAATAGCATTCTGACGTTTCCTTTCTCTAATTTGGAAAACTGTTAAGATCCCCATTCCAGATATCACATGTACACACACTGGTACACACACATTTGCACACAGACACGTCACAGAGGTGCAGATAAGATGCAGCTGCCGAGCTGGAGACAGAATCACTGAGTCAGCCTTATGTATTCACAGACTTTAAGCAATTATTAATGCGCACTTACACAAACTCTCTCTCTCTCTTTTACACACACACACACACACACGTCTACACAATTATACGCGAGCCTTACATACATTACTTACAGTTTTATATTTGGTATTCAGCTGATGCTTCAAATACAATTATACTCACAAAACATCGAAGAAGAGGGAATAAACAGGCAGAGGAGAAGAAATTTGCTTCATAAAGATGGAGAAGATGAGGGAGTCAACACAGGAATACATGAGGGTTCAGCAGCATGGGTTGAAAAGAGCTCAGAGAGAAAGGAAGTCAGTCCACATCATGGATTTATTTCTGAATAGTTTTAAGTGACGAAAACGGAGCACTTAATTTGACAACAATGCTGTAGATTTTATATTTGATGCTGTGTTTTGTTACATTTAGATGGAGACAGGAGGTCGTGGTCTGCGAATCATTCCAGTTTGGTTGTCTTGGTAGTTTCCTGGTTTGTTTTGTTTCTTGCTCTCTTGTCATGCTTCATATTGAGTTTTAATAGTCATACCCATATTACTTTATCTTTATGCCCCTCGGTGTTTACAGGAGTTCCTGTCAGATTTGTTGTTGTCTTTATTTTGTTACTTTGCTGTTTTTTTCCCCCTAGTTTTCACCTGCTCCATTTATTTTTTGAGAAACATGAGATTATTTTCATTTTTGTGCATCTGGAAGGTGTGTTGGTCTCTCTTTCCTAACGTTTATGACAATAGCTTATTTAAACAGTTATAGGGAGGAAAAAAACAAAACAGGGAGAGCTTTTAAAAAATCACTGTTTCAAGTTTGTCAGCAAAATAAAATGGAGCTCAGTACTTTAGCAAGTTCATAAATATATAATTCAACAGTGTAAACATTCATAAGGGGAGACTAGGGATGCAAAGAAAATCAGTGAGTAAATGACCCTTGTTTTAGCTTGAAATGAGAATTGTTTTCTGTCCTACGAGTCAGAGAAAGATGAACTCATGATCTGAAACCAGTTTCAGGAAGTCAGCATTTATAAAATCAGTATAAACCGCAATAGCACAAAAGTAGAGATGCACTGAAAAATCAGGTGGTGAATGGAATCATCAATGTTCAACATGACCATCCTGATATATGAACGGTGCATCTGCATGTCCATCTGATGGGCTCTCACTGCTGCCCACATCCAGTTAGATGATGGTGGCCGAAAAGCTAAAAGACACAGGATGTGTTGAGCGTGATGTCTCCTAATTTTGTGATGTTGGAACACAAAAAGAGTGAGGAAAATGTGGATTGACTGCAACCAATTTTTTTGTTTAATTAGTCAAGGGTAATATCACAAATGCGTGTTTTTTCTAATATCCTGCAGCCCTATTCAGAATCACAATTTTCAAATTATCCACAAATTTGAATTAAAATATTTCTGTTTATTATAGATCTTAGAGATAAATTGGAAACAAAAACATTTGAAATGTTAAAGCTGATTGGGCTGCATGGTGGCGCAGTTATTAGCACTGTTGCCTCGCAACAAGAAGGTCACAGGTTCGAATCCCGCTGCGGCCTTTCAGTGTGGAGTTGCATGTTCTCCTCATGCATGCGTGGGTTTCCTCCGGGTACTCCGGTTTCCCCCACAGATCACAACATGCCCTATAGGTGGTAATCCAGGACTCCCTTGAAAAAGAGTGATTGATAGAATTATTATTGTATTTTTTTTTTTTTGCAAAAGTTCTCAGACTTTAGGTTCATTTGTGCAATAAACCCCTGAAAATGAATTTTTAAAAACATCAATAAAGAAATGGCAGTAGTAAATTTCCTTTTAGATGTACACAATAAAAATACAACTGGAAGAATTTACCTACAGAGAACCTGAAAGGCTTAAAGTGAGCGGTGTATCTTTTTACCCATGATGAAAGAGGGATCAGATTGTTATATGTACCACAGCAGGGTCAACTATTGTCTGACTGATGAACAAACAGTTGGGCCATCCCTAAATCCCAGTTGGAGTTTACACACACACGCACACTCACACAGTAAAATCCCACAGTGTGTGTGAACAAACAGAGGATGAAAGGCAAGACAGCGAGGGGAAGAGCACATATAAAGAGCTGCTGTTTTATTAATGAACCTGGAAACAGGCTTGAGATTCTCAGGATGAGTGTGTGTGTTTGTGTAGGTGTGTGTGTGCATATGGCTGGCTATGCAATCACACTACAGAAACCAAGGTGGCTGCCTGGACTGTATTGGCACTTTCACTCACACACATGCACACACACACACACACACACACACACACAAGCACACACACACACACACACACACACACACAAAGTCTCTAATAAATTCACTCTAATTCATTCTCTCTTTTCTCTGGGGAAGAGCCAGCAGTTAGCCTGATCCAAGGAAGCTTCACGTTACCTTCTCTAAATAATTGATGCTCTGTCTCTGAGTTGCACTCACTTGCTCTTTTTTTTGCTCTCTGTATATCTATCTATTTCTCTTTTTCATTCTGTCTGGATAATTTCTTTTTGTCTCTTATTTCTGTTGGTTTCTGTGTGTCTTCTGTTCTTCTTTTCCTTGTGAACACACACACACACGTGTCACACGTGTAATGCCTCACTCCCCTGCACAAACGCACCCCAAAAATTTACATTATCATTGAAAATTTGATCTTCAACTTTATTGGAGCGAGTTTTGGAGAGTTACTATAAAACTGTCTTTCCAAAAGCCTTGAACTTTGCATGCTTGTGTGTGTGAGCAAATAGGAATGAAGATATGGAAGGGATGTAGGAAGAGGACAATTTATTTATTTAAAATTTTGGAGGATGAGAGATCTTCTCAGGTACAGACTTCCCCCTGAAGAATTCAAACCACAGAAAGTGTCTGATTTTTGTCCCTGTAGTGTGAATTTCTGTACATGCTGTAGTGTGACTGTGTGTATAAGCGTGCAGACTTTCTTCCCCCACTCCCACGGGGACCTAACCTCACTAACCAGGGGTTAAGTGCTGCCTCTTTCTTTCTCTAACATTCATCTTGTCTTCTCCCTCTCACTCCTAAATGCTATTCCCATTTATATATTTCCAGCCGTTGCAATTTTTATCTCATTTTCAGTTTCTCTGCTGAGGATTGTCCGCAGAAGTTTGAATGCATACCATTCACATTCCCTGTTCCCAGGTGAATATATTAAACTTACACAACTGAACTGCAGAATGTAACAACATTATACAAAACACAATACTTCACTGAACATAGCAATAAAAGAGAATATGATATTTCATTTTTTGATACTTTTACATGATTTTGCAGATTTTACACTGTTAAAATCTGCTACTATAGGCTTCAAAACAAAGCTAAGTTTGTAATTTAAGTATTTATAGCAAAACTATTTATACTTTTGGATATCTTAATGTGTTACTACCCAAACCTAATTAGAAACTGACATGTAAACCTCTTCTGTGTTGTTTTTAGAACAACTTAGAACCATTAAAATAATTTCATAACCTACTAGCTAAACATATTCTGTATACACACTCATATCTTGTCTCACTGTGTCATTTGCTTTATGCATGCATTAGTAGGGGCTCCCTCCTTTGCCTCTGGTTGGTTGAAACTGCTGATGTTGGACTCATCACCAGGACTAAAAGGCACTAAACATTATCCTAGTGGTAGCCTCTCAGCACTGGCTCCCTGTTAGATTCCGTATTGATTTTAAAATCTTACTGCTCACCTTTAAAGCTTTAAATGGCCTTGGCCCTAAATACATCACAGAGTTATTGACATGTTATGTACCTTTCCGACCTCTGAAATCCATAGACAGCGCCCTGTTAACTGTTCCCAGGTCACAGCTTGTGACAAAGGGAAATCGGCCATTCCTATTGGAGCCCCCGTTTGATGTAGTTCTCTGCCTGTTTAACTTGTACACTTTAAATCAGCCTTCTAAAGCAACCTAAAACTTCACCCACCCACCCCCCCCCCCCCCCCCCCCCCCCCCCCCCCCCCCCAAAAAAACAATCTGATGCATGGTTTTGCAGTTCAGAGCCATACTATCAGTGTGTATTGTTTCTGTGTGGTTTGAGAATCTTTTGACTCATTTACAGGTTTTCCTTTTTTTTTTCTTGACCGGCCTTAGAACAGTTTATGACTTAGAAATGCAGCATACATTGCAAATGTCTTGTTTAAAAGCTGCTGCCTCAGATTTTCTGCATTTGCAAATAATATAAACTGCTGTAAACCCAGTCCACCATGTGATTATTTAATTTGCTGTGAGATAACTGGTTTGAGCTTTTCCTGCTCTGCTTTTATTTTTATTTTTCTTGTGAGTTGTCAAGGGGGCATTAGCATCAGGATAGGCATGATTTGGGGGAAGTCCAAAGGCAAGGAAAGGCAGCAGCCGATCCAGGCTGAGGTTGGAGTGGGAGTGGAGGAAGTCCGCTGCAGCAGAATGGTGGGAATGCGGCAGCAGGGGGCATGGACCCATTGGGAACAGGCAGCAGAACGGAGGCTCACATGGATAGAGCTGTGGAAGTCTGAGCCACAAGTCCAGTCCAGTCTGTCTACAGTGTCCTCCCCAGCTCAGCTACCCTCTTCAGCTGGGGTCTGGTGGAGACTCCACTGTGTCCACTCTGCCAGAGAGGAGGGTCATTACTGAGCAGCTGTATAAGAGCTATTGGTGAAGGGTGCTACCGTTGGCACGACCAAGTGCTGGGAGTTATTGCAGAGGTCATCAATAATGAGATCTCCTGCAGTAAAAACCCACAACTACCAAGGGAGAATATCACATTTGTGACAGCAGAATAGAAGCCACATCATTGTTGAAATCAGCTTCAGCAAGGGACTGGCAGCTTAAAGTTGACCTAGGGAGATGGCTCAAATTCCCAGAAAATATCACAGTGACCACTCACAGGCCAGATACAAAGCAAGTGGTCCTGCTGGAACTGACTGTGACCTGGGAGGATTGGCTGGAGGAGGCCTTTAAGAGGAAGAGGGCCAAGTAGGAGCTGGCAGGTGAATGCCAAAGCAGGGGGTGGAGGACGGTGCAACACTCTCCAGGTCAGGTGTAGAGGATTCACCGACCAGTCACTTATAAGGGACATCAAGATGCTTAGGGGAGAATGAGAACCCCAACAGGACGGATATACAGGAACTGATCAAAGCTAATGAGGAAATGACAACAAGGGCAGTTTGCATATGTGGCAAAGTCTGCAAGAACCGGTATGGCTTGAAGATCCACCAGGCCAAAATGAAATATTTGCCAAGGAAGCAAGTGGTGCAACGCACAGGTCTAAGACTTGGTGAGGCGCAGGAGGAGCCTGGCCTGGAGTCACCCCACAGTGCCTGGACCCTCCACACCCCACAAGCTACACCTGATGCCAGACATTCTGAGCACTACCATCAATTAGAGCAAGTGGACCCAGTTTGTTGAAGATCTGGAACGAATCCTGGAAGCTACATCAGGGGGGGGGATGTGGACCAGAAGTTACAGGCTTTGTCTGCATTGATCATCAGCATTGGTGCAGAAAGGTTCTACTGTATATCAAGGAACAACAGCTAACTGGAGTTAAAATCGGCCTCCTTTGAAGACAGCTGAGACAGCTTGGACGGCAGTACAAGAAGGCCACGGAGGAGGAAAAGGCTGGACTGGCAGTAGACCAGCTGGCAGTACCTGGAGAAAACCTACACATGTTCAGATCCAAACTGAAGAAAGCTCTTCTTTTGAGGCAAAAGGGCAAATCACTACAAGACTCTGAATAAACAGTAAAGTGAAATTCACCAAAGCACTTGGTGTTGTGCATGTATTTGTGTGTGTGTGTTCTGTGTGTGTGACAGAGAGACGGAGAAAAAGAAGGAGAGCATGTCTGTTCTGGTTGGTTCTTTGCTGAGAGACTGTCAAGAGTCAAGAGTCCCTAATCCCTGCCATCAGAGACTTCTCTGCACACACATGCACCCATGCACTAACAAATTTACACACATTCTTATCAGGTTGCCCAGTGAACCATTATGATGGGATGTGTGTGTCTGTGTGTGTGTGTGTGTGTGTGTGTGTGTGTGTGTGTGTGTGTGTGTGTGTGTGTGTGTGTGTGTGTGCACTGATGAGGGGATACCAGATCTCCCATGACAGAGGTAATCCTGTTCAGTGGAAGGTCTGGATATTCCAACTGGTATGTGTGTGTGTAGTTGTGTGTTTTTCTGTGTATATCCTCTTGCAGCAGGTCATGGAGCCTAAATCCACTGTTTGCCTGCCAGTCTAACTCCTTGTCTTGTTTTTTCTTACGCTGAGAAAATGTTGCTGATTTCTAAGAGAAAAGTGATAGTAATGTAATCGTAATAAATCTCAACATGGTTCAACTCTGTACTGCACTGTGGCTCTTGTCTCATTAGTTGCCTAAAAACGTATTAGTTGTAAACAAGAAAGCAGTATTGACATGCAGCTGTGTAACAGCAGTGTTTTACAGTTTACTAAATCATTTCAATTTACTTCTGAGCCATGGTTAATAGGTCATATTGATGTAAATTATTTTAGCTTAATTTACCTCTTTCTCTCTGAACAAAGACACAGTGGCAGTGGTTTAAATCAGTATAATCCTCAAAATGTGAACAATCACAATAAGTTTTGTTATTTTAATATTGCACTACAGCAAGTGCATGACATGTAAGTTTCAATATTAAACCAGGACTGTTAATTTTTAAAGTATAGCATAAGTAGTATTTTAGGATTTGGTGGTAATATGGTGAGGTGTACTGTGTACTGTGGTATCCAAAAGAAGTAATTTTATTACTTAAAGGCATACTATGCAGTTTGGCTTGTTTTGGCACCCCCTAGTGTCTGTTTCAAATCACTGCCATAAAAACGTTGGCACCATTGTTTCTGCTCAGAAACACCTAAATCTAACTGTTGAAATGTCTCCTCAGCTGTCATAGCTTTCTACAGGTGCGATTATTTACTCCTTCAAATAAATCAGCTGTGTTCAAGCAGAGAGAGATTTTTAAAAAGCAGGAATCATGAGCTAAAAACACTCCGGCGCTAGCATAACAGTCAGCCACACTTGATTAGCCCAACCCTCGTGAGATACATGATTTTGTGAGACTTCTGGGGCACCGGACCGGGGACTCAGAAGTTGCAAACGTAGTATTCTGGACACAAGCAGCAGGTTGGGCTGAGTGACTTTTCATTAACCCTGTAAAGGGTCATATTAGCACATATAGCTCAAGGAAAAGATTTAAAAATATGAAAAGTTACACTGTATGCCTTTAAAAGACAACTCCAAAAAACTGAACATCATCTCCTCCATGTGCAAATACAGTATGTTTACATTTTAGTTATTTTTGTGTATGAAGAATGTACTTCATAGAAACTCTTCTTCTGCTGCCATTCATGCAGTTGTATTGTTTTTTGTTTGAAACATATTATTACTCTATGTACTGTGGGAAGTGTAGTTCATTCTATGTAAACAGAAACTGCCATGTTGACCGCGCATCTCTTTAAAATCATTCCCAGTTTCAATAGACAGATAAACTTAAAGAAAAAAAGTCAGCCAACACTATAAATAATACTTTGGAGGAGAAGTAAGTTGGAAGTCTAAAAAGTTATTTTGGCAGTTTATTACTGTTGTGATGGAGACAGTGGGACAAACAATGAAAGCAGAGCCACAGCTGACTGGATATTGTAGAAAACTCGTCATGGTTCACAAAAAGTGGTGGACATGTAACACCTGTGTATGCCAAAAGCACACTTATGGATCAGGTTTTCAACAAAAAAGCAGCAATTAGGAAAACTTTTAAATGTGTCGTGTTGATTTTGTAACTTTACTACAGCATCAGAAAACTTTTTTCAAGCAGTTATCCAATATTATTTTTTAGTTTAAATTACTTTGTTCCATGGCGAATTATAACAAAATGATACTTGCCTGTATAAATAAATAAATAATACATTCATGAAAAGTAGGACAACATCACAAACCTTTCTATGCAGAAGGTAAAATAGGATTCCCACTTTAGAATCTGAGTAATGTTTTAGATCATAAGCACCGCCCAATCGTACTGTCGATGTTTAGTAAATGTATTTGTTATAATCACACACATCCCTATCTCCTGATAATCATCAACATTCATCATAAATTCAAAGTGAATGTCATTATTTCTGTGAACATAAATACTATACATAGCTGACTGAATGTGCTGAATTCATGACAATATTTCAGCAAATCAGCTGATTTGTGTAATTGCTTGGTTTCAGATCGTGCCTCGCAGCAGTGTGCATGTTTAGCTGTGTGTTTTGGGAGCGCTGCGGTTTCTGTTTTTCAGAACATCAGCGGGAGGCTAATGGAACGGCTTTGTTGGTTTAAAAGAATTACCAGCCTTCTTCGCCAAAATCAACTCATAATCTGCTTTACTGGCACCAGTCAGCTCACTGTCACACCACTGACACACACCTACTAACACAACACACGCACACACACACTCAAATAACTCAAATAAAACCCTCTGGTGAAAACTGGTTCAGTGAAAAGAAACGGCGACAAAAGGACACAGAGGAGACAAAATACCAGTTAGACAATAAGAGAGGGAGAGAGGTAAGAGGTGAAGCGACAGAAAGGGAGGAGGACAACAATGCTAGAGTGGGGCTGAGGCACATGAAGAAACGGCAAGAGATGAGATGCTACTGGGTTATCGGTGATTACCAGTTCCACCCTGTAGAATGTTGCACTGGACATCAAAGAAAGAGCCACTTTTTGTTTCCAGCCCTTGACTATAACCCTGTTAGAAATGTGACAAACACAGACATTTAAATATCCCCAAAGTGTAACTGTGAGAAACAGAGGGACGCATTCTGAGAAAATTGGGAGAACGTGAAACTAAATGGAGGAGAGCAGAGAAACTGTTAGAATATAGAAACAGAAAAGTCATCCAGCCATCCATTTTCCTAACTACTTCATCCAGTGAGGGCCACGAGGAGCTGGTGCCTATCTCCAGCATCACGGGGTGAGAGGCAGGGGACACCCTGGACAGGTCGCCAGTTCATTACAGGGCCACATAGAGACAAACCAGACTCACAACCAGTCGCACCTCAGGATAAATTAGAGTCCCCAATTATTTTAATTTATCACTGAAAGAGAACCACACCAACAGGTCACACCAGAATAATAACTTTTATAACTAAAGGCCTAGCACTCCTTGATGAAATGCTTACTGCCTACTGTCTTTTATGAGCGAGATTTAAAGGGATACCCCACCAGAAAGTGATTTTTTTTTTGTCAATTGCCATATTCCTCATAGTTAGATACTGTAAGTGGGCAAAAACAATTACCAGTAAACAGCCCAGCCGATTTCCTGATCCGACAGTACTCCTTTAGCTTTAGCTTAGCGTAAAACACTGTAAATGAATGGTAACAACTAGTGCTGTCATGCGATTAAAAAAATTGTGCGATTAATTAATTATGATCTGTAATTAATTAATCTAATTAATCGCATTTTTAATCGCATCTAAAGAAATGGCTAAAGAAAGCCCTCCTCTTGAGTTATTGTCATTTAAATTCATTAAATGATTGTTTCAGACCAGTAGATTGATATAGAACAACATAAAGTGTCTTTCTGAAGTCATTTATTGTGTTTAACAGACTTGAACAGATTCAGTCCCAGTGCAACCATTACTTTGGTCAGTGGACTCAGTCTGCAGCAGCTCTGTTAACCCCTCATCTGATTTTAGTTTATGTTTTATTTGCTGTAAAGCACATTGTGTTGCTCTGCAGGAAATGTGCTCTATGAATAAAGTTGATTTGATCTTCCACCAAGAATGAAATTTAAATTTCAAAGGTGGGGGGGGCACAACTTGAATACAGGGGTGGGAGGAGGTGGAGAAAAGGGTCTGAACTGTTTAAAAAGAGCCATAATATCAACCCTACACCTAAAAACAACAGCCAGGATCCATTTAATATAGAGCAACATTGTTTTAGACAGTAAAAACTACAGGACTCTAAACTGACTTTAAAAACGAGCAGAGGACACGTCCCCCCTGCACCCCCCC
This sequence comes from Callopanchax toddi, assembly GCA_006937965.1. Lineage (NCBI taxonomy): Eukaryota > Metazoa > Chordata > Actinopteri > Cyprinodontiformes > Nothobranchiidae > Callopanchax > Callopanchax toddi. The sequence continues at coordinate 1,681,893 of SSNR01000027.1, read as the reverse complement.
AAACTACATCCACGTCTTCCATCGGGCACCGCTGACTGGACCGGTTCATAACACCGCCAGTCCAGCGGTGTACTAGGCCTACTGGTAACCAGTGGTCAGCGCTGTGCTGGACAAGCGGTGGAAACTGAGCCGGCCGGTCTCGGACCGGACCAGCTGATATTTAAGGCTGAAATTCACCAGCGATCAGCGCTGCGCCACGTCGCGCCGTTACTTTGAATATAAACCGTTGTAGTCCATCAGATCACTCAGTGTAGGCTACTACTAGTGATCAGCACGGCGCTCCACAAGCGGTGGAAGCTGTCAGCCGGCCGGTCGCGCACCGAACCGGCTGACAGTTACGTGTAATCAGAGCTGTGCTGGGCTGACGGTGGTCATTCCGGTCGAGTAGCTCGTGAAATGAGCAGGTCGTTTTAATTTGCACTTCCTGTTGCAGCGGGGTCAGATAAATAGCGCTCTAAAAGGTGATGCCGGTTTCATAACACCGCTATGGCCATCAGCTGTTTGTTTTGTCTCGGCGTCATGCGTAGGTCACGTGATCACTTCCTGAAAGTGAGGGGCTCTGAGCCTCACAGAGCTGCTCAGTGACACACAAACACCGCGAGGAGACCAGCTCAGCACACACACATCACTGCAGCGGCAGACTGCATGCAAACGGTCAAGCGATTAAAAATGTGATTAACGCGATTAAAAAAAATAACGCGTTAATTAGGGCTGTAATTAATTAATCGTAATTAACGCGCTAATCTGACACCTCTAGTAACAACTAGCATTGTGAGAAAAAAGTCCTTAAAACTCACTCAGTAATGATACTAATTCTGCCTAGTGACCTCAATAATCATATTGACTGCAAGTTAAAATAAAAAGTAACACGGAGGAATTACAGGCACTATTTTAGACTCTGGACTACTTTATGACAAAGAACTGCTGTAAGCCTCCGCTGAACGACGCAAGAACATGACGCAGCGTCCTCAAAGACACCTACATCCGTAAATACAAATACTGGCTACTAGGCTAAACCTGGTAACGTTTTATGAAGATAATCTCTGTGCAGCTCCTGATTTTGTTATTTTTCATCATCTGCGAGGTTTGAAAACAACATTCAGATAGGTGTTTACGGAAGTAGTGAGAGGGTTCTGAACCGGCAACCTGATGGTAACATGGTATAGTAAGAATGAAGAGCATGTGAGGAGTCTGTGGAGATCTGGGATCCTTTAAGGGCTCTATAGTGTTATAAGTGATGGTGAGTGACTGCTGATCCTGACCTATAATTTTACTGCTTGATTTGATGATCTTATTCAGCATGTTGCAGTGAGCCAGAGTGAGTGAACCAAACCAGGCAGTGATGTTGAATGTGGGAATGGATTCAATCAAACATCTATGAAAAACAGCCAGAATAGATTGGTGAACCTGAAGTTTACGGAGGAAATAGAGGCGCTGTTGACATTTTGCAAAAATGTGTTTGGTGTTGAGTTGGAATGTGAGTTTATGATCAGTTGTGAAGCCGAGGTATTTGTATGAGTGGACATTTTCAATAGTTTGACTGTTTACAGTGAGTGAGGGGGACGAGGATTGGTCGTGATGGAAGTGAATGACCGATCTTTGGTCTTTGTGACATTCTAATCCACCAAGTCCAGTTCTGTTTGTAGTCCATGATGAGTGTATTTTCTGAATATTTGACACAAGTTATACCGTCTGGCTTTTGGTTCATCAGAAGTTTAGCTAAAACTACAAATAATGGAACACACCAACAGACACAAACAGCTGATGATAAGTGTAATGTGTTAAGTGTTCATTTCTCTCTGCCATATTTATGTTTGTTCCTCTGGAGGTATTCTACAGTATATTCAGTGATTGCCTGTATCATCTCCTCATCGTTTCCCTCAGTTCCCTCTTGTTGTTCAGCTCACCACTCACCTGTTCCCCATAATACTCCTCTGTACATAAATCCTTTGTATTCATTTATTTCTTGTCAAATCCTGTTAACCTTCACATCGTTTTCTTTGATATCCCTGAGATTTCCTCATTTTGTTTTTAGTTTTAGTTCCGTTCCTCCTTGGTCTGCGTTTGGGTCCTTTTGAAGATCTTGTCATGATGTGTACTATTTCGTCAAAGAAACGTTTCTTCATAAAACATTTAGAGATTTACAAAGTTACTGGTTTTCTCATTTTTGAGATTTTTTTTGATGAAAATAAACAACAAAAACATGAGTTTGTATTGGCTTCACAGCTTTCGATAGGAAGAAAATCCTAGTAAAGTGTGATCACAGAATCCTTGGCATTGAAGAAAATGAGTTTCTTCAACCTTTTTGATGAAAGTTTTAATTTTAAGCAAAATCACATCTTTAGACTTTCTTTGCTGTTTTTGTCCATCTCTTCTCAGCATCAAATGAAATAACTGGATATGTTTTTCTAATTGTTCAGAAAAATTCATACACAATTTCAACTAGGAGCAAAAGCTAACACATTTTAAAAGTACATTTCCTTGTGCGCTCGCACACACACACTTCATACTGACTTCCTTATGTACACTTCTACACGCTGAAGTGAAAGGCTCCATCAAAGTGCTCAAGTGGAGCAAGAAAGAGAGACAGAGACAGAAAAGGGGGAGAGTTCTGAGATCTGAGAGGAGAGGAGAGAAGAACAATGGCTTTAAGTCTTGACAAACACTTAGCCGAGGCCTTTAGACTAACACTTTAGAGCAGACATGTCTGCCTGCATACAAATAGCAAATACTGTCACTGCCTATCTAACTCAGAGGCTTTTGATGTTGTATTCACAGAAATAAAGAGAAGGGAGAGGCAGAAGGGAATGGAGGTAGAGGGAAACACCAAGGGGTAGCAAGAGAGAAAAAGGAGGAAAGGAAGGAAATTATGGACTGAATGAAAGAAAGTTAAATCCTAATTTAGTTTTTTTTAACTAACATTTCTAATTTCCTACCACTTTTTACTCTATACTTTACTTTTTTGTTTTCTGTATCTCGGTCTCTGACTCCAACAATTAAACAGTAGGAGTGTTACGATCTCCCATCTTCAGACCCGATTCTTCCTCCTGTCAGCTCCAGCTGACAGTGACAGCTCCTGGCTCCGCCCCCTGTCGCCGGAGCAACACGCTGAGATCGCCCAGCTGCAGAGCATTACGCAATCATCTCCGCGTGTTCATAAGCAGGGAGCGGTCAGCCATTCGGGGGGAAACTAAGCAGACTAGTTCTGGTGAATAGTTCTCCCCCCCTTGGTAGCTGAACCATTTGATTCTTGCGCGTTTCGTAGTTTACTCTTTTCTAGCTTCGTAGTCCGGCAGTTTTGTTTTGTAAATTTAGTATTCGTAGTCGCCTGCCGTTTATTTTCTGTGTTGCTTTAATTGCCACAGACTCCTTTAGTTATATTTAAAAACTCCCTTAGTTATCCTTTGATATTAGTAGCGTTTATCGCCTTCCTTTGTTATTTGTAGTTTATCATAGTGCGTTTGTTTTGTTGTTACTTACCCTTTTGTGGTATTTATAGCGTTAGTCGCCTACTTTAGTTCATTGTAATCTCCCTTAGTTATTATATTATCTTTATCTTGTTATCGAACCTCTTTTAGAGAGCGTTCTTAGTTTAGGCCATTTTGTTTTATTAGTTTAGTTAGAGTTTTTCCCCTTTTCGGGTGATTTTTCGTTAGGAGCGATTTTTAGTTCGTTTATCTTTTTGCAGCACCTCCTCTGCCTGATTTATAATAATAAAATATTCTGATAATTCGTACTTTGAGTTTCTGGCCTTTTGTGTTAGTCCTCCTTTTGTGTACTACTCCTAGACCCTTTTAGGGGGACGTAACAAGGAGTAAACATAACTGTCCTTAACAGATTTTGCTGTTACATTTTTTTTAATATAAAATTGCCGCATTGCAAACATTGTCTTGTGAAAATCTTAGATTCTTTTTGTGCAATGTTACTAGTTTCTTTTACAATTGTGTACCAATCACAACATAAACATTACATTATTTGATGTCAAAGTATACGCCAAATAAAATGTGATATTTTCGTCTTATTCTTATTACAGACACATTTGTGTGCTTGTGTAGATTCAGCACGTTATCAGCCAAAGTGCACAAACACTAGCAGGCACAAACACACCCCATTCACTTTTGCAAATAACACACACACACACATACACACACACACCCTCCACTGCAAGTTGATAAGTGTGTTAGGAGGCAGGGAGAAATTATTAATTATCAGGCTAATGGGCACCAGGCTGAGTTCTGCTTCATTAAGCTCTAAGTGCTTGTGTAAATACTTGTGTTTGTGTGCTTGGGTATCAGAGGATGGTGGGACCTCTGAGTAATACACAAACAATAGATGGGATGGGGTGTGGGCAAGAGTTTACTCACAACACAAACATACACACAGTGTGACTCTGTCGGAAATTATGCAGTCACTAGGTGGACAACAGAGTTCAAACTATCCTAAAATATTAAAAGGGCTGTAAATAATCTATATAATAAACACATGTAACTTTCATTTCAACATTTTTGACCATTTTTGAATAAAGATAAGTGGAGGTCCACAGCATTTACAAGTTAAAACTTGTTTTTCCCTGCTAAATACACCAAGCCAAGGCGACAGCGTGTACAGTTTTATGCAGTTGTAGTCGTGTTTTATTTGCAACAATTAGTTTAGCTCCCATTCTATTGCTTAGAGGGTTGTGCTGGCTACAGTAAGATAAGTAAAACCAGCACTGACTTTAATCTGTCTCACTCCCACTAGAAAAGAAAGATAAGGAGGAGGAAGTGAGGCGGAGGGAGGGTGAGACAGCGGAAGAAGTCAAAAAGAAAAAGTTTTTAAAATGGTTTTTCATGTAGATGAGACCATAACAGAATTCTGACAAACCTTTTGGTGAAAACAGATTTTCAAGAACCATTTTATGAATGTTACTTTAATTATAGGAACTGCAAATACAAGAAGGTGATTGACCTGATCAGTGCTTTTTGTAAAAACAACAACAATCTTTGTGGAATTTGGCAAGTCCTTTCTAATAATCAGTTGAATTTAATTATCTGCTGCTTGGAATTTTCTATTTCTATTTTATTGAAAATCAAGTAACATCAGAATGCTCCAGTGTGACATTTGGAATTTGTGTGTGTGTGTGTGTGTGTGTGTGTGTGTGTGTGTGTGTGTGTGTGTGAGACCGTGGAAAGGCGTGTGTTTCTCTATAAATAGGTCTGATAGTAACATAAGCAGGGACCCACACTCAGTGGTTTTTCCCATTGATTAGATAACCAGCTAATGCACAATCATCCTAACCATTCATGCACACACACACAACACACATACACACAAACTACTGCGCTGAACTAATGAGTTGGTCAAGACCCCCTAGGAGCAGCCAATCGGCTATTTCTCCTAGGCTGACAAAAAAGAAAGAAACAGCAGAGGTAAAAACCAGGAGCTGCATTTAAAAAGGAAAGATTCAAAAGGATGGAAAGAATCAAAAGAGTATAAAGATAATAAATATAGCATAACAGACATGAAATACAGCTTCTTTTTTATGTGTGTGTGCGTGCATGTGTGTGGTTAAGATATCCCTGAGGGGTGTCTTCTTGCCGTCGATATGTGTATCCCCATGTCTTGGTGTATGTGTGTGCTAGAATTACCCAGAATGCTTTAGCGATTGACTGGCTGGCTAATGGCGGTCTCTGTTTTCCTCTGATGGTCATTGACTAGGCCTTCTCATCAATACCTGTTTTTACAGCTATTCTAGAGGTGTGTGTGTGTGTGTGTGTGTGTGTGTTAATAGTAGTCTCAGTTTTTGTGTGTGTGCCGTCTAAAAGAGATCTCTCCTGGATATCTCACGAGTCACACTCAAAAACACAATCAGTCTTTACAACAGAACCATCTCTTAAACCTCCTGCACAGGGAGATCAAATTAGCAAACCATGTCAGTGTGTGCACTCTCACCTCAACGTGTAACAAAGTTAACTGTGGATTCATGAGTTGTTGGGCTTCTCCTCTGTGATGGACTGATGATGAACTGACCTGCCTGTAAAATGATTCTGTTTTATAGAAATATTTTTATCAGAACAAACAACTAATGTTGGGAAGTCAAAAGGCACACCTCTTGTACTTTGGCAGACCAAACACAGAGTTTCAGATGATTCTCTCAATCAGGATTCAAACCCATCAGAAACTTTATCAACTCGTAACCAAAAGTTTGGTCTTTCACAAACATGGCAGAGGAATTCCAAATCCGTGCATACAGATCTGACAGCGAAGAGGGGAGGGCACAGCTTTGTAAAGAGTACAATAACTCTAAATTATTGTCAAACCAAGAGTTCCTCATGTTGTTGCTAATAATCACTGATTTAGTATCCATTCTGCACAAAAACATCTGTTTAACGTTTGTTCCCTTCCACGCTTCCCTATTCGTTTATTTCTCTTTCTATCCTCTGTTCTTCCTCCATCATTCTCCTCCTGCCACTATCTTCTCAGTTTGGAAAGAACTTTGTCTCACAGACACACACACAGCAGGCCTATCACCACACCACCCAGGAGACCACTCATCTCTCCCTTCTCAGACCTCCCTTCCTCTGTCTTTGCATCCAGCTCCCCATCTACCCATCCATCGATTGCAGCTATTCTTGGACTTCTGTTATCCCTCTCCTGGTCGGGCTCGGGTTTCCCTTCCCTTTCCACCACTCAGCTGTGTGTTTGTTGTGTGTGTGTGTGTGTGTGTATGTGTGTGCATACCTCCACCTTCCACTTTGTCACTTTGCCTGTCAGATTTGATTAAGTGTCAAATCTGCTCCAGAATAGGTGGGTTTTTTAACCAGTAAGGATCAAGTAAAATAAGATTTAAATAATAATTAACTGATGATCTTTTATAACACATGAACACACACACACATACAAAGATGCTGCTTTCATGAAATGAGACAATTCTATACTCATTAGTAGCAACAGTGCTTTCGCTGTCTAGTCGCCTCTAAATGGCTTAAGTGGCCCGAGTATTGACCATCTATACAAAATTGTCAATTCCATGAATACAGCAGAGAGATCAATGGCCCGATTAGCCTGGTGAAAAGGAGATTCCAGCTCTGTACTAACTCTATTTGTTCCATTTGGGCTTTTTTTTTTTTTTTTTTTTTGGCTTTTAAATGCTAAACAAGTTTTTTTCCCAGTATTTTTATGGGTTTGTAAATACACAAATCCTCCAGAGATGACCAGATATAGTAGAACAGGCAACATGACATGTAGCAAAGAGTCTGGTCAAATGTAAGATAAGGGATTTGGTGCAACAGGCTGGCATGTTAACCTTTGGGGTACTCAGAAGGGCTGTATCCGGCCCGCAGGCTGCCTATTCCTAGCCTCCGAGCTATGTACTGTGTTCCCCAAGCTATCATTATGCAATAAACTGTGAATCAGCATGGCACCTCCCGCGCAGCTCCAGGAAGAGGAGCTGCTACAGTAGCTGTGAGCAGACCTATCGACCTCCCTCCCTCAACATATTCCTCCATTATCTTTCATCTGGTTCTTTCAGGTTTGCAATTGAGTACCCCTCAAAGATGGAAATGTGTTTCTAAGTTAGAGAACAAGAGATAATTACATCACAATGCAATGCTAGTTATCCTTCATTTGTTATGAAAGCCCATCACCATGGATGATCTAAAAGGCAACATATTAAGAATTGTCTCACCTTTCTTGCATTCTTGCGCGCTGCTTCTATGTCTCTTTTATTAAGTAATTCTTCAACCAAAGGAGTTCAGGGGGCATTGTGCTGCAGAGCAGACATGGATGGCAGCTCAATGTGTGTGAACAGTAATACATTGTTAGATCTTGTCTTTCATTTGAACACGGGAGAAAAGTGTTTCCCTAATAGAAAATTAAGAGGAAAAAATGAAGAAATGGGTTGAGAGGAAGCAACGCATTGAGGAGGAGTAAAAAGAAGAGATACAAAAAAAGTCAAAGTAAGAAATGAGCATTTTGTGTGTGTTTTTTTTTCTCTCGTGTCTTTTTATTCTCATACCCCATCTTGTTGTGAGGGCTCTAGATTTAATCCTTTGCATAACCAGACTGTCTATAATAAATAAAATAAAAATAATCTGAAAATAAAACAAATGAAAAGCAGAAGAATAAAAGCAGAAAAGTTCTTCAGGAAGAAAATCATGATGCCCCTGAGATAAAATGAATTTCCTGCTTGATAGAAAGATAAAGAAAATCCGCCTTACACACAGGAACAGTAGATCTATTACATGTTGTACTTTCCATCCACAACTTATCTGACTATGGGGAATTTGTTTTAGAGCCTGGTAATTGAGACGACGCAGAGACCTAAAGGAGAGCCTGGTGCAGCTGATTGTTGCACACAGAATGTGTGTGGCTTCTTATTTATTCATTTTTCAGAGTTAACTGGGCTTTTTAAGTGACCATGAAAGAAGACATGCAATTCCCTTACTGTGGTAACTTTAATTTAAGCTGTGTGTGTTTTTGTGCGTGTGTTTTTCTTGGTAAAAACTTCTGTGGCTATATTTAAGCATGCGTCGGCTTCATAAAGCATACGTATGTTGTCAACTTTACATGCAAAATGCACAATTTGGAGGGAATAAAATTTAGATTTCTGTTTTTTTTATCATGTAAAACTGGAAACTTTTTATTTCTTCTGGTAAATAAAAAAACTGGTCACATTTTTATTTTAAAGCAACACAATATGTCACATTATTGATTCAACACAGCTGCTGTACTGGACAGTGGTGTTTAAATTAAACTTAAGTACCAGTTTGTTCTAATTACAGCTCATATTCTAAGTCTGATGTTTCTTTTTTGGACTCTAAAGATAAATGTAATTTAACCAAAACGCCTCATTCATTTAATAATTTTTTTAAGCCACTTTATATGTCTCTGATCTTGTTGAGAGTCACTGATATGGTGTACATTTTAGGACATCCTCAGGTCTCAGACAAAAAGTCCTCAGTCGTCAGACCAAAAGTCCTCAGGTCTCAGACAAAAAGTCATCAGTCCTCAGACCAAAAGTCCTCAGTCCTCAGACAAAAAGTCCTCAGTCATCAGTCCTCAGACCAAAAGTCCTCAGGTCTCAGACAAAAAGTCCTCAGGTCTCAGACAAAAAATCCTCAGTCCTCAGACCAAAAGTCCTCAGACCAAAAGTCCTCAGGTCTCAGACCAAAAGTCCTCAGGTCTCAGACAAAAAATCTTCAGTCCTCAGACCAAAAGTCCTCAATCCTCAGACAAAAAGTCCTCAATCCTCAGACAAAAAGTCCTCAATCCTCAGACCAAAAGTCCTCAGGTCTCAGACCAAAAGTCCTCAATCCTCAGACCAAAAGTCCTCAGGTCTCAGACAAAAAATCCTCAGTCCTCAGACCAAAAGTCCTCAGGTCTCAGACCAAAAGTCCTCAGGTCTCAGACCAAAAGTCCTCAGGTCTCAGACCAAAAGTCCTCAGTCTCAGACCAAAAGTCCTCAGGTCTCAGACCAAAAGTCCTCAGGTCTCAGACCAAAAGTCTTCAGGTCTCAGACAAAAAATCCTCAATCCTCAGACCAAAAGTCCTCAGGTCTCAGACAAGAAGTCCTCAGGTCTCAGACCAAACGGGGCTGAGGGGCTGTGTACCGTGTTACAGTAACCAGCACTACACCTGGGACATGCGCCACCTGCAGGAAGCTTCTCTCTGAGGCGGTAGGCTGAGTTCTGAAGCCGTTTAGTCTGAGGCCGTTTTGTCTGACACCTGAGGCCGTTTTGTCTTTTGACTTTTGGTCTGAGGACTGAGGACTTTTGGTCTGAGACCTGAGGACTTTTGGTCTGAGGACTTTTGGTCTGAGACCTGAGGACTTTTGGTCTGAGACCTGAGGACTTTTGGTCTGAGACCTGAGGACTTTTTGTCTGAGACCTGAGGACTTTTTGTCTGAGACCTGAGGACTTTTGGTCTGAGGACTTTTGGTCTGATGATTGAGGACTTTTGGTCTGAGGACTTTTTGTCTGAGACCTGAGGATGTCCTAAAATGTACACCGTACACTGATTCAGAGGCAGGGCACACATCACAAAGGCAACACGGAGATAAATACCACAATCAATCCTAAAGTCAGTTTAGAATCAGACCTGACATTCATGTTTTTTGGCTTTGGTAGGAAGTGATGAGGAAGCTGGAGTAAAAATAGAAAAACCTGGTGTGAGAACTTCCTGTTGAAGAAGTCACACATGCTGCTTGAGAAAACTCATTGCATGATGAGAACATGTAGATTTGAACTGGCCATTCTAAAACCCCTCAGAGATGCCCAAGTCCAGTCCTCAAGAGCTTCTGGAACTATTAGATGCATCCCTGCTCAAACACACCTGAATCAAATGGCTAAATGTTCTCACCATGACATTCAGCTCTGCAGAGGCCTGGTAACAAGCCACTCATTTGATTCAGGTTCTTTTGGAGAAGGGATGCATCTAAAAGTTCCAGGATAGTAGCTCTCGAGAACTGGACTTGGGCGCCGCTGCATTAAGTGAATAATTTAGGTTCCTATTAATAACATTCATAGAGTAGTTTTGGAAAAAATGTTTTAAAAAGAAATGTGATTAATATCTTGTTCAATAATGTGGTAAATATAGGACAAAAGTCCCATCAGTTAATGACCAAGATGTATAACTTAACAAAAAGGACATGAATATTCTAATTATTCTGTGTCATTGGATGAAGTCCTCTGTGTCTGTATTAGTGTTCATGTCTTTGTTCGAGCAGTAGATTGAATGCACTTCCACATACCTCTATGGAAATGAAGTCACACACACACACGCACCAGTGCATTGTGGGACAATCAGGTCATTCCAAGGTAAAAGGACTTAGATATAGTGAAATATTCATACTTTAGAGGAACTGTGTGTGTATTTGTGTGTGTGTGTGTGATTGTGTATGTGTGTCAAGCTCATGACTGCTACAAGCAGTTCTCTTTAATTGAGGTCTTGACGCCTCAAGGAAAATGCTTAGGAGAAAGATATAGACCCAGCACTGTGGTGGCTACATGTTCACACACACACACACACACACACACCCACACACACACACACACACACACACACAGACCCAAACATAACAAAACTGACCTTAAAAAGTAAATAAGTAAAAGTTGGTTATCATGCAGTCACAGAAGATAATGATTTTTTTTTTTTTTTTTTTTTTTTTT
>SSNR01000027.1:1645366-1670736 GCA_006937965.1 Callopanchax toddi | reverse complement strand
GTTATAGGTGGTGGACATATTACAAATGATAAATTACAAATACGTTATTTGTATTTCATATTTCTCACAAAAATTTGGATTTTTTTTTTTCAAAAGTTTTCTTGGTTTGAAAGTAGTAAAACTTAGTTTTAAGCATGTCTTCTAAAGTAAATATGCTTATAAAGTGTTTTAGACTAATTATTCAAAATTTAAAATGTTGGATTGATACAGTGAGTTCATTGGAAATCTTGGGATAAAGCTCAGTCAAAGCAGGTCATCAGAGGAACGGGATTGAAAGACACTTGTGAGGGAATGCATTATTCTAGTTTTGTTGTTTTAGTTTTTTCTTCCATCTGCTCCCTTTCGTTCAAGTTTGTTTTGTGTTTATATGTATATTCTGTTCATTAGTTTTTTTATATATTGAATGAAATAAATGTAAATAAAAAGAAGGAATTTGGTTTTGCAAAACTGAAAAAGCTAAAAGAATTGCAAAGAGCGTAAACGCATTTCTAGAAAAATCTTACACTTTTTTCTAATTCATGTCCTCTTATTTGCAACAATGAAGGAGTTATTTTCTGAACTGACTGCGCTTGGACATTGGAAGTTGTGATGTTTGCCCAGTGACATTGTTTAGCTTCACTACGTGATGAATTGACTCGTCATTCGATGAAAGGAGTGCAATGCTGGCTCTCACACAGCTGAGCTTGAGGAGCAGGCAATCATAAAACGGGCAATTGTGGAAATGATACACATACGGGAAACAAACTGGAAGTGTGTCCATGATGTGTGATAATCCAACAAATATGAAATAAAGTGACTCACATGCTTCAGTTTTTGGTAGAGGAGGAACTGATCCATTAGATGCTTTGTTTAAGAATGACAAATTCTTTAGAATTTTATTCTAGTGTGTGCATTTTACAGTTGTGTGTTGTATTGACTGTAAAGGATAGACATGTAAATAACTCACATCAGTACAAGTACAGTGAATCTATGTTAGGTGTTCTTTTCTTTGTTTTGTGTTTTTCCTTTTCTAGAGAAAACTGAAAGTATGACCTATTTAGTTACGAGTATGGCAATGAATTGCACCTCTAATTAGACATACAGTATTGTAGCATTTTAGTCTCAGCAACAAAACAAAAAAACACAAAGGATAGAGAGAGGAGAAGTGTGTTCCCTTCCCTCCCTTCTTCCCACCCACCTTCTAATCCCCTAAAAGCACTTACGAGATTGGGGCTGTCCGCCTGCCACTGCCTGCTCGTCTACCCCATTGGTCGCCACGGCAGCTGATTGGAGGAGTCCAGGCTCCTAATTGGATCATGAGGGTGTGATGCAGGCGACAGCAACCACATTATGGGAAGCTGACTTTGTGCAGAGTAACCCTGCCAGGATGACCCTTTCCCTGAGTATGGAGGTGTGTGAATGTCTACGTTTGTGTGTGTCTTTATACTGGCTGACCCCAATGTGACTAAGAGCTTCTGTTTATCAAGACAGGCTGGCTGAGGCTGCAGGAGAGGATAGATTGATGAACAGAGGATAGAAAAGTAGAAGAGAGTGAAAAGAGGAGAAAATTAGGTTAGATTAAGGAGAGAAAAAACTAAATAAAACAATGACCATAGGCAATGAAGCTTCCTTTTTTTATTTTTTACAAACTTTTACTTCCTTTCTATCAGTAAGGGGTAGGGTAGGATGGATGACATGATGCAGTGAATTAATCTCTCTGAACCTTGTGCCTGTGCTGTGTGTGTGTGTGTCTTTCACTTTGGTGCAAAGTGACTGTGTTGTCCGTTACGGTGTAAATTGATAGCGTCACTGCTCTTTGCCGCATTATGCGGTGCGTGGATCTGTACATTCAGTTTCCTAACTGCATTCTATATCACACCATCATGCACACCTGATCCCACAGACCTGAGCGATACACCAGCAAGGACTATTTCTAAACATTTTCACTTGAAACCTTGATGGCACCACGCACACCGGCGTACACGTTCATTCTGTTTATGAAGCATTGGCTATTGGCTAGATTTTAGGTTGCTTAATACAAAACAGCAATGCAGTTTGTTAAACTGATCAATGTTTTCATTCACTTGAAAGAAAAACTATTAGTTGTGTTCTTTTAAATGCCTTTAACAACTCATGTTCTACAAGGCTGGAGAAATTCATCAAAGCTCTAAAGTCTTCTGTGTGTTTTTTACAACTTAAGAAATAAAAAGAGGATTTGTACATTTTTCATGCTTATTTTAGTCTCTAGTTTGTAATATCTTTGTCTCTTTCAGCTGTTGATTGTTACTTTGTTCGCATTCATTCCAATAACCAGTTCATCGTGGCATGTTTGAAAGCTTCTAACTGTCTGAACATGTTTATAGCATGTGCACATGTGTGCAGTTATTTGTTAGTTTGGTTCTCTGAGGTTGTGTGTTTGTAAGACTGTGTGTGTGTGTGTAGTGTGTCAACTGCAGCGGTACAGCAGGGGCGTCTGATCCCTCCACCTTTTAAGAACATCAGAGGGTGTGAAAAGCACTGATTGCCCTAACCGCTCTCATTGGGACTCAAACCCCCGGCTTAGTTGTGCTTGAGCGAGTTTTGAGAGACAAGACGGGGAAAGGGAGATGTGTCTGTGTGTGTGAGGGAAGGGAAGGGAGGATGAGGGTAAGAGAAATGGGAGAGACAGCAGGACTGGAGAGAGAGGTTTGGAAGGAATTAGTCATGAGAAGAAGTCGAGACTAGGAGAGGAAATCAAAGTGAGTGAGGGGGAAATGGGTGAAGTAGTAAAATCAGAAATGAGATGGGGCTAGCCAGAGAAGGAGCAGGTACAGGCCAATAAAATAAATTAATACAAGATGGGTTTAGTGAATGTTCTGATGAGTAAAACCACCAGAGGAACATGAAATAAACCCTTTTAAACTTTGAGAAACATTTATAATGCTAATATTAAAATGCATAAAAATAGCTGCTTATAAGATCTTAAAATCTAAAGACCTCCCAACACGGTTTGATCTGCAGGAAGAAATAAAGACAACAACAATACATTCCTATATTTTAGGCATTTTCCCTTAGGAAATCAATAAATTATTTATCAATTATTTTTCAGAATTTAAAAAGCGAGTGTACATAAAAAGGTTGTGTTTTGAGATGATCAAAAATTCTTCAACCTGGAGTAAATTATTTTTAAATGGAAATACTTTTTAGTTTGGAAGGTGTGTGGTTTTTTTTATTTCATGTTTTTTTTATCCTTTTTTTCCCAAATCTTTTCTTACTTTCATCTTCAAAATTTAATTAGTTTATTGCAGGGAAAAAGACTGAAATTAGGACATCATTTATCAAAACTAATTAAATCAAGCTTGTGTCATTGTTGATTTATAGACTTAGTTGGTGAGGACAGGGATATTTTAAAATAAAATCTGTATTACTCTGCTGTAATTGTCCCTTTTTCCCTGAAGCCACTGCTCATTAGGACAGTACACCATCACTTCTTCTGCAGTTTTCTAAGTTTTGCAAACCTTAACACTGTTGTTGAGGTTTGATTAGTCAGTGTTGATAAATGTCTCACAAGTATCTTTAAAATTAGAATATTGTGATAAAGTTTAATATTTTTTCTAGCTTTTTTCAAAAAGGGAAGCTCATATATTATATAGATTCATTAAACATAGACTGAACTATTTCAAGCCCTTATTTCTTGTAACTTTGATGACATCTTACATAAAATGAAAACTCAAAATTCAGCGTCTTATAATATTACCAAAGATCAATAGAAAAAGATATTTTTTAAACAAATGTCAGGCTTCAGAATAGCCTGTTTATTTCTATGCACTCAATATTTGATTTCATCTCCTTTTGCATGGATTACTGCAACAATGTGGTGTGGCATAGAGGCGATCAGCCTGTGGCACTGCTGAAGTGTAATGGAATCCCAGGTTGCTTTGATAGCAGTGTTCAGGTCAGCTGCATTGTTGGGTCTCGTGTCTCATTATCCTCTTGACAATATTCCATAGAAGGGCTTTAGGTCAAACCAGTTTGCTGGCCAATCAGAGCGCAGTAACACCATGGTTATTGACAGGGGTGCACATAGCTGGTGTGCATGTGCACAAGCGCAGTAAATATGTATGCGCTACAGCTCCTTCTGCCACAACGCTCCTTTGCACACATGTGATATAAATTGTGAAGCCCATGATCACACACTGCAGAGTGAGCTGAGCAGCTCGTTGTAAGCTTCACTTTCCGCATCCCCCCCCCCAACCCACCCCACCCCACCCCAGTTATGGAAGCAGCTTTTGGTACCTTTGGAGGTGGGCAGGTGCCTAGTCTTGCTGGAAAGCTTTGCATCACACATATAAACATACATCTGGATGAAAATGAATTGTTTTGTTTGATTCATTCATGCCGAAACCAACTGAACACACTCTTCCATCCATTTTCTTAACTGCTTCATCCAATAAGGATCGCGTCTATCTCCAGCAGCCACAGGGAAACAGGCAGGAGAAACCCTGTAAAGGTGTCCAGCCCATCACAGGGAGACAAACAAGACATACAACCATTCACACACTCACTCACACCTAGGGACAATTTAGAGGGGGAGAACATGCAAACTCCATGCAGAGAGGACGCAGACAGAAATTGAACTTTTAACCTTCTTACTGTGAGGCAACATTGCTATCAACACCAGTACAATCCAGAACTCACACTTGTCCAGTAGATTCTTAAGGGCCAATGTGGTTGTTAGGTCAGTCCTCTAGTTGTAACCTGAGGCCTGACCCCTGGGTTTGTTTGGGGCATGCACACGCTCACACACAGACACACATACTTTAACACACATTCTATATGGTGTTTATGATGTTCTTTATGGAACTTTGCTCATCCCAACCCATAAAAGTTGCATAAATACAAGGAATTGTAAATGTTAATCATTAAACCAAAACAAAAAATATATAAGGAAACATTTGTGATTAGAAAAAGAAAACACACACACACTTACATCAGATTGGGGGTCAGGTGTGGGGTTAGGCTGTGAGGGTCTCTAATAGGTTCCCTTGACACAAGAGGTGTCAACACTGGAGACAGAGATGTCAACACTTTCACACATGGACACACTTAAGTACACAAACACACACAGCTAGACACGACACACCCAAGTACCCAGAAATAATTTCACGAGACGTAAAGTTGTAGAATTAACATTAGAAACAATGATCAAAAATAGCTTTAATGTCCAGACGTTTCTCTTCTTCAGTTTATTACAGTTTCAACTTTTCTCTCAGATTTATCCTCTATATTTTAACAGAACAGGAAGTATAGTGTTTAATATATATTTATATATATATATATATAAAACTTATGTCCAGTGTGTGTGTGCGTGTGTGTGAGCATGTGTGTGTGAGTAAGTGTGCATTTGTCGTTATGGATTGCCACATTGTAGACTTGACAGGATCATAATTACAAGCAGTGATGAAATCTACCAAGTGTTTTCTCCCTGCATGGCTGCGTGTGTGTGTGTGTGTGTGTGTGTGTGTGTGTGTGTGTGTGTGTGTGTGTGTGTAATATTTGTCATCTGTGGCAGCACGCTCCCTGTTAGCACACAGTAACTATGATCGCACCTCCATCTTCCACTAATAAGACCACGACAGACAGGCAGAGAGAAAAAGAAGATGAATAGATAGACCGGTAGACAGATAGACAGTCAGACAGACAGACAGTTTAGCTGTTCTTCTATCGTATGTTGAACTGAGTGAGATGTCTTAAGTGTGTGTGTCAGACAGGCACCCGTTCACCACATTTCCTTCCTTCATTGGCCTGTGATCTGGCCATACCTGCCTCTGTTGTAAAATCACAGTTAGGGGAATCGGACTTGGGGGTGTTGAGGGTGGTGGTGGTGGTGGGGGGTAGTGGAGAGAAAAAAAATGGAGGAGAGATGAGAGAAGTCAACAGAGAGAGGCTGAGTAAGAGGGAGAGATGGGAGGCGCTCAATTTGCCATCACGGGTGCAACGGGGCAGAAAGTATCTAAGAAAGTGGATGAGTATGCGTGTGTCCATGTCTGTGTGTGTGTGTGTGTGTGTGTGTGAGAGAGAGAGTGAGTGAGGGAGGGAGAGAAAGGAAGGGTGTTTGTGCATTTGTGTGTGAGTGCGCGTGTGTGTGTGTGTCTAACAAGGGAGAAAAGACAACTCATTTGAATGTCAGATATGGGGAAGCGTGGCGTGCAGGGCAGGAGGAATGAGGCGAGGAGGGATGAGAAGAATGAATATGGATTACTGGGATGAAGATTCTATTATTTTCTGCCCATTTCTCTGATCTCTTTGTCGCAATGCTATAGGCCTGTGTGTGAGATGGTGTGTGTCTGCGACTGTTTGTATGTATCGAAGGTATCTCGGAGAAAGTACAGGTTCATATCAGTGAAACCTTATTTGCTTATGTGAAGTTTGCATGATTTTTGATTAGTGCTTGTGTGTGTGCGCGCGCACTTGTTTGTGTTTTGTAAGTTTATGAAAAATTGTATTTTTCTAGATTTAAGAAGGCAAATCAAAATCCTGCCAATATAAAAGTTACATTCTCGTATCCTTACAGACACCAATTTAAATTTATAAATCTTTCACCGCTGGCGGCACTCAATAAACCAGCCATATGTCAATCTCCTGAATGCATGTTTGGACAGGAAACCTTAAAAATAACAATCGGGGTAAATGGTCAGGTTTTATTTCATAGTTTTTTCTTTGTCTTTTTTAAAGTTGCACTAATTCTGACTTTAAAGGCCAGTACCAGTTTCTGATTCTTGTATATCTAATTTAATAATGATGTATTTTTTCTTTACCAGGCAATGTTGTATTTGTTCACAGATTTTTTTTTTTAAATCTGAAGTTTGCATTTCAGGTCAGCTCATTATTTCTTAAGCTGATTCTGCTGAAATAGGATAACCATCTGATTTTTTGTTGCATCTCTATTTTTTTGATTAGATCAGTGTTGGGTAAGTTACTTTAAAATTGTAATATATTAATGTTACAGCATAACAAATGTAATATATTTTGTATTTCATATTACAGTCCCCAAAAAGTAGCTAAATTACACTACTTTGAGTTACTTTTGGCAAAATATCTTATGTGACGGCATTCTAAAATACTATAACTGATCAATTTACATTTCACACAAGAATGACACCAGAAAATACTGTAATTTTCTCACAATTTTATTAAACTTCAGTCAATCCTAAAAAATATTTTGTTAATGTCAGTCTATATATCAGCTGTTGATACTCCTGGGCTTCAAATATTCTCTTCAGCTTTTTTCCATAGCAGATCATGTCTTATCCAACTCCTTGGCAAATGTCTTTTGGGGGGTGGGGGTGGGGTGTTGTAACTGGTAAGTTACTCAAATTGTAACTATATATTATTTTACTTTAAAAGAGTAATGTAATATATTACTAGTTACTCAAAAAAGGAATATATTACTGTAACTAATTACTTTTGTAACTAGTTACTCCCAACACTGGATTAGATACATAATATATAAATGTGAAGTACAAGTCAGTGACATCAGCTAAATCTGGTACAGCCAGTTGAATTAGACCATATGTAAACATTCAGAACTGACCTCAAACCGTTTTAAATCTTAGGACATTAATTTGTGTTTGACTATCTTTCAATTTTAAAGCCTTTTTTTCCATTAGAAATGTTTATTCTGTCAACTAACAATCCCTACATATGCACAGATTTCCTATGCTCTTCTGCTTAAAGCCACATTGTGGAGGATTTCATCAAGAGAGCAGTTTTTGAATCTAGCGTCCAAAGGCTCCTCCTCAAAACATCTCGACACGCGCGTCCGGTCGCATGTGCGCGCGTGCACACGGCGCATTACGTGGGCATAAACTGTACAGCTCAATGTGTAGGGTTTAATCACTCACAGTTCACAATCTTATTCCAACAATACTACGAGGGTCTGATGAGCCCTCTCTGTCCTTGCTGCTTCTGATACTTAGCTCTGTAGCAGCTAGCTGCTGCGGTACTCTGAAGCTGAACATGACTCGGCCCTGGATGAACTTTCTGACCAAAATAAACGCGTAACCCTGTCAAGCCTTGCCATTCTGTGAGGTGAAAGGTTTAAAAATAAAAATAAATCCATCTTTAGCTGGGAAATTGGTAGGTTTTTAGTAGAAATGAGCCGTGAGTCCTCAGTGAACGGCTGAGACGGCAAACAGAAACACACACAGCGTTCTGCACGAGAGCGCCCCCTACTGGTACAGGTTTGCTCGATGCGCGTGCATGTTGAGAGAATGCCGACAATGCAGACATTTGAATTTCATTGGCTAAAAAATGTCGGCGGCCAGAAAAAATGCAAAGGGGTCTCTAGGAGGAAGGAGGGTCTTCATCAGAATGACAGATGTTGGGGAACTCTAACCATAGATCATAGTTTAGACCTGAAGTATCATTTAAAACATTTAGAAAACTTTGACAAACTGTGTATGCTTCAGCTCAACCTACTAACATTCAGGTAAACTTATTCTTCTCAACTTTATGTTCCTGTTCTTTTCTAACAAGCGATGTCTGCAGCACCATAGTGAGCATATTACACCAGTTTTATCCTCACTTTATTGGCTCCTTGTTCACCATTGAATCATTTTAAAAATGGTTTAATTTGGTTTTTTATTCTTTTAATGGCAGGACTCCTTTTTACTTGGACGTCTGGACCCTTATGTCCCATCTCACTCTCTCAGGTCCACAGAACAGCTGTTGTTGTTGCCCCAAAGTCCAAATCCAGAGGTGATCAAGCTTTTTCAGTCTTGGCTCCTAGATATTGGAATTAACTTCCATAACATGTCAGCCAGGCTCCTTCACTTGCTGTTTTTACATTTTGTTTGAATGCAAACCTTAATTCAAGAGTGAGAAGTGACACGTGTTTGTTTTATGGTCAGTGTTTGCCTGAATGAGTATGAGCAATGAGGGCTTTGGTCAGGAAGTTGACTAAGAACCCAACAGTCACTCCAACAAGGGTCTGCTGTTTTAGGCATGCTGGTACCTGAAAGAAGGGCATCCACCTTAGCAGCACTTTTCTAGTCAGACTGTAATAATGAAGTTGTCAGATTAACTTAACATCTCTGAGTTTGTCAAATGGTTTTTAAAACAGTGGGACCATAAAGGAAAACATGTTTCCATATAAACAAACCAAAGTAAACGGCCAAGACGATGATGGAGTAGCCACAGGACAAATCTCTCACTACAGACTTAGAACAAATGTCGGCAGATCTGAAGATGACAGATTACAAACATTGCTTATGAAGCTTGACAGGATCTGCCTGTTAGAATATGATAATAACTCAAAGCTTGATGGTCTGAATCATTTCTGAAGCAGCTAGATATTAAATTCATATTTAGGTTTAAATGAATATACCATGTGGTCAGATATATTTTCTTTTTATGTTCAATTTAAAAAAGATTTTGCACACATTTTTTCTTGCTTTTTGTTGTTGTTTCCCTTGTCCCTCCTCCAGACATTATCGCTCTCTTACTTTTTGTGTTGTGCTTGCTCTCCCTCTCTCCGGTTGAATGGTGAGCAGACAGAAAAAGAGAGAAAAAGATGTCAGTCTCAGCCAATTTGTCCTGACACAGAGATGCTCAGGTGGGAGAGAGATGTCAAACAACTAAGAGAGGGTAAGACAAGCTTGTAGCCATGTGAAAGTTGATATAAGAAAGATGGAAGACAAATGAATAAAGGTAGAGAACGGTGGAAGCGGTAACAAGCAGAGGACGGATAGTGTGGATGTTAGTAACCTGACAGGCAGCTGTCAGTGTGAGAGAACATGGGACCAGATCCAGGTTTACTGTTTAAAGTCTTCTCAGTGAAACAGCTCACAATTAACAAAGAGTGAATTTATGTGTAAAATGAAGCAGCACACTTATCAACATATCGTTATCATGCTCAGTTCATCTCTTCTTTCCTCAAAACCTTTACAATGTTTATAAAATGTGATGATAACTCCACACAAGTAAGAGGTCACAATATTTTTAAAACGATTATCAGCTATTCTCTTAAATCCTGGTGGATACTGCCAATACTGCAAAGTATCAAATACTAAGAGTAAAGTCAAATCTACTCAAGTTTTTAATTGAAATATATTTTCTTTATCAGTTAGCTCTAAAAATAGACTTTTTGACCTGTCTCAATTATTCATCACATTAATCACATTTCCAATTAATCATGATAATCATGTCTGTGTAACTGTTGTGTTTATTTCCTGTTTTCTGCTGCAGATAGAACATTTCTCGTATTACCAATCATTTTGTGTTTGCCTGTGATTTGCAGATTTTGGACTTTAAATGTTTTATGCACATAAACAAACCGATGATGTTGAAGTAAGGTCTGCACAGTGTTAAACAAATATGTGTTTGCCATATTGTTGAATATTGTGATGATATCAGTTGTGATAAATCCACGTTTCCTCTCTCTCCTCTGTTTCTGTTATCATAATGCTCATGATTTACTCGATATGTTTTAGGATTTCGACCACTGCCATCTGAACTGTTTATCTAGGACTGTGGGAGTCCATCTGATTGGCCAAAGACATGTTTACTGTGATGTAAAGCTTCAGCCTCCTTAAAATATAACTTGAGTTATTGAAGTTCTTTGTGATGTTGATATTGCAATAGCAATAAATGTTGAATATATTTTGCAGCCCTTGTTGGAATGTTAAATGAAACCAAGTTTTAAAAACACTAGAGGGGTATGGAAGGAAAAGAAAGAGTAAAAAAGGTAATTTTATTCCAACCAGGAGAGGAAAAGGTAGAGATGGTTCCCGGGGCGTCCCCCTTATGATAGTGGCATGCTCCCCTTGCGTCGCAACAAGAGAGAGTGGGATCGACCGAGAGAGAGAGAGAGAGAGAGAGTGGTGTCTAATCTTTGAGGGTAAGGGAGCGTGGACTCCTCAGGGCTTGTCGTGCTCAACACCTTGTTAACCAGACATCTCTCTTTCAATCTCCATTTCTATCACTCTTTCCACTTTGTGTCACTTTCTCCATCTTTTCTACCTTTCTGTCCCCCTTCATTGTTAAACTGGCAGAAAGAATGAGACATCATTCCAGATGCTTTTATTTTTACTTATTTTTTTCAAGTTGTGTATTAGTAAAATTGTATATATACATGCATCTAGTTTGTGTGTGTGTGTGTGTTTGTCTGTTGTCAGAGCATTAACTTCCAGGTAATGAAACAGCTAAATTTAAAAGAGTGGCAGTTTAAGCTTGAGTATAAATTACCTTTGATAGATTTCATATGTAAAACAGGAAGTTGCTGCTCACTAATGAACTAAATTAAGCTCCTGCTCTGTCGAAATTCAAACCCTTACCTATGGTCATGAGTTGTGGATAATGACCAAAAGAGCGAGATCCTGGATACAAATGGCCAAAATGAACTCCTTTGCAGGGTGGCCGGCTCAGCCTTAGAGATAAGGTGAGGAGCTCTATCATCCGGGGGGAAGTTGGAGTAGCCACAGCTCCTCCACATCAAATGGAGTCAGCTGAGGTGGTTCGAGCATCTGATTAGAATGCCTCCTGTTTGCCCGTAAGGGAGGAGACCCCCAGGACTCGCTGGAGTGCTTATGTATCCTATTTGGTCAGGGAATCCCTGGCATCCTCCAGTAGGAGCTGGGGAGTGTTGCTGGGAGACGGATATTAAATCTCATTAATCAAATGTAACTTTCAAAATGCAAACTTATAAAATATTGAACAAAAATGTTATGTTTCCAAATTGCATTTATTTTACAGAAGTTGTTGCTTTTAGCCATTTACGTACCTGTGTTCTAATCTCCATGTCAGACTCGTTTGAGGAAGCTGATTGACATCTGCTCTTAATGATCAAGCTAGTAGCTTTTAGGACAATGTTTAAGTGCAAAAACATGCCCAAGACAACCTGTTAGCGACTCAGTTGGGGTCCAAACTCAGAGTCCACATTGGCAGACACTAATATTAACTTAGTTTGCAAAATTCTAACAAATTTATCTCAGAAAAACGTACTTCATGTGTGCAGCGCTACATGAAAATAGCTTGTTCTTGAATAGGGTAATCAGTGATGTCCAACGGGTCTGGCTCATGGGCCATTTTGTGATAACAGAGTCCAGTCTGAGGCATCAGTGTGAGACTACAGGGTATTATGCTGCTTAGTGCTGAGCTCTGAGGTTTCAGGATGCTGTAAAACAATGTGAGAAGCACTTTCTACTCGTTCAGACACTGCTGTAATGAGAAAATACTCTTAATCCAGCTCACACATACACACACAACGACACACGCAAAGGCGTATTTCTGCTGCCGAGTGGTTTCTTGGTGAAAGCATATTGCGAGAGAAGCAGTTTAAGGACTGGCAATTATAGTTTTGGACAACGTCATTGATTTAAACTCCTGATTAGAGGAAAGGTGACAGAGGTGGTACACACAATGGTGAGTATAGGAGTGGGGTGAGGGTGGGGGAATGGCACGTACACAAACACACACACACACACACACACACACACATTCCAACACACACAAAGCCTTAGTCTTTCCGTCAGTCATGAGTATGCCTTAGAATGACAAGGGTCCCCCCCCCCCCCACCCCCCATGCTGCTTTCATGTTTCCCACTCTGTCTCCCCTTCTCTCTGTCTCGACACACCTGACTGAAATATTGATGTCTACCAAGCGCTGCTGTTCATGCCTAAGTGGTTGTTTTTGTTTCAAAGAACGGCCAACTGTTTTATGCATTGACTCAATTAAAGACAGAAGTGTCCAGTCAAGAATGGAGGTGTATTCAGGCTTTGATTCCTTGGTTATTCACACACACATAAACAGATGATACTTGTCATTATGTTTGTAATACGTTCATAACACATCACCTCATAAATTATATCTAGCTGGAAGTAGTGTTGCTCCAAATCACCTCTTGTTGTTAGTTGTAGAGCGTGGTGTGAATATAAGCAACGAAGCGCTAATCAGAACTTTCCCTGGACTCCATTCTTGTTTTAGACTTGTTATTAAAGGTGTGGTTTACTTGTTTATTTAATACATTTGCAGTGTTCTTTAGTGTAAAATCAATGCCTTATGAGTCGTTTTTATAAAGAAAAACTATGATGCTTCTATTCTCTGATGCAGAAGTTTGCTAGTTCAGAGCTGTGCTAGAAACAGCAGGATTCCTCGTCATTATTAATGATATGCACACCCCTCACTTCTGATTGGATATCAGTAAGGTGTTTACATGCACATCAGAAAACCTAATTATTTCCTTAGATCGACTGAAGTTTTTTTAATGCATGTAAACGCTTTAGTCTGGCTGAAGTCGAACTGCTCAAATCGAGCTGACGCACCCAGATAATGCGGTTGTAGCTCAGTTTCATTTACATGTAAACGGCTCAGTCGAGCTGAGACCCGGCTGGACGCTTCTCTTCCAGGATTGCGCCAGCGGCTTTACAAACAAGAAGAGGGCAGCAAAACAAAAACAAAAAAGACGCCAGTGCAGGGTTCACGAGGACACCTGAGCAAATTAATGTTCGATGAAAGCATTTAAAACAAGAGTTTTAAAGAAAACACCTGGCAGAACGCCGACGTGAAAGGACGCATGTCGCCACCTACGCTCCACTGGAGCCATGGAAGCGCTGCTGCTTGCTGAGTGGAGCGAATTTCATTTGAGAGTTCGGTTTTCTAAAGTACATGTAAATGAGGATAAAGGTGGGATAAAGTAGTATAATGTTGAAACAAGGTATACCATGATATACATTTGTTTCTAAAAACTCGATACCGCCTGTGATACTACAAGATCCATTAAGCTGCATTATAAACAGAACTTTGTATATCATGTAGGTGGGAGGTCTTTGTGTGTTTGTGTGTGTGTCTGTTCCCACGCACGCACATGGTGCTCTTGATCTGATGTCAGATTGTAACTGAGTAAATCAAATGCACCTCTGTTAGTGCTGCCTATCAATGTGAGCTCAGTTTGAGCCTTTAAGTCACCTGTTGTCTCCGGGACTTGCAGCGAGACAACCGGAGTTGTTCTTGAACTTTTGCTCACTTTTAATTAAGTCTGCTAGTGAGACACTAGCTGTTTTGATTATAAAAAGCTTAATGTTAATTAAGTTAACTAGTTAAACAAAATAAAAAATATATATATGTATTTCATTTCATGTTAGAAAATAGAAGTATTCTTCAGGATGTCTTGACAGGTGTCTTAGACTGAGGTTACTGGCATTATGTTTATGAATGCAAGTGACCCAACACTATTCAGAAATGATCAAATGTGAGCTATTTCACAAAAGATCTTGTGTGAGTTGTTAGTGCTTAGAGTTTGGAATGCCTCTCAGCTACTGCCATGTCAAATCTTAGCTCAATATCTGTAAAACCGACAGACTTATAGCCACTTTGGGTTTGCTAAGGTTGATTAGCTGTGGCAGCCAATTTGAATGGGGTTGATTCTAAAAGTTTATCAATGTGCATCCAGTGATTATTTCAAGAATTTTGAAATATGTCCAGTGTTTATTGACATATCTTGCAAATACCCAAAAAATGAACACAAAGACAAAAATAGATTTTCCTTCCTTTCATCTTTCAGCTAGAGAGAATAAACTGAAGGAATATGGTTTCACAGGTCAAGCAAGGGCAGGAGACGAGTTGCATGAATTAGGAGCGTTAGAAAGATGAATGGAGCAATCCTTACCAGATTAAGGGAACCAAACCTCCGATTTAAACATATCCAAATTAGCACATTTTTAAATGGCATTAATGTTTTCTGTGAACTTTGAACTGAAGGCTGCTTTTAATTGATGAACGTAATTGAGAGCATCTCAGGCTGTTGACATTAAATATTCTTTTCCTCAGTGAATGACTGCTAT
The DNA here is from genome assembly GCA_006937965.1 of Callopanchax toddi. Classification (NCBI taxonomy): domain Eukaryota; kingdom Metazoa; phylum Chordata; class Actinopteri; order Cyprinodontiformes; family Nothobranchiidae; genus Callopanchax; species Callopanchax toddi. The sequence continues at coordinate 1,655,937 of SSNR01000027.1, read as the reverse complement.
AAACAGTGACCTTTAGGACAAACTTTTGCCCTTTTATGCAAGAAAAGATGTCTTTTTTCTGTGTAAAAGACAGAATCCATCTCAGAACATTTGGGCTTTTATGCCTGTTTAGGCATTCCTACCTTTGTGGGAGCCTGTTATTGATAAAATGGACAAGATCAGAGATGAAGGGCCGACACCAGCCTCCAGCACCCCATAAATATAAAGTCCTTCCTACAAAATCTCTCAAAGGACACAACTTTCTCCAGCTCCACATAACGTGTGGACTGAACAGTCAAAATGTCCTTTGTGTGAGACTTATACACCACAGATGTCTGAGATTAGATGATTTTAGTAAAACATTTTTGACAAAATAACAGAAAATATGTGAATGTTAGCAGTTTATTTGAAATTTGGTCATAGTGAGAGACAAACTAGAAAGTCTATGAGTATCATAGGAACAATATATTGAACCCTTTAGATTACTCTTAAACTCAAGGTAGGGTTGGGCGATCAGACGAATGCATCGACCATCGGCAATGGGCTCAGCCAATCGCCTCCCGTTTTCAAGAACAATTTATTTGTCCCACTATAAAATAATTTCTTAATTATTAACAACATTTGGTTGAAGTCAAAGGATGCAGCCCACGTAAAAATAATAAATAATGCTCTTTTTAAACGTTACACGCAAACTCCTCCCAGCTGCAAGCAGCCACTCCTCCCCCCGAGAGCTGGCGGAGGAGCGGTGTTTACTCAGTCCGTAGTAGACAGACAGATAACGGCAGCAGCTTGTGTTAAGAAAATAAATGTATCTAAATAATATCTATGGTGTGGTGGAGAGGAAACAATCAGAGATTGGCTTTGTTCCAGTTAAACCGTGTTTATGCGTTGGCTACCGGAGCTAGGAATATTTAGCGAGTCATAACATCGGTCCGGTGTTCAACTGTCTTCAGCTAAGTATGATAAACGACAAAAACAAAATGAAACTAAAACTGAAATACGAATGAAAAACCCCTTCAGTGAAAGTCGTTTCCATAAAATAAATCTCCGCTGCAGTTTGAAGTCTTTTTGAGCAATTTTGGTCACGGAGCAGCAGCAGCTAGCTGCTAGCTCTGTGTTAGCTTAGTTAGCACACAGCAGAAGGGTAAACACTCGATGTTGGAGCTCTTTGCTGCCACTATATGTCTGTTTGAAGCCAAAGTAGCCGCAAACAGGTGACGCTGTGTTTTTTTTTACAACTATTTCCTCAATTTTGGGACTTCTGAGGTCTAATTTGGCAAATCCATTAGTGTGTGTTTACATTGCTCCGCCTGCAAATATGTCAGCATGTCACCTGCGCGAATAAATCGCCCATCGTCGATTTTTGGACTGATGATGGACGACTGGAAAAAAGTTAGACATTGCCCAACCCTAACTCAAGGTTATTATAACAATATGTAATCATCATTAAGGTTTGTGCTTAGAAATAGTTATGTGACAATCTTTCACAATATTTTAGAGATGCACCAAAAAATCTTCTTGTGGTCAAAACGGACAGTATTCAGAATGATTGGTTTTATTAGTGATCAGAAGACCTGAAACTAAAGACTTTTTTTTTGTGCACCCTGAATGAACCATTGCTAAGGGAGACCAACATTTCCCAGCCCATGCATTCACATTGCTAAGCACTAGTTCATGAATGCTGTGACAAGAGTGTCCAGGTGGATTTTTTTTTTTTACTTCCAGAACCAGGTAATCAGAGAAACGATCCTGTTAATTACAGTTTATTGAGATTAAATGAACTTTGCCAAAATTGGTATAAGCAAGTCAAAGCTGTACAAGAATTAGACATTATCGACCCTTGAAACCAGAATTTGTGCAATATTTAAATGCATGTTCAGTTTGGGGGATTTTCAAGTTATAAAATAGGCAAAGCAGTTAAGAGGTGAAAGGTCATTTTCTTTCCCGATGTTTTTTTTTTCCTACTGTAGGAGTACGTGTTCATGTATTTCTCTTGCTGATGCAGCTTGTATACATTAGGAGTTTTTAGCCTATCAATCTAAGGTATGATCAAGGCTTAAAGGGGACTAAAACATTACCTCCTCAGGTTAAGGTGGAAATTGTTTGTAAAGAATCAATTTCTATTTACAAATTCTGTATGTCTTGCATTGTGTGTGTGTGTGTGTGTGTGTGTGTGTGTGTGTGTGTGTGTGTGTGTGTGTGTGTGTGTGTGTGTGTGTGTGTGTGTGTGTGTGTGTGTGTGTGTGTGTGTGTGTGTCCTCTATGCCCCTGTATTGTTCCCCACATTCTTTTTCTTCACAAAAAGTCATGGCCTGACAAGGTGCTGCGCTCTGTAAAAATTATGCCTTGTTTATACGTATTTATTTCCCCTTGACAGTTTAATTATTTCTGGCCCCATTGGAGGAAACCATATAAAAAACTCCCCACGTTCATACAGATTCTAATTAGGAATGCTAGGAAATTAAAACAGAGTTGTTTCGAAATGCTGTCATTTTTCCAGGACCTCGTTCTGGAATTATGTCTCAATCAGCACAAGCGGAAATAATTACTTGTATACCTTCTAACTGCCAACATTTACCAAATGGCAAAGCAATTTACAGCCATCATAGCCTGAGAAGCAATCATTGGGCCAACTATAAATTCACAGGCCGACGATTTGGAGAGCAATATTGGAAGGAAGGGTTATAGTAGAGAATTAGAGAGAGAGATAACAGGACAGAGGTGTCTTTTTACCTGTGTTTCCCCTCAGTGTTTGTCCCGTTTTGTCTTTTGTTTTCTCGTTGTTTTATTTTGCTTCCTTTTTCCAGACCTTCCCATTTATTTTGACATCTTCCAGCTTTTTTTTTTACTGAGAAGCACACACACACACACACCCTCTCAAACGGAAGAAGTGACGATTAAGTCATTATTTTCACACACACCATTAAACACACTCATTGCCAGCAGAGACATAGACAAAAGCCCAGATAAAAACATACATGAGCAGAGACACTTAAACGCGAGCACACATTGGACTTAAAGTAATTACTTACACACGTCATTAGACACACACGCAGATGAAGTGGAGTGTGTTTATGGTTTGTGTATCTTGTGTGTGGACTGCTGTAGCCCACCCTTGCTCTGAGCTGCAATAATATCATTTATCTAGTCCGACACATCAACAGGTTTTATCATGTTACACCACAAAAAAGGGCAAAAATTACATCATATATTATCAGATTTCTCTCCTCAAAGGTCAAGAATTGAATAGACAAATAAAACGATAACACAGAACATTGGACTTTGTCTTTTTAAAAGAAAAAATATATATATATAGGTCTCAGCCTGGCATATACTGCGTCGTGGCTCTCAGCTCCTGCTCAAACTGTACGACTGCATCGTTCAGTCATTCACAGCTCACAAATCATGTTCTCACACTGTACGGTGTTCTGATGACACCTGACTGTCACACTGTGCTTATGAAACACATCGCTCTTGAACACAACAGGGAGCTAAAGCAGAACCCCAAAATGAGGAGACACTCGCTCTAAAATGGAATTCTTGACCAAAATAAACGCGTATCCTTGGCAAGCCTTGTCATTCTGTGTGGAGAAACGTGTAAAATTAAAAATAAAGCCCTCAGTAGCCGGGGAATGGATAACTTTTCAGTAGAAATTAGACCGGCCGAGACTGTAAACAGGAAGACATGGAGCATCCTGGGCGCGCACAGCCCCCACCTCTACAGGTTTGCGCGAAGTGCATGCACGTTGACTGACAGCTTCTATTTCTATTGGCTGCATCAAAATTCACGGGTCAGAGAGAATTCAAAGGGGTCTATGGGAGGAAGGAGGGTCTTCAGAAGAATAACAGATGTTGTGGAACTCTACCCATAGATCATAGTTTAGAACTGAAATATCATTTAAAACATTTATAAAACTTTACACATAGAAAAATGCTCCATAGAAGCTTTAAGATCAAGAGTTCCTATTTTTAAACAAAACAATTATCACACAGCAAAACTCTTACTTGGGGGATTTGACAAACAAACTAGTCTGTTCCCTCGTTTTAGAACTGAATAAGTTAAATATATTGAATATTACATACTATTAGTGTATATTTTGTATCACTTTATTTCTAAAAGTGTAACATTCCTCTAAAGTATTTGCTTTGTCTCTATTGTGCTGTTTTATCCCTTTTTCTTCATCTCTGCTGTATACACACTCTTACCATCTTTATTAGTAGTGGATTTATTCACTGGGCTTGCATCTCTGTTTGAATAAATTGAGTATTGTACTGTTGGAGAGGGGGCTTCTTTTTGGCAGGCATTCATTTGTGTCTGTGTGTACATGCAGTGTCATGTGTGTTGTGTTAACAAAATGACTGCACTGAGATTCAACTAATCCCAGTGGAATATCCCACTCATGTTCTGTTTGAGAGTGGTATAATTAAAGGAGCACACCTCTCCGAAGTCCCCTATTCAATACAAAACACTGCTTTATACAGATCCATGGGTAACACGAATAATACACACACACACACACACACACACACACACACACACGCTCTGTGTTTTCTTACCCAGACATGGCACACGGTGTATAATTACATCCTGGTTCCAGTTTATCCCTGAGAATTTGTTCAAACTGAGAGGGAAAAACTGGTAGACAAACATGATAGTTGATGTTACCATTAAAGAGATCTTCTAACCCTAACAAAACTAATAATAATAACAATAATAATAATAGGTTCAGGTGCATTTGTTTAGCTGTCAGTTTTTAATGTATGCTTCTCATTTTTCTTACATTTTTAATCTTAGTCCCAGATTAAATCAGTATTTGCTCATCCTAAGAAGGGTTGCACACATTTGACACTGATAAAAAAAAAAAAGTGCATATTTTCTTTTAACAGAGAAAGCTTTTTCTCTCCAGGCTGCTTATGAATAATCCAGATCCAGGTGTTTTGAGGCTGTGAGTTACATCTGAGGTCTCACTTGGACTGAGAGGATGGACATGTGTCTGTAGGCTAACACAACATTTGGCAAAAGCACTGGATATCACCACTGACTTAATGGGAATGATGTGCATGCACAGACACACTGACACAGATTTTCACTGTTGACATCTATCATGTCTGCCCTGTCTGTCCACGTTTGATGAGGTTAGACCTCAGATGAGCCCAAAGCCTTCCCCTTTTGTCTGTCCTCACTTGATGGGGTCACACCTTTCACTCTGCGATGAGGTGCAGTCCAGCCAACCTTCAATCTGACCACTGACAGGATTGTGACCACATATGACCTCGTGTGCATGTATGTTTAACTTGGTTTTCATGGAGGTTGATATCATCCCTTTTTACTCTGTAGTCTTGACTAAAATAGCATATAATGTCAATAAATTAACAACTCGATGGTTCACTTTAACCTGATAACTTTTTAAACAAGAATGTAACATATTTAACTAAAACTTTGTAAAAAAAAAAAAAAAGTTTTTTGTTGGTACTAGTTCCCTGGTTTATAAATAGTAAAGTCACTTTATATGGCTCTCTTTCTCACTCTCTGTTTGTCATATAATTATAAAAACTCTCTGTACAATATGTATAAATATAACATTGACAAATACACACATCCCTGTTTTTAAACCTGTATGATATTTTTATGTAATGGGTCAGTGTGTGTTTTTTTCTGACTGGACACGAGAGGGTTACCCAGATTGACCATAAAAACAACCTTGGGACGTGCTCAGAGGTCCATTGCTCCCTTCTGATCAGAGGTGGGTAGTGACTAGTTACATTTACTCAGTTACATTTACTTGAGTAACTTTTAGAAAAAAATGTACTTTATGAGTAGTTTTAATTCACCATACTTTTTACTTTTACTTGAGTAATATATTTGTTAAGTATCGCTACTCCTACTTGAGTAAAATCTCTGAATCATCTATTTACTGTGAGTAACTTTACAGAAGAACAAACACCTTTTAATAAAAATACACCAGACACACCTACAGTTTATTAAAGGAGACCACCTGTTTCTGCACCAGCTTTGTTTTCCTACTCTCATTTTCTGTTGAACTGGCTAGCTATCTTTATCTAGCTAGCTAGCTGCATACACATAGCTATCTAACTTGCAAGAAAACTAGATATAGATAGCTAGCTAAATAGATAGCTACATAGCCAGCTAGCTAGATCTACTGTACTGGCATTATATTGAAAATAAAAATGACTTTTAAAAGTACTTCTTCTGCTTAAAATGAACTATTTTGTAATTGTATTATGTGTATTAGTGTTTTTCATTTTAGCCTTTACGATACTAGAATTTACTATACTAGAATTTCCCCCAAACTTTATATTTTTGTCTGTCTGATGACGTAATTAAAAAAATATTCTGATGTATGTCACTCAGTACTCAAGTAGCCTTTTTACCTAATACTTTTTTACTCCTAGTCAAGTATTTTTTGGACAGCAACTTTTTACTTTTACATGAGTAAAAATATGATGAAAGAGTAAACATATGATGAAATAGTGGTACTCTTACTTACGTACATTTTCTGGGTACTCTACCCACCTCTGCTTGTGATGGAAAATGAATGATTTAAGCTCGTACGTATTAGTCAGTCAGAATCAAACAAACACTGTTTCCAGGCAGAATATTATATATTTAAAAAATCAGTTTTGCACAATTGGCTGTCTAAATGTTAACTAGTGACCAGACTAAATAATGTTTGTGATGGGTGGCTAGGAAGCAATTAGGCAAGTGAATGATTTACACTGATTTCAGTTCAGTTTTTGTTAGATTTGAAAGTTAATGAAGTCATTCCAATCATTTGATTACAAAAATTCTACAGGGAAAATTAACCCTTTATTGCCTGAAATATGAAACGATAATAATTTAATGATGTAGTTTTTAGTACTGAACTACTTTCTGGCTTTATATATAATATAAAAAAATAAATAAATAAAACAATTTTAAATCCTCCACCCAAGGGCAGAAGATACTGTATGTACTGTATAGGACTAGATACACCAGTGTTTTGATGAAAGTACTAATACTTATACACTTTAAGGTCAGAAGATGTTTGAGGTGGATTAGTAACAATAATCTACAGGGAGTTTATAGAACGAAGACTTCATCTAAACCATGCGACCACGTGCTGCTTGGTGATCACATGTTTCACGGGGACAGTTGTTACCCCTCTCAGCGCAACAAGTACGTCAACAACTTGATAATCCTGATGTAACTGTAGGCCGTGAAACAAAATGCAAACCTCCAAAATGAACCTGTTTGCTGCAACAGCTTGTGTTGGAAAGGGACACAACTGTAGTGCTGTGATTGCATAACTTTTGTTGCATTGTGTGTGTGTGTGTGTGTGTGTGTGAATGTGTGTGTGTAACTCACCATGTACCCTGCAGCAAAGGTTACCCAAACAGAGTTTTGGTGACAGGCTCCAGAAAGCCCTCTAAACCCAGCAGCTTTTCCAAGCAGCTGGTGCTCTCTCCTTGGCCTTGATCGTCTATTTCCTCCCTGTAGGTGCCTTGATGTATGCACACACACATACACGGACATGGCCTTGCACACGCATACACAGATTTATGACATATTTTTAAAGAAACCTATGCTACAGAGGTGTGACCAAGTGGGCTGAAGGCTCAAGTACCATTAAAACAAAAAATTAGAGAGAAATTTAGACAATTAGAGAATACGTTTATACTGCCTAGACCAGGGCTCTACAACCTGCAGCTCTAGAGCAACAGGAAGCTCTGCAGTCCCTGTTTTTGCACTTCTGACAAAAAGTCAGTTGTGAAGACCCCTGCCCTAGGCCATCTGGTTTTACTGCCAAAGAGTTGATATAAGCTAACTTTGTATATTTTGAATCAGAATCAGGTTTACTGGCCAATATTGTGTGCACAAACTTTGGTTTCACATGCTTACAGCATTCAGGCATTAAATATTATTATCAAATGAAAGGTATAGAATACGTGCAATCTATGCTGTGGTACAATACGTATTTGCACAAATTTCATTGTAATGAGCAAATATTATCATAATAGGCCTCTAAGTCACAGAAAGTCAAAACATTTCAAGTCAGTCCTCTACTCACAGGGTTATTTCTGCACTCAGGATTTGAAGCTTTGTTTAGTTATAAAAATAAGGTTGTGACTAAGTTACATAAGACGGCATATTTAAAGATCAACACCAAATGCCTTTCATCTATAAATATGTTTTAACTTTGAATATGTTTTAAACTTAAAGGACCTTGCTACCACAAAAAATGCACAAAACAAGTTTAATCACTTAAACTACTGTTATTTAATTCAGTCTGTGACACATCATGAAAACGTAGCCCCAACTTTGCAAAGAACTTTATTAAGAATAAGAAACATTAAAAAAAAACACTCTCACACAGACTGAATTTAACTGCAGCTGAAGTGTAGTATTTATCAAATAGCACCACGCTGTCAGTGCTGTTAGAGCCATCAGTCGCTGTGGAAACAGAAATGTCTTTGTAAGTTCACATCTCACTTTTACCCTCCTAATTTGAGTCTATTGTTTTCCTTTTTTTTTCCTTGAGTTCTGTAATCAGCTGGTTGCAGGAGCAGGTGGGAGCGTTGTGGTCAAACTTGCTCCTTCCCATTTCTTTTCTTACACCTGATGTAAAAGATGGTATAACCTAAACCCAGTTCTCCCATTTCTTCTGAAACTGTCTGTGTTTTGAACAAGGATTGATGCACGAGTGATATCTTTTTTTTTTTCCAAACCCTGCCTTTTTAAAAGGATAAATAAACCTACTTGCACAGAGACACTCATGAACAGTCACCTCAGAAGTCTGTGTTCTGGAGCTGGTCTTGAGTTGACCAGAGTCCATAGCTCCCTCTGTTGGCTTGCGGTGAAGTGCAGTTTCCAGCTCCCTGTATCGTCTCTCCCTCTTTCCTTTTCTCATCCAAAGCAAAGGGAAGTTTTGTGAGAATTTCTAAGCTGTGATCTTCTGTTTGGTCCAGCTTTAACCCACACAGCAAGACTACTAACTTTTCTACATAAAACTCTGCATATTAGAACCATATTTAGTAAGATGATTATTATTTTTAATTATTAAATTTAAGAAAATGCAATTCAGCTATTACCACAAATGTTTTGTTTGTTTATCATTCCTCCTTTGCCAGCAGTTGTTGTTCCAGGATTGTAATTAACAGACACACGTGTGTGTCAGCTGTCTTAGTGGCCACTTTATGAATTTGTTCAAGATTGTGTTGACCAGCAAATACACACATAAGCTCACTCACTCACACACACATTGCTGTGAGTGAACTTGCTCTGGCCTATTGAGTTATGTGATTGATGTCAGTGAGAGTTGCAATGGGTAATTCTTCCATAGATGTCAACAGGCTGCTGCCACAGGGTCAGAACAGACAACCCACACACACTCAGATAAAAGAGAACAGGGGGATGTCAGCAGTGTCACAGAGTAGCTTTCACACAGAAACTCAAATCCAAAGCAATCAAGCCCACTTACACATGCATTTAATTATTGATTATGGGACACTTTGACTCAATTTTATTGTTCAGCAAGTATTTTATCCACAAGGCTGCAGAATAAATGTGGATGCATTCACAGGAATTACAAAAAATATTCACACAGTTGATTTATTGTCATTTATTGTAATGGTCTTTATAAGAGGTCACTTCCAACAGTCTGGAGAGAACACATTTCAAGCCAGTGTTGCTGTTTAAACTCACAGCAGCTCGTTCAAAAACGACTTAGAATCAGACCAAATGACCACCACAAACACTACAGACTTTTTAAAAAAAGAGTAATTTAATATTTATACAAAAGTGCTGCAAAGTATCATCTTCCTCCTTCCATCATTGAAAAGATCAGATCCTTGTTGACATGCTATTTATTAATTTATTTATCCATGCCTTTGAATTAAACTTTGTTTTCCTTTATAATGTTTTAATAATATAAGTAAATTCATATTACTAACAATAAATGAAACAGGAGTAGTGTTCCTAAATGTTTCCCCCACAGACACATGAATGATAGATGTGTGTCCCTGTGCACGTGCGCTTTAGTCAGTGGTTTCGGTTAAAGATTTGTTTGCCCACTGGTGGCGGCAGCATTGATTCACACTCATCTTTGTCGATGCTTATAAGCCTCTGGATACATCATAACTGCGTGTGTGCGTGCGTGTTTGTGCGTGTGCATGTGTGTGTGTGTTTACATGAACCACACAATATCTGTGTTTACATGTGTTTGGGTTCATGTCCCTGCATCCACATGGCAAATGGTAAGCACTGTGTGTATGAGGAGTGAGAATACTTTCTAATTCCTATCATAATTTTGTTCAGAATTGAACAACAAAAGGCACATTTTTCAGTTTTCGTTTTGTTTTTACAGTTTTGGCATTAAAGCCAACAGGTAAACAGAACCTGATAAGTTGTTTTAGAAAACTTTATCGGAAAATACAGTCGATATGTGCATCCCACACTAAGAAAAACGTACAAGTTTTACTTTAAATCAGCATTTAACCTGTAAAAATGTTAAACGTTTAAAACTATATTAAATATTTGTTTAGGGATTGAACAAAAAGAGCTGTTTTTGTTGTACACACATGCAAACCCCCCC
>SSNR01000027.1:1462398-1645265 GCA_006937965.1 Callopanchax toddi | reverse complement strand
TTTTTTTTCCCCACCACCCCCCCCCCCCCCCCCCCCCCCCCCCACACACACACACACACACACACACACATATCAAAGTAGAGATTGGTTTCAGGAAATGTTATGTTATCTGTTCCTTTCCAAATGTGCTAATTACAACCACTCCCTTTCATCTCTGCATCCCCCCGTTCCACCCCTCTGATATATTTTTTCTCAATATCTCCCTCAGTTTTGCACACTTTGGTCTTCTCTTCCATTCTGTGTGTTGGGATACCAACGTCTTAAAAAAAGTAAAGTGGGGAAAAGATGAATTAGAAAGAAGGAGAAGGGGTGAACAGTGGCATTTCAGATCAGAGTCTCCGTGCGGGGCTGAGATTTTTCCTTTCCGCTCACCTTGCCTTCTCTTTTCTCTTTCCTCGTTGAGCCTCTCGCTGTAACATCGAGAATTTGCGAACAGATTCTCCTGGAGGTTCAGTCTCCAAACATTCCCGTGCGTTCGGAAATACTGAGAAGAAACAGCCTGCTGGTGAGGAGATGAAGGAGAGCTTGACAAAACAGCAAGCGGCAGGGAAAACCTTGTCCCAATCATGTCCAAATCATTCCACAACAAAGAACAAGTGCCCTAGAATTGCCATAATCTCGTATTTTACTGCTGGGCTGTGATGGGGATCTGCTGTGCTCTGTCTGTCTGTCCATGTTAGCAGCGTGACACGTTTTTTCAGGCTTAGACTTCTGGGTCAAGCTTACACTTGTTCCTTTGATCTGGCAATTCTCTGGATTTGATTAGGTCAGTTGTGTGCTCTGTATGCGGGCAAGCATGAGGCCATATTTTCTACCTGAAAGATGCCTCAGAACAAGGTGTAAAATCATCCTTTTCTCACAAACATTTGCTAAAAACTTTTTAACACTGAATTAAACAGATGAAAGTTTTTTTCCACACATTTTTTTTTAGCATAAGGGATCTTTTTTTATTGGAATCTAAGTGTCAGTAGAGGCTCATGATGAGAGCAATAGACCAAAGGAGGAGAATGTTTTGAGCGACTAGATCAGAAAGATGGATGAAGAAAGAATGAAAGAAAGAAGTGCTGGTATTCTTGCTTCAAACCTTTCCCCTCACCTGTCTCTTTCTTCTCTCCGCTCTCTTTTTTCCTTCCTCTCTCCTCTCCTCTCTGCTCTTTGTCTGATCCCTCCTTCTCCACCTGCTACTCTCCCTCTCTCTTGCTCTCCCTCAGTTTCTCTCCACCCCTTTCTCCACCCATCCCTGCAGCCATTGGTCAACTGTCCACCAATCACAGCAGAACCGGGACCTGAGGGACTGCATATGCAAAATCCTGCTTAATATTCATGAGCAGCTATCGGGGCTTTAAGTCGTTGATTAGGACAGCAGCACAGCTTTCTGTCCCAACTGCCCGGCTGGCTGGCTGTGTGTGTGTGTCTATAGCCCCTCTCCCTGGCTGTCACATACACACCGCACACACACGCTCCCTCACATCTACACACACTCGCAGAGCTGATCAGTGCAGGCAGCGCACAGCCTGGTAATTGTATTGCTCCCTCCAAGTGCAAAGAAGGACTGAGAGAGGGAGAGAGAGAGAGAGGGGAAGACCAGAGGAAGAAGAGGAGGAGAAACAGGAAACATATCCAAACTTTGATTTTTTGATTCTTTTTCTTGTTTTTTGCCGATTCCACAAAGGAGGTTGACGTGACAATGACCCGGTATCGCTGATGGAGTCGGTAGGACACCCGTTATCCGAGTGTTTTTTAATGCACTCTGAACAAGAGTAGGTAAATTTTACCTTTTAATCTTACCTTTTTCATTCATCAGCCGACTTGTCATCATCTTCCACTGTGAGTGAGTGCATGTGAGTGAGTGTTGGTATGCTGGTATGCAGCAAAGGTGGCCGGCACCATGTCAAGGTTGTTTCTGTTGTCAGGTAGCACAGATTCACTGTCACCATGTGTGTGCATGTTTGTGTGAGTATGTATATGTGGTCGCAGTGTCCAGACAGCAGCTCTTACTCTGTAGGTGGAGGAGCTCAGTTTCAGTCCCTCCACCTGGAAGTAAGAACACACCTGCACAGTCTGCCCTTCACTTTTTCTGCTTTTAACACATTGCTTTACTTTCAGTCAGATTGTTTTATGGACAAAACCTCAGCTCACGTTGGACCTGTGTGTCCACCAGTGTGTGTTTCCATGCTTGTGCACACGCAGTTGAAGTGCAAGTTCATCCAAGCAGAGAGTCAGCGAGGTAACGGGGCACTGAGGTTACAGGGATAACGTGGAGGGACGGGAGGAGAACGGCCCATAAGAACCGAGGGAGGAGGAAAAAGGGGGGAAAGCTGCGCTCTTAAATGCTGGAGGAGGTCGAATTTCAGACGGGCAGCTCAGCGTGTGGCCCCGCACAGGAATTAGAGATAGTTACACTCTCACACACACACACACACACAGGCGGCTCTTGAGCTGCTCTTTTCTCCAACACGTTGCTCTTTTAGGTGAAGATTATTAAAAAAAAAAAAATTTTCTTTGCAGACAAAAGCTTTTATGCAAAATTTTGCACACATTTTTGGCAGAAAAATTTTATGCATGTAAATAGTTGTTAATTCTCCCCCCCCCCCCAAACATTAAAGGGTGAAGGATTCTTTTGAAGTGATGTGTTGGAAGTGTGTGATCAGGGAGTGGAGACTCTTATTCCAGCATTTCATCAAATTTAGCCAAAGTTTATAGTTCGTCTAAAATATAACAAACCTTTAGATGAAGTTTATTCTGGCAAAGGCTTCAATAAATTTAATGAACTAAATCAAAGCCAGAGTTCAAATGTCTTCACAGCTGTCGGAAGCAGAGACATGAAAGGAGAAGTGTCCCAAACATGAAATCCTTAACATTTAAAAAGAAAATGGACTGTCCTGCTGAGCCGTAAACCTGTTTTGTCTGTGTCTCACCGTCTGTCTCTTAGATCCTTTTGCCTTTACAGCAGGTCAAATAGTTAGAGACCTTTAACCGAAAAGAGCGGGTGGAGAAATGAAACCTTCACTCCTTCTCTAAACGCACCTCTTTTCTTTTTAAATAAAACGTGTAGACCTCATTTATTCCTAAATCATAATTTTATATTCAGGATTTTATTTCTAAATGAGATTTTTTAATCAAAAAGCTCAATTGAATTGACAGGTTTTTGAGTTATTTATTATAATACACACAGCTGTTTTGAGTTGTTTAAAAGTCAGAAGCAAAGCTGATCTATTTACTTTTGGGACTTTTTTCCCCTTTTTGTAAAATATTTGATCTCAAGTTTAAAGCACTCTGTATTTAGGGTGCTTTACAGAAACACTGTCCTGCACACTGTTCATTTTTAATTGCAGAATGATGTTTAAGTAAAGAATTCACACCAGCTTCAGCAATAAAGCCTGATCCTTTGCTTCTGGCTGTTCTGACAAGAGACGCTTTTATGATGAAAATTTTTCCCATTTTTGGGTGAATAGGTGTAAAGTATAAGAGATATGTTAAAACAACTAAAGCCTTAAACAATTTAATGTATAAAATCCAGCAATGAAAAGTGTCTCTTTAACCTGTGTGTGTTTTCAGTGAGTGTACGTTACCTCTCACTTGTTTTTTTAGAGAACCCTCTGGTCCAGTCAGCCGTCTGTCCGCTCCTTCATCCTTCCATCCATCGATCCATCTGGCCACCATTCCTCTTTTTCTCCGCTCAGGCTTTTCCTCCTTTTTGCTTTGAGGCGCCGCTTTTCTAATTAAAATATTAAGGATAATGATGATCATACCGATAATAATAACAAGTACCGCTTAAGCAGTTAACATAATTGCATTCCCCTCATGTCACCATATACATACGATTTGCATGTCATTAAAATATATTTCCTACAGTGACTTTAGTGAATTTGATGTTTTTTGTCAGTGGGTGTGAGGTAAGCGGACCTGTGGTGAAAATTACACAGCGGCCGTGCAGATTTTTCAGGAGAGGTTGTGCAGTGTGATTATGAGGAGTGTAACAGAGGGGTGATTTCTTTCACAATTGGTGTAAAACATCGTTTTTCTGGGGTTTTTTAGAGCGATTTCATGAAAATATTCAAAGTCCAAATAAACAGCAGTTTAGTCTGTTTAAAACACCAATCTATCCCAAGCATCAATCTTTACAAAATTTTTGCATTTTGGGAAAAAAAAAAAAGTTTAGTCAAAATTTAAATAGATTTATTAATTATTTGAGATCACACCATTTTTTTTTACTAGGTTTGCATTATGTTCCAGCAACAAAAACAATAATCTTAATAATCAGATATTTAGACAAAGTAACAAGATTTGAAAGCCGAGTTGCCCAAAATCACATGATATAAAATTATGTAAATAAAAAGGGAAAAAAACCACAATTTCCTTTAGTGATATTTTTTACGGCCTTTTTCTTTTTGTCTGCACTTCTTCTTTTCACAGGCCACGAGTAAAAAAATAAATAAAAGGATCCGTAGAGACAGAGAGGTAAAGCTGTCTGGAGGGAGGGATGGTGGTGAGGGAGGGGGGACCAAAGAGAGATTGCGTAAATTAAAATCCTTTTAATCTCCTTATAAAATCATTTACTTAATTCATCTGTCAAAGCATGTCAATATGTGCCGCGGTGATTTGCTGGCTGCGCGTGTGAGTCTGTGAGTGTGTGAGCGTGTGCGCGTGCATTTGCATCTGCTTTCCGTCATGCGTGGGTCCGTGCCTGCCTGCCCACATTTTGTGTGTGTGACCTATTGACGGCCTGTGTGAGGAAGTGATGTTCTCCTTTTTGTGTGTCTCCTTGCTTGTCTGTCTGTCCCGGTGGAATTCATTGTCTGTCAGTTTTTGCATTGTAAAGGCCTTCACACACACACACACACACACACATACTCTCTCTCTCTCTCTCTCTCATGTGAAAAGTCCGGGCATTCCAGCGGTAAATTTGTCCCGTAAAGAGAAAGATGCAATGAGAGAGACAGATTGAGCAGGAGGTGCGAAGGGAGGGAGGAGAGGGAGGGGAGGGAGGGAGGGGGTTTGCTTTTGTCTGACACCAGCACTCAGGAGGTCCGTCGGACACACGTGCATGCATGACCGCACACATGTGCGCGGAAACACAAACTTGCACACACACACGCAGCAGAAAGCACAATTCTTTTAAGAATTTGCAGATAAAAAGTAACCAAACACACACACATGCACACAACACAGAGTGATACATTCATGCAAAATACTTTCAGATACACTTTATTATAAGAGGCCACAACAGAGCCAAACGAGGCGAATGTTGATCCCTCTGATTTATAACAATCCATCATTGCTCCTATAGTGTGAGAGTGTGTCACGGGTCAGCGCCAGCCTTTATGTGTTGAAAGAGCAGTAAGAGAGACTTTACCAGCTGTGACACACACACACACACACATACACAGTCACTGCAATTAGCCATTACATCACACTGCATGTGCGTGTGTATGTGCATGTGTGTGTGATTGAATGCCAAAGCGCTGATTGAAAGGAGAGCTAGATAGTGATATATGGTAAGAGGCAATGCTGCTCATCTCCCCTCCACACACACACACACACACACACACACATTCATTTCTCTGCGGTGCTCATCCGCTCATTCCCCGTATTCCATCATCTGTACATCTCCGTCATCCATACATCAAAATGTGCATTCAATTATTATTGCTATTATCAGGATCTATCAAATCATTTATGCTCCTTTACCACACAGCTGCTGCTGCTGCTGCTGACTTTTGTTTCATCTCAGCATTTCTTCTTCTTTTTTTTCTTCTTTTGGCTCTTTTCACATTTAAACTTTTACTGTAATGTAAATGTTTATGATATTACTCCAGGATCTTTATAAAAGAATTTTAACTTTATATGAACTGTTTTTACGTTTAAATTCAGATTTGGAGCTGGATCAAGTATGTAGATCAGCGGCCCGCTTTTTTGTGTTTGTGTGTGTGTTTGTGTGTGTGTGTTGTGTTCAGAGCCCCAAAAGCTCCTTCTCACTGCTAATAGAAGGAGACAGTGAAGTCTCGGCCACAATAGGAAAGATTTAGATGGAGAGGTGGTGTGTGTGTGCCTGTGTTTGTGTGTGTGTGTATGAGGAGCATCAAGAGAATAGCACACGCTCAAATGTCTTGTCTGTCTTTTGCACTTTTTCTTCTGTGGCGTCCATGGGGAGGGCCTATAGATTGGCTGTTTGGTAGTTCTCTTCCTTTTCGTGCTTGAGCCGAAAGCATGATTAAATTGTCATTGTCTCAACGTAGAGTTAGGGGTTCAAATAGATTGGGAGAGGGGGGTGATGCAGTGGAACAGGAAAAGGAATCCTACCAAGGGAAGAAATGAATAATAAAGAAAAAATGAATGACCATGCCGCCTTCCTGCTGACAGTGAAATATTCCTGCTCTCATCCTCCCATCATGCTTCATGTGTGTGCCTGATGGGGAGAGAATGACAGACCAGCCCACCATTCCAACACTTTCATTTTCTTTTTTATAATTTTTTTCTTTGTGGGGTTTGTTGTTCTTGCAACATCCTAATTGAAACACACGTTTAATATAAATACACTCACACAAACTCCTATTAAACCACATGATTAAATATTCAGCCTCTTATTAAGGTTGAATCATGAAGGAAATCAGAAATGTGTTCATTTTTAACAGGTGACAGGCCTTTACGGGCACAGCCGATACAAATATTTAAACAATTCTGCAGTTCCTTTCAACTTTTTTCTTATCTTTGCCCAAGCAAAGCAAAAATTACAAATTCATCAATGCCTCTATAGAGTTTATGATGACAAACTGTAATTATCAAGACGTTTGTGACGTTTCTGCTTCAAAGTAAATTCAGATTTCAGAATCATTTTTAGGACACGTTACAATATTAGCAGATTATAAGAATACTTATTTAATATTCCTTCTTGTTTTATACAGGTTAGTGAGCCTTGTGGTCGATATTTTTTGTAAGAACTTTATATTTTTAAAACCTTGGTTTCAAATGACGATGAAAAACTATTTATTTTCTTCAATAAGCTTTAAAAAAGCCACAAACAGAAACATGAAAACATCCTCAGCTTTTTTACATTTAGGTCATTTCAAACTTTTCATGTTTGCCTGCGTATTTGCAAAAAAGGAAGCGGACTGAGCAAGACAGGACACATTAAATAAAAGCCTACAGCGACTCTTTAAAATTTCTGAATTTTTATAAATAAAAACATCTTTTTCAATAGTTTTTTCTGGCTTTATTAAAATTAAGATAATACAGTTTTTGCCCTGAGGTGTGTTCCTCCACGCTACTGATCTGCTCTTTTCTTCACCTCTGCCGATAATTCAGTTTTCTTTTATCTCTGTCTTCCTTCACGATTCAACCCCACCACCACTACCTCACACACAAACACACACACACACTTTCCCTCTTTCCCTCTCCACACGCCCCTCCCTTGTGAAGCTGTCACCTTTCTGCACCCGCTCAGTCCCTATTAAGGCCGACAGCCCATCTGCCGCCTGCCCCGCTAACAGCTCCCGTCGCTAACGCTAACGTGGGCACACACATCCACTCAGACACACACGGGGCTGCATCCAACCCCACCTGTCCTGATGCATGTGTAGTCACGCGCAGAGCAACACACTCACACACATTCAGATATGAAAATGTTCGCCCAGCCAGTATTTCCAAGGATCTAATCGTCTTTGTTTAAATAGTTATAGTTTTGTTGTCAAAATTTAAAGGAAACAGTAAAAGGGGAATATGTTTTTTCTTTTTTTTTTGCATTGAAAAGTCTTTACTTGTGCTCAGGTTGAGCTGAAGAAAGCTACATGACCTGCTTGGTCCTTCTCTCTGATTTTGTGCAAATAGGTTTGTCACATAAGTTCTACGTTTAGTGATCCATTAGTGTTCAAATGTATTTATGTCAACTGTTCAAATGACTTAGGGGCTATATTTATGCAAATTTCCAAATGCAGATTGTACATGTGATTGTAAGACATCGCACTGCCCTGACTACAGGGGTAATTAGGTAGGGCAGCTGCAGCGATACGTGCTTATGTGTGTGTGCGTTGTGGCATTTGCTCCCTTCAGGGATAGGTGGGTTTTGCATTAGCAAGAATGGCAACTGTCTCATCAATCACCGCATCACCATGTCTCACACACACACACACACACACACACACACACACACACACACACACACACACACACACACTGTGTTGTGGTCATTCTGTTCACAGATGGACCAGCAACACATGAGTGAGTCACTGAGCATCAGAAAGACACTCTCAATCTCCCTACCTTCACTTTCACACACACACACACACACACACACACACACACACACACACACACACACACACACACACACACAGGCACACACACACACAACAAGGGTGTGCTAATGTTGTGAATGCATTCTGACAAGAGCGTGAAATAGGTTAGGAAGAATCACAGGTTAATAATGTCTTTTATTCTCTACTTTCTGGTGTGTGTTTTTTTCTTCATATGCATGTTTAATTCATCTACATACATGCCTCTTTTAGTATTTATGAATTGTGTCAAATGTTTACTAAACATATTAATGCTTCACTGTACATAATCTATTAGAAACTGTTACAAAAATGGAAAAATGCCTGCTGATTTTAACATATCTTTGAGTCAAATTTAAATCTTGCAGAAAATATGAGTACCTGAGAAATATCTGATTCCTTGGCTATTAAGTTATAAAGCATTCAAACTGAGTTCCTCTTAGTAATTCCCAATAGTTTTAGGTTAACGCAAGTGGCAGACAAAACAATTTGCCATGAAGCCAAAATACCAAACAGTGATTTATATCAGAAGTCTGTAAACATAGGTTTTCTTTTTAATCCCGCATCTCAGGATTCACAGACGTTAAAATATGAAAATGACTTTCTTTTATCTTTTTTAATCCTCTTTATTCATTTCTTCACTGGCTTACAGAGTGATCGTTTTAAACAGCGTTTATGTTACAGAGAAGGAGGGAGCGGGGATTCAAGCTAACGCTATCAGGTGCCTTTGTACTGGATGTTCCTAAAGTCTGGTGTGACACCAGGACACTCCCCAATAAAAAAAACAACAGTATTAAGTGTTGCCTGTCTATATAGCATTGTGACTCTGCAACCAAAGCCAATAAGTGTCTGAAGCAGCAGTGGCAGCACAAAGATATTGATTCCTCCTATTCACCAGAGTGGAACTAAAACCTACATATTACACACTCTGGCCCTTTACCTCTTGCTGCACCAACCCTGCTCCGTGGGTGGATGGAGGTGTATCTGTCAGACAAGTCGTTGGTCGTCTACCTGTCTGTCTACCTGCTGCACATCAACAAGAATTCACAGAGACAGCGTCCCAAACAGGCACACTGTCTGGGTGGGGTTTGTTTTTAAACAGGTGTCGATCATGTTGTGACATCATCATTAATTCCAGACACTTTGTGGAGGAAATGTGCACACAGGAGTGGAGATCTGTCAGATTGAAGCTGTCGGTACCCAATTTATGGCTTTAAAAACAGCAAAATACTGTGTTTAGTATCATTTTAAAAACCTTTTTAGCCATTTGTGTTCGCTAAGTTGCAGAAAAAATCTTTTAAATTTGTCATTTAGGAATTTCAAAATTTTCTGGCGTACAAAAAATGTAGAGCAAGGTGATATGGCAGGATGACTTAAAATAATCTGCTTCATCTACATGTATTTGTTCTTTTAAAGTTAAAGGCCATGTTAAAAGTACTTTTATTTATTTATGTGTAGTTGACCTGTTGTAACCCTGGACTCACGTTAAAAGCTTTCAGATTTAAATAGGGATATGGACCAGTTGCTAGGTTCGACAGAATTACAATAGAGTGTAAAGTGGGTGCAGAAATGAAGTGGCTGGAGGCAAGAAATGAGCAAAAACTGATTATTATTTTAGAAAAATATAAAACAAAACAATAAAACAATAACAACAGTCTTAACGACAATCGCAAGAATAATTCCTAACAAGGATCCAAAGAAAATCCTAAGCCGGCAATAAGAAAATAAACTAAAACCCCAGTCCTATTTGAGCTCAATGTTTCAATAGTCTTTTTAGTCGTTAGTCAGTCAAAATGTCTTTTCAGTTCAGTTCTTTCTTGTTCAGTGGTTTGAGTTGTTACCACTTGTTGATCCAGTTCAATGAGAAGAATGATGTTCTTCAATTGAAGCTTCCGTTCGGTTCTGGGCACCAGCTCGCCATCTCCGTCCGGAGAGAATCCAGGAATCCGATCCAGTTTTTAATCGGCAGGAAAAAAAAACCTAGCCTGCACAACAATAATGAAATTATTGTACACAGCTAAATAAATCTATCTTCTTACAGCTATAGCTTAATTTTTATCTTCAGTTCTCATATTACTACAGTTATATTTCACATGCATGTTTTTTTTTTTGTTCAACTCAAAATATTATTTGCTGTACATGAAATTATTTTTAAGCTCTGTAAAACAAATAAATTAATCATTTCTATCCTTTCAAGTTTCAACCATGAATTTATGATTAATAATTTTAACAAATGAAATCATTTTTTAAAGCTTTTTAAAATCATAACATTAAATACATTTAACCTAAATATCTCATCATGTAGAATATTTTTCTAACTACAATATTCTCTTTTTAAATGAATCCTTTTGTATCGGTAAAACTCTAAATGAGCTACCAGGATTAGCATTAGGCCTACAGAAGAACTTCTGAAAACTTCCACATAGTAAACCATCAAAATGTACATTTAACATTCAACAAACATTACATTTAGTCACAAAACAGTGCAAACATAACTTAAAGTGCTCCTATAATTCATAGGCTTAACAAAAAATAGCATTTTCATTGCTTCTAACAGGGAAAATCCACCCGCGATTCTGCGGTAGCAAAATGCTAATTTTAGCACAAGGCTAACAGGTTTTCTCAGCACGCACATGGTAAAAACTCACCAAGATGCAGTTTCAACATGAACACAGCAATGGACGCTGCCACACAGCCTCTCCAGCTCGTGCTCCAACCAACTTAACATACAAACATCCCAAATTAGTTCCAGTAAAATGCAACTACTTGTTTACAACCTATTTCTGAAATAGCGTGGTTCGGTTGCAACCTCGCTCGTTCATCTCTCAGAGTGAAAAGAACGTAAAACAGGAAAACAAAGTTGGAAGAAGAAGGTCTGACTTCCTCTTTTTTAAAAAAAAAGTATTTTCAAAATAAAAGCACACGATTACAATAATACCAAAATAAAAAGGAGAGAAACAGGACGTTTTCTCTACTGGGTTACACTGTCATACCACATCTGTATTGATAGTTATGTTTTAAACAGGAGGACACAAACTGGAAAAGGCCTGTTTTCACTCTTTTTCCTCACGTTAAGACCATCTTGTTTACCTTTTTTTTTATTTATGCAAAAGGTGATTTTAATTCTGTTCCCCGCCGTGACCTTATCACCTCTGCGGTGACTCCTCCTGACGACAGCGTCATGTTTGATTGATGGATAGCAGTCCCTCCTGCGGTGCATTTACGTTTTTATTTTATAAGCATTTTCTAAGGCCAGTAAAACTCCTCTGATACTAAACACAGCTAGATTTTACTACAGTTAACATCTTGATACGTTCTGTGATTTCTACGTGTGCAGACAGACAGATGTATTTGATTGAAACGTATTAACACAAAGAGACAAAAGCCTCTGCTGGTTTAAAATTACAACCTGTCCAGTGCGCTGCTCTCCGAAGGCGGTCTGTTCATCTGCCTGTTAGCTTTGCTCTCAGCACGTCTGCCTTTGTTCAACGTGTGAACCATTTCTGATAGTGAACCTGCCTCTCTGTCTGAAACTGTGCTAAAAAGTTACATAATGACGGTTATAAAAGGAGCATGTGTGTTTGCACGCTGTGTCCATTAAATTCATTTCATTCATTCTTATAACTACATTTATTTTGAAGTAACTTTGTCTTGTTTGCTGCACACATTCCTATTTCTGTCCTTTGTCATTAACTAAAAAGAATTATTCATTTTTGACCTGTCTAGAGTTGTTAGAGATGTTTATGTTTTTGTTTGCCAAGTTTTCTAACTGTACAAAGTAGTTGTAGTAAATTGTTTTATGCTAAGGCGTCCACCATGAAAGCTATTTTGCAGTTTTTTCTACCTTTTTTGTGCTAATGACTGCATTTTCACCTCTGTCCTTCTGTACCCCTTCCAAAATCCCCGGCCTCCAGAATGAACTTATCGAAGGGTCCATTGGTGAACAGCAGCAGCGAAGATAACGCCAAGTCGACATATGTTAAATGCGGCGCTGGCGCCTGGAGGATGCACCAGAGCTACGATTCACTAGAAGCCAACCACATGAGAGACCCACATGCCCTCTACAACCCCAGGTAAGGCCGAATTACAAAAGATGCAAGTGATGGTAAATCAATGAATCTGTCCTGATTCAGTTTTACACAAAAAGTCACCCTGTAAAGCTCAGATGAGAGAAAAAGATGAGCATACCATACATCAGAACTTCTCCCCTCCTATTTATATAGTGCTGAGAAGAGTAAAGCCTTCAATTGGACGAATCCTATAGGGATACATGTTTTTGTGTGTGTATCTGTGTGTGTGTGTGTGTGTGCAAGGGATTCTGTTCAACTTGTTTCTAATGTGTTTTTCTGTACAAAACCAAACCTTTTTTTTTATTATAGTAAGATTATTGATGTTATCTCTTTTTAACTTGCAATTCTATTTTTATTTGTCGCAAATCAGAAAAAAATTCATCGTTGCTCTTTGGCTTCAGGCCACTTTAATACTGCAAGTTGAAACTATAGACAAAAAGACCCTAACCCCCGCCTTCTGTTATTAATAAAAAGTGATGTCATTATATATTATTTACAGATGCTGCCCTGTTGTATTTGAAGAACCTGAATCTGCACTGCAGCTCAAAGTCCCCCCTTTTCCCCCCACACACAATCATGGTGTCTAAGCATAAAGTAACTAAAATAGCTCAAATCCAACTCATAAAAGGGGACGTAAAACTTATACTGGAACCAAACTTGTTTGTTTTAGCTTCAAATTCAAGTGTGATGTCTAGTTAATATTTATACAGTTGAAGCACATTCCGTTTACAGCTAAAATGTTTCCTTTACCATTCGAATGTGCAGTGAATGAAGGAAAAACAACTAAAAACCAGTTTCTGTCTCATGGTCTTCTGGGTGAGTTTTACCAAGTGTTTCCCTGATCCATTTTTAGAAACGTTACTGTAAATAAGCTGCTTGTTTTATGTTCAAACACAGGAAATACATGACCTATAATGCACAGACACAGTCTCTCTCTCTCTTCATGATCTTCCTCTCGTTCTGTCACTTTCCTCATCTGACTTTTAGTAATTGAACAGGATTAACAGGAGTTCATTTCCAGATTACAAAACTATTGTAGTAAGTTGTTTTTATCTATAATTTTTAAGGATAATGTATTTTTATTACATTATTGTATGTAAATAAGTTTGATTGCATGACATGCAAATCTGTTTTATATTTTATTCATATTTTGTTGCATGTTTTTGTTCTAATTAGATTAGAGATTCGTTAGACACATAAAACCAAACAGGTTTTCATCGTTTTTTTCTAGAGATGTCACTGGACTTTTAGAGAAAATGAATGTTTCAACTTTTTTAAATTCTACTGTTTTCTAACTAAACTTAACCCTGCTTTATGAGGTCACATGATCACGTTAACAACCACGGTTATTGTTGTTATCAACAGACAATTCTAACACAATTGATTAGTTCATTGTAAGGTTTCACAAAACTGTATGATGTTCCGTGTGTGTAAGTGGATGTTACTGCGTGCACCGCAGACTGGGAAGTCTTAGTCCAACAGGATTTAGGGTTAGTCTGGGTCAAGCCAATTAGAGGTCTGGCATGCTATTCTCACGCAGATCCTCGGCCAATCACCAAGGCTTGTGTTACTAACACAATGCAAGTGTGCCTGAGTGTGTGTGTTGGCCTACAGTGGTGGTGAGAGGTGTTAAGGTTTGTTTGGGGTCACTCTGAAGTCAGACGGACACACACACACACACACAGACACACACACACCGTGGAGGACAGTTTCAGGTTGTTGTAACTGCAAAAATATGACATTTTATTGGTGGAAAATGAAACTTCAATTTTTTTATATTCAGATGTAGAGACATGTACACACACACACACACATGCACACATTAAGCTGAAGGTAACTTTTTTCTCACACACTAGTGGTAAAAGATCACATGAGCACTTCCGCAGGAAATCCGACCTCCAACTGTGCTAATGAGATTTAGCCACAATTATGCACTCACTTTCTCTCTTTCTCTCCCTCTCTCCCACACACACACACACACACACACACTCACACACACACACACACACACTCACACACACACACACACACACATACACCCACACACAAATACACGCTCAATGAGAAATAATAAAAAGAAAGTCTAGTTTTACTCATTTAACAACATGTGTATTTATAGCCACCATATTTGAATATCTTTTTTCTGTTAATTGGTTTTAAGTTAGTGTCTGTGTTTATTTTGGAAATATTGAAACAGGAAGTTAATTTAAAAAATGAGTTTATATATACTGTAACTTTAGGAGATAATTATTAAGAATTTAGTTTGTAATAGGGGGCAGATTATATTAGATTATAAGATTTTTTTTCTTCTTTCTGCCCCTTTTCATTCAACTTTGTATTGTAAATATTGATGATAATAGGTTTGTATTTTATTCTTTTTTTTCTTTTGAATGACATTTTTTAAAAGTTCAGGATTTCTTTTTACTGTATATAAAACTTTTCAAAAGTGGTGACCACTGAATATGAACAACAGCATTAACAATAAATATTCAAAATTTCACAATGTACAGAAGTATAATAAACCCCCAATGTGTTTTTATTTATTTATTTTAGAAATGTGCAGTTTTGAGTGGACAGCAACAATTTTACACCCCTTTTTTATTTAGGCCATCAAACCATGAGAATGTGATTAATGTCAAACAGCCAGGGTACACACACACACACACACACACACACACACACACACACACACACACACGCGCGCGCACTCACATCATTGTATACTGAGCCCAATGTAATCATAATGATAAAGTAGATTGCCTTAACACACAGATGGGCTTCCCAACAGCTTGTGTGTTTGTGTGTGTGTGTGGCGTGTGTGTGTGTGTGTGTGTGTGTGTGTTAGCGTAGACAACACTGATTGGATTGCAGATTTATAGAAGAGGATTACTGCAGAAGCAGAGAGAGAACGAGAAAGAGAAAAAGGGAGAGGGTTTCAGACACTCACCTCTCATTAACTTCCACCCGTTTCACCTCAGATTGCCTTATTCTCAAATATGGACAAACACACACACACACACACACACATGCACGCTCCTAATCATACACACTTTAGGTTAGATGTAAATGCAGCATGTAATATTTTCAGTCAGGTGTGTACTATCAAATAGCTGCGCAGCATTTACAGATTTAAAGAAGAATTAAATAATTGTAATTTAAATGTGCTGCAAAAAGCGTAGAGGTGTGTGTAAAATTGAATCAAGGCAGGCTGACCCGAGCGCTGCGGAAAAAGAGAGAAGGCGGATGGGAAGGAAAAATGTAAAAAAAGTTACAAGTGACAGTCGGAGACGGAATATGAAATAGATCGCAAAGAATGCAGGCAGAGACAGACAGAGATGGGCAGAGACAGTGGGCACTCCAGCAAACCTGATTATGACTGGATGTGAATTAGATTCCCTAACAGATGGTCCAGGAGCGAGGCTGTAGGGTGCATCAGCCAGCAGTGAGAGGAGGGGGAGGGAGAGGGGGGGGGAGGGCAGAGGAGGCGGGGGGAGAGATGGGCAAGATCAGAGGAGTAAACTGAGGAGACAAGTGTCAACAGCAGCTTGTGACAGAGTGGAAATGTATAAATGTTTAGATTTCCAACTGGACAGATGTTCCGTTCACTTAATTATGAATGGATGATGTATTTAAGAGTATTTTAGGTCTTAATCTACAGCGTTCACTCTTTTATGACCCACAGCTGCTGATAATGGATGTACTTTTTTTAAGCAATGAATAATACTGACAATCACTACAATATAAGTACTAATATAGATCATGGTAAATTAGATTTTCTTGAGTTTTTATGCATTATTTGTCGAATATTGTACAGAAAATTGCGAAGCAAGCGCTGTAGCGTTCCTGTTTAAGATGGATTTTTTTCCCCCATTTTTCCAGCTGCTGTGCATTATTCTGCTACTCTCCCTCTTACAGTGATGGATAGGTGTAAATCATCACAATCCTGTAGTGACAGCCCAATTTCCCCAAATCTGATCTGCTTAAAGAATGCAGCTTTGACGCTCTATTCACTCATATATCCTTCCCTTTCCTCTCGTCTCTTCCACTCTCCTTCCCTACATTTTTTCCTTCATATATTTCACTTTCTCCCCTCGTTCTCACAGATCGAGTAGAATTTAACTCCCCATATTCTCTGCCTCTTTTCTTTATCTTTTCTCCTCTGTAGGAATAGACTTCTCCCCCTATTTCCACATCACCTTTTTTTTCTCTCCCTCTTCCCCCATGTCACATTTGAAAGCTCTGCCATATTTACTAGAGGGAAAATCCTTTCACCATCTGCTTAATAAAATGTGCTTTTAATCCGATGAGGGGATATTTTGTTTTTAAATACTTTTTTTTCTTATCGCTTCATTCTACATGGCACTTTGCCCAGGTCTCTGCACAAAAGGAAAAAGTTCAACTAAACATTTATCGAGTGTCAGAGTTTTGAAAGTCCATTTTTACATCCGGTATTACAAAATACAACTTTTACTTCAAACAGACGTAGAAGGAGAGAGGAACATCAACCTTGATCGATGACCTTTCTTTTATAAAGAAGTCAGCCTGCGCTTTATATTCCTTACGCCCTTTCACACACAATCCCCACCAATACCAACTAAATAAGCAGTAATGTGTGTTTATTGCATTTGCATTCATTTTGTGGATTATTTCAACAAAAACACCCTGCATTGCTGATTGCATATTTCCTTTAAAAGAATGATTTGTTGCGGCCACATCTTCCATAAAGGTTTACATAACAGGAGGATGCATGAAGTAATTTCATTGATTTTCACCATGCGGTCCTTCCAGTAAAAGCCTGGAGGTCACTACAAGAACACAGTATGCAATTTGGTCAGATCAGGTCCCAAAACAAGGGTGCTTAACAAAAATGTATCGTTCTTATTCAAAATAAGAGCATTTTAAACATAAATATCAGATATGCTGCGATCTGGATGGAGTTGAGCTGTTTTCAAGATGTGATACGCAGTTCAGACAGTAGAGAACCAACACAATGACACACAACAGATAAAGGAGACAGAAAGAAAGAAAGAGAGGTAAGGGGAGAGAGACATGGTGACAAAGATAGTGCCTGGCAGCAGCGCACTTATCAGCTAACTGCTTCGCAAAAAAAATGACCTAAATCATCAAGATTCTCATCTCAAACACACACACGCACGCACAGACGGCCATATGATTTTGTGTTCATCTTTTATTATCTTTTCACCAAAATAAGCACACCATCACAGCTGGACATTAAAACGTAATTCATGGTCTAAATAGATCAAGTGGGACTTTGAAAAGCGAAGGAGAGGAAAGCAGCTTTTTATCAGAACAGAGAGGAAATATGGTCGGTTTCACCAGACATAACACAACGCTCCCGAACAGGGTTTCATTGGAAAAGCACAAAATTCTTAATCAATACTCATGGGCTGAGATTGCCCTGCATGTATCGTCTCCCGCTGTCTATCCGTTCTCGAGTGTGTGTGTGTGTCCAAATATTATAAACCGCAGGATGCAACCTAAGTTGTACAACTTTTGTTAACTGCGTGCATCTGTTTTAATAATAATAGGGTTATAATTTAAGCACAAATACACACACACTATCATCTGAATAAAGACACAAACCCTTGCCTTTTCTCGTTTTTTTTGACAGGTCTTTACAAGCCGTCAGCCCATTGGGCAAAATGTGTTTTAGCCATTATCTCATTGATTGTATGTAATCAGAGGTTTATTCTGCAGCCAATGAAGTGAATTACAGGTTTCCTGCCCGACTAACACTGTAGCAATTGATCTGCTCCCTGGTGTGCGCGTGTGAGTGTTTGTGTGTGTGTATGGTGGTCTGTGTGAATGGGGGGGTGGATGCACCAGCAGGAGAGAGGAAAAAATGATAGAGGCTGTTTGTATGTGAGAAGTAGAAATGACGGCAGCGAGGGGCTCAGACCCAAAGAAAGCAGGAAACAGAAGATGAGAGAGCGCCCGGCAGGAGGGAGAGTGGTTCAGATTGACTGCCGCAGTTGGAGTTTTTGTTGCTTTAGTTTTTCTTTTATTCATTTTTGTTTCTGAGAACAACTGTAATCATCGGCACTGTGGTTCTGCGGAGCTGAAACCTAAACACATGCTCAAACTGACACCAAGAACAGCTAGTGCCACTTTGCTGCTTTCAGAGTCGCTAGACGTCCTGAAAACATTTATAAAGGAATTAAACACATTAGGATTTGCCTTTGGAATTAGCCGTAAGGAAACAAGAGTGCATGTGCTGTAATTGTTTTACAGGAACAGCTGTAACCTGCTCCTTCTGAATCAACGCTAACAAGTTGAGTTGTGCTCACTCACTCCTGTATCAGACTAACAAGCTGACAAGCAGTTCAACAACCCTCCACAGATAGGAGAGTGTGTAAAACTGAGACACAAATATATCAAAGAAAAGAAAACCTAACAGGATCAGCGTGGGGCTGAAAAGGCAGCTGATGAAATCATTCTATTCATTCCAGTCTGGAAATGGAAATGTGTTTTCCTGCTTCCCCTCCTTTCTCCATTCTTTAATTCAGTGTATTTTCTTTTAAGTCATTCTTTCTCTTCTTCCCCAAGCATTGCCAGTATTATCTAGATAGAATTGTGTCAGGTTTTCTCTCCTTTTTTTTTTCTTTTTGCTTATTGGACTGTGTGTTCTTATCAGCATTGAAAGCACAATGTTAGGTGTGATGGAAAGGTATTAGCCAAGCCCATGGTAGCTACATTGTCAGCACTTTTCCTCTTTCTGTCTCCATATAGCCACCACTTTCTGCTTCCTCTCTTTTTTTTAATCATCTCATTCCACAAGCTTTTTTTTTTTTCCCCATAAGAAATTTTTTTCATCATAAACTGTCAGGACTATAAAAGGCTGCATTTGACTAAAGTTTATCAATAAGTAGTTAAAGCTGTTTTCTAATCTAAATAAAAGTTAGTATAATCCATCAGGTTGCACTAGTTTGTAGAAAAAACAGATTTATTAAATTTCGTGGTAACATTAATATGTTTTCACGTCGCTCTAACTCGGATAGAATGTGGAAAAAACAGTTTGCAGTTATTTAGGATCAGTTTTTGTTTGTGGCCGCCATCTACTGAGGCACTTTTGTAAAGATTGTATATAATAAAATAGTATTATTGCACTGAGAGAGAGGGAACTGCACACAGACACAAAGCGAGGCAGTTGTTGCTCTAATACGATGATTGTATGTTTGTCCCGGCCAGTTGTCTGGCCACTGCATCAGCCCACTGCTCTAATGACAGCTTGTCATACTAAAGTGGCCCATCGTCCTTTAAAATATACAAGAAAAATATTTTTTTCTGTCTCTTCCCTTTCTTTTTTATACATTTTTTCTCTAGACCTCTCATCCCAGGCTAAGATCATCTCTAAAAAAAAGAGGGACATGGAGAAAGCAGGATGAGAACTAAATGACAGGACATGACTTGAACATGTAGGCAAAGAAATAAAGTATTCATACATTTATTTGTGTTCTCACAGTGAAAGACGAGTAATGGATCAGCTAAATTATTTAAATCTGCAGGTACTAAATTATCACAGGTTTTTAAAATTTGACTCATAATCCTACTTTCAAAACTATAAACTAGAAGCATCTCATATCAGAACTTATAATAAGTCAATTTGATTGAGGTTGAGTTACTGTGAATTAGATTTATTTAGTTAAACTGAAGAAGTTATAACCTAAACTTCCATACTGAAACTGAAACTTTCATCCATCGACATTGGATTTTAGTTGAAAAACCATTTAGTTTCCAAATAATAATTTTTAAAAAGTCCCATAACAACATATTCTATTGGCATCTTACCGTTTTGACTTCTCACTTGTTACCAGGTTGAGTCGTCTAAAGTAGCACCCCCTACAGGTCGGAAGCAGTTTTTCAAATCTTACGACGACAAGGTCAAATAAAACTTTTTTTGAGCGTTTTTTGCTTTGAAGCAAAACAAATAAAACCAATTT
The DNA here is from genome assembly GCA_006937965.1 of Callopanchax toddi. NCBI lineage: Eukaryota > Metazoa > Chordata > Actinopteri > Cyprinodontiformes > Nothobranchiidae > Callopanchax > Callopanchax toddi. Next base: position 1,624,964 of record SSNR01000027.1, on the reverse strand, counting down.
AGGCTTTTTAAAATGTAACTTATTTACAATTATTCCTCACTTTTATGTTGCTATTCAAAAAAACAACTGTAGTTTCAATACTTTTTTCTAAAGAGATGATCTAAACAGCTAACTACTTGCATCTCTGAGCCCCTCATTTTATATACTATTAAAAAATAGATTTTTTTTTCATCCCATTTCACCTTTTATAAATTTCATTGCGCACTGAAAACATAAAGAATTGATAAAGCAGAGACTCAACCCCTACATTTTCTCTTCACACTCATCTGAAGAGCAGAAAAGGTACAATAAGACTGCTCTTTCAGCACTGAGCCGCCGCTACATCGCGCCGTAATTGTACTGATAACATACATACAGAAAAGCATTCAACCTCTCACTCTGCACACTGCACTAGCTGTGATTTCTTAATCTTCTTTCTTCTACTCCTCTCTTCTGTACGCATGTATTCATTTTTATTCTTATTATTTCTCCCCTTGCGATGGCAATTATTTTTCATTCATAAGCAGACTGAGAGTGAGTAAGAGAGCAGAAAAAAAAGACACGATAGAGGAAACGAGAGACTGGGATGGGGAATGGAAAGAGATCTTTTGGCACTTAAACACTTTTACTTAATGGTACTCAGAGGGATTGACAGTCGAAAGAAGGACGGGACAAAAGAGGAAAAAAGACTAAAAACAGGAGAGATTAAATCATCACCATCACCTACCTAAATGGGTCTACTTCCTCTTCCAGTCATTGCTGTTTTCAGTTCCTCTGCTGGAGCAAAAACAACTTCCTGTCATCACTTCCCTTCTCATCACTCTTCCCTCTCACTTATTCTTACGCTTTATGTCCCATCCATTCTTTGACTTCCTTTCTCTTCCTTTTAACTTCGTTCTTCAGTCTTGATTTGTTTCCACGCCTTTCTCACAATGTCTTTCTCATTCCACCTCAGTATCAGATAAATAGATTTATAGATATTGCTGAATACCACAAAGCCACCATTAACGGAGTCTCTGAATTAGAGTTACTTGCAGGAAAAGAAATAAAATGTATAATGGAAAAAGGTGAGAAGGCCAAAGTGTCATGCATCATAAATGTCAGATGGGCTTATGAAAGAAGACATGTATTTTAAAAAGTCACACCCATCTTTTAGAATTCATTAATATTGTTTTTATGGTTTTGACAACTTTGTTTTCTCTTTTAGCAGCACAAACGCAATAAAAGCTACATATGCTGCAAATTAAAAGTCATAAAATTTAATCTGAAGCTGCTCAGAGTCAGTTGGTTACCATTAGTCACTGCAGGTCTCGAAACTCCGTTTTTTCCCCCGTTTCTGTCTGTCTTCTGCTTTTGCCTGTCTGCCGATCTGTTTTCCTGTCTGTATTCATTCTCCATTCCCCCACCTGAGCAGCTTTCCATTCTCCGTCAAGGCGCTGTCTGTGTTTTATGGGTCCCTGTGGGATGGGGATCTTTTACAGGCCGACTGGACTTTAGAAGTCCCTCGTTTAGCAGCATCCTGCCTTAATTAAAAACCCCTTTTGTGCTTTCTGCCGTTAACAATGAAAGAGAGTGAAGGGAGGGAGGGCAGGGTTAGAGGGACAGAGAGTAGTAATGTGAAGAGGAGAAGAAAGAGAGGGGGCAGAGATAGAGGGAGAAAGAGAGATGGCGCTGAATAGGAAGTGATAGGGAGACGGGCAGATAGATAGTAAGGGAGACAAAGGGAGGGATGGAAAGATATGGACAGAGAGAAGATAGCTGTTAATTACAGCTGCCATTAACAAGACACCAGCCAGCCTCCTCGGGGAGAGGAATAAGTAAAAGCAGGACGGGAGAGAAAGAAAAGAAGAGAGAAGCAGGACAAAAAAAAACCAAAGAGACTGGTTATAAAGTGGTGCTTTAAGCTGTTTTTGTGCATGGGCGCTACTGTTTTCTAAAACTGTATATGTAAGTTATTCAGCGTAACGCTGTATTGTTGTTTGTATGAGCTGTCTTCAGGATGACTGAGCAACAGAGGAGCTGCTTACTGATTACCTTCATGTTGAACAAGCTGCTATTGACTTGAGAGTGACTGATGACCTGGTCCTGAGCATGTGAATGTGTTTGTCTGATGATGTAATTCTATAAATGCCCATTTTCTGCTCTTTTACACTATTTATTGTCCTAATGAACAATCCTTTACTTGTCTTTAAGTCATGCACTTCTTATATTTTCCCAATCATTCATATTTAGGGCTTATAGGTGAAGCTAGGAAATATGACTCTAGAAGAATGATTGCTTTTATAAAATAAACTTGCATTTCTCATAATGGCTTTTTTGTTTTCCTGGTTCTGGTAGTTCTTCTCTTCATCTTCTTCTTCTATATTTTCCTGTCTCTCTTCCCTAGGCTTCTCTGCAGAATGTCCAGTAAGGAGCGCCACCTTGAGTCCAATTGTCCGTCTTCTTACATAAAGACTGAACCCTCGAGTCCTGCCTCTCTGACTGACAGTCTAAACCATCACTCCCCTGGTGGCTCCAGTGACGCCTCAGGCTCTTACTCATCCACTATGAACGGCCACCCCAATGGCTTAGACTCCCCGAGCCTTTATGGTTCCAACGCAGGACCCCTGGGACCTGCTGGAGGCCCGGGATCGAAACGTTATGAGGACTGTTCGTCAACTATCGGGGAAGATTCGCAAATTAAGTGCGAGTACATGTTGAATTCCATGCCGAAGAGGTTGTGTCTGGTGTGCGGGGACATTGCATCGGGGTACCACTATGGAGTCGCATCATGTGAGGCCTGCAAGGCCTTCTTCAAACGCACCATTCAAGGTTGGCTTTTATACTATGGTGTTAATTGTCTCTCTTTCTTTTAGTTTCTGGAAGGAGCATCATCACATGTTTTTAGTAGGTCTATTGTCAAAAATTAGTTTAAAACATATATTTTTTTAATTAATACTTGTTAACTAAATAAATATTATCATAAGATTTGATCTGATTAACCAAATGTTTTAGAGACAGCTATAAAAAGTGGGTTTTTTTCTATTCCTTTTAAATTAGCTTTAGCAAAACTAATAAATTATATTCTAAAATCCGTTAATAAGTCACTAGACATCATCAGAAGTTGGCTGCAGGGAATGCAAGGGATCAAAGGTAAGCATATTCCTCTTCAATCTGAATGTAAATAGCCATCCTATAAAGGGCATTCAGAGAAACTGTGCACGTGCTAAACATCCTGAATAAATGTTTGTTCTACCCTGATTTGAACAGACACATTAAAATGCATTTACTTATTTTAAAAAGCCCTAAAGCAAAATGTAAACACAGATTCTTAGATGTCTCCTCCTCCATCTGCTAAGTGGCGATTCAGGCACCCAGGCAGCTTTTTCTATTTCTGTCTTTTCTTTTTTTCCACTATTCATACACATATGGACATCCAGTCACAAATGCACCATCTCTTTCACCTACAACCTTGACCTCTTCTACATCATCAGGAAAAACAATCTCCTGTTAGTGGAAATACTTTTTTTTCCTCAGATTTAGCTTTTTATGCCAAAAAAGTGTCTGCTATAAGCCTGTTGTTGAGGAGATAACATAGTGTCAAAGCAAGGCTAGGGGTCATGACTGTGGGTCAGGAGTTCATGCAAGGGGGGTAGAGCAAAGACAGGATAGAGCAATAATCCACATAATGAAAGGAACACCAGGAACTAGGCTGCATTATCCTTTGCTTATGTCTTGTTAGGGTTAGCATGATTGCAGGAAGTGCACAGGTAATCAGAATGTATTCTACAGATTTTGAAGGTTTAATGCTCATCTTTCATCTTGATCATCACCACACCCTTTATATCCTCTTGAAGGTCAGACTGTCAACATTTAGGTCTTCAAGCATTAACTGGAGTTACTCAGGTTATGAGCACTAAGGATTTTATCATTTTTTAACTTAAACATATTATTTAAAATAAAAACAAGCATAAGACTGGAGGTAGTTCCGTAGGATTGAATTAAACCAAGTTTTTTTATATTTATATTTATTTATTAACCTTTATTTAGCCAGGAAAGTCCCATTAAGATTAAGAATCTCTTTTACAAGGGAGTCCTGGATTACCACCTATAGGGTATGTTGTGATCTGTGGGGGAAACCGGAGTACCCGGAGAAAACCCACGCATGCATGGGAAGAACATGCAACTCCACGCAAAGAGGCTGCAGGCGGGAGTCAAACCTGCGACCTTCTTGCTGCGAGGCAACAGTGCTAACAACTGCGCCACCATGCAACCTAAAATTAGCCATTAAGACATCAAAATCAAAACAACAAGACAGTTTGGTGTAATAAGGAGTTTAAAATGGTTAAATGAATAATCTGTTTTAAAAATTGTTTCAGTTATGTTGACAAAAACAAACTTTCCTAGGCATATTTTAACATCCCTTTAGCCATAAGTTCATGAGACAATTTTGGGTATGCGTAGCTATTATTGACCACCATAACCTGTCTGAGAAGTGGTCATTAAGTGATAAAACATTTAAATAATTTGTGGTTCTGTAATAATCTTTTATGGTTTGCTCCAGTCTTTTTTAAAGAACTCTTCAAGTCACCTGGACGTCCCTCTTGTCACTCAATCTGCCACGGCAATAACCAAGTTACCAGTCAGCCAGCTGCTATCGATCCATTGAGTCAGTCATTCAGTCAATCATATCAGACGGCATTTTTCTATCCGCTTTTCCATCCATCCACCTTTCTGTGCTTCCCTTCTTTTGCTTTTGATAAGCAGCATTTCCAGTAAAACCAGAGAGATGAGCAGGAAGCAGTAGGACATTCAGATGACATAAGGGCATGTTGCAATCCTGGTGAATAGATTTGGCCATATGTATGCACAGATTAAACACACACACTCATACTCTCATAGAGGAGTAGACAATGACCTTGAAACAAGTCACTGCAGCTGGGTCTTATATTTGATTAGTTCAACATGTTTCATTTTATTTAAAGAGTTTGTTAAACAATTACATATAAGAGTAAGAGTAAATGCAATGATTTTAGTAGCTGTATTGTTACCAGATTCTCGTTTGAGAGTGAACCTGAAAAGCTGTAATATTCAATCCTTATCTTTAGATATTGTAACCTTTGATTTACAGGTTATGTCAAACTTATGGCTGATCAAACTTTCTTGGATCCACTGGATAAACCGATCATGACGTTATCTGAATAAGCCACACAGAGAACGTGAATGTTATTTGTCTGTATGTGTGTGTGTGTATGTGTGTGTCTGTGTGTTCATCCAAATGTAAATGAGCACAAGTTTATGTGCACGTCTGGGCACATGTTCCTGTGGTGTGTGTTTGTGTGTTTGTCCTGGCAGGAAAGTAGGACCAGCCTCAGATGGGCAGCAGCAGACATATTGGTATGTTTCAACCCATTAGCCAATAAAACCACAGGTAATCACCAAAAAAACACCTCCAGCTGGACGGGGAAAAGAGCGTGGGATAGATGAGAAGAGGAGGGATGAACATTCAGATGAGAAAGGGAATGGGAGAAAGGAAGGCAAAGGGGGAGGAATGAACTGGGCACATGGATGTAGGAAGGAATTAGTGGTATGTGTGTGCTGGCGTGCTTTTGCATGTGTGTGTGTCGCCGCATGGAGGAAGTGGCTCTGGCAGCTGCTGTTTCTGTGGCGTCAGTCCAGCGACACCTGACAACCTGCATCTATCACTACCTTATTGAGAAGTAGGGATAAAGGGAGAAGTGGAGGAGGGCAAAGTGTGGGCCAATGAAACGGAAAGAAAGAGGCAATAAGATCGAGGAAAAAGGATAAAGTAGCACAGAAAAGACGAAGACAAGAACATTTTGTGTTCAAGTACCACTTCTTTGTCGCTTTCTGTTTTTTTCCAGTTGAAAATTTTTAAAAATTTACAAAGAATACAAGATGGGGAGGAGGTTTAACCCTGGGAAGGAAATATAGTAGAAAAAAGGTGGGTCGAGATACAGAATTCACATGACATCATCTGTACGATAGCGGTCGATTGTCATGCAGCAAATGGACATACACACACGTCTCAAAAGAGACTGCAGAGGATTTAAGGCCCTCCCATATCCTCTTCATTCACATGCACACACAAACAACCCATTACACACAGAATCCCTCAGAAACCTCTCTGATTTCACTTGTCACAGTGCAAAAATGCCCACACTCAAACATACACACAGACATGCAGAGCAAAGTTTAAAATTAGGGTGTAAAACACTCGTGAATATTACTTCTGACACAATTTATGCAGTAGCACAAATTTTATTTTGTTTTTTTGTCATTTAACCTAAATACATCCAGCCCTTAAAGTGGCTTTTTATTTCCAACAAGCAGGACTCGCCTGCTTCTTTGAAATAACAAGACATTCTACTGAGTGCCCATTAAACCAGGCAGATTCCATGTCATTAGCACATTTAGCCTTACTGCAACTGAAGTATCCCACTTAACAGCAGAATTAATCTGGTCCTCCTGTATCATCAGCGTATAAGTGCCGGGTGCGAGCTAACCAGTCCCATTAGTAGCATCTATTAAAATGTAAGAGTTCCTTCAGCATTTAGCGTGTTTAGCCTTTAACTAACAAGGCCAATTATTGGGTGTCTTTTAACCCATTAGGACGTGTTTGAGCATTTAGCCTTTTCCCAAGCTAACTAGCTCCTTAATCAGCCCAGTAATGAGAAAACATCCTCTCCACAGCTGCAGTCAATAGTAATCACTGTTTACTCTGTTTCAGTGGGAGATGAATCAGCTTGGTGGGGTACTGTAGCTGTCAGCTGGGTGTGGGGGGGAAGAGATGCATTTTTGTTGGTTTAATATTAAATGACAGCTATTATTGCATATGAGTAAACTCTGCATAACAGTGACATATTTTGTGTAAGTTTCACATTTACAAAAGATTCACAAATGTGTCTGGTGTAACTGAAGTTAATGGAAAATTGGTCAAGAGGGTGCAATAAACAGAGGGTATTAAAACAATAGTTAATAAAAGATGGTGGTAAGAAAATGCAGGATGATAAAGCAACAAGAACACTATACTCACAGGGCATGAGGAATGTTTAAAAATCTAATGCAATTAATTTTATTCATCTAAAATAAAAGTCATGTTGAGAATTTGCCTGAAATAATAAAAAAGTTTTAAAAATTACGTTGTTTGGCCAAAACTGGTAATATATTGACCCTCATTGATACTTTTGAGCAGGGCTGGGAAGTTGTTAGTGTTATTTAGTCATTTCTTAAAAAAAAAAAAAGTCATAATTTACATGCATGTGCACTGTGGACCCAGTGGACCCATATAAATATCAAGTCTGTCTCACAAACAGTGCATTCAGTAGCTTACAGATTATTTCATTGTATAGATGTGTTTTAAAACTTTTTATGTTATGTCTCATCTGTAATAGAACATAAACGTTATGGTTTCTTTGCTTTTTCTTTTCTACTTGCTGCAGGTTTCTGATGTCTCACAGATTGTCTGCCTGTCTGCCTCTTGATGTGTCTATCTGAAATGAAACTCGTCCTTGTGTTTGTTTTCTCCAACATGTCTACATGCAGGGAACATTGAGTACAGCTGTCCAGCCACCAACGAGTGTGAGATCACCAAGAGGAGACGCAAATCGTGCCAGGCGTGCCGCTTTATGAAGTGTCTGACCGTGGGCATGCTGAGAGAGGGTAAGGGAAAAGGTCTCTCCCTTATCTTCTTCTATTGACTTGTTTTAAAAGTGTTTTAAAGTTCGTGAGCTATATCTGCACTTCTGCCAGTCTGAATGCATCATAGTGTTACTGGATTTGAACTGATGCACAGAAAAATCTTGTAATTGTAGCAAAAACAGGAGAAGAGCGCTTCTTTTTTTTTAACTTTTGCTGCAGAAGTTACACACAAGCAAAAACCTCCTTACAGACACTCACTACATCCTTGTTTTACTTCACAGAAATAAGATCATTTAAGTCATTCAGTGATGAAAAAAGCCAAAAACAAGAGGCGTAATTTGTCCATACACCACTTTGATAAAATACACTCGCTCATTTTTACATTCCCTTGTTGCCTTTTGCTTCGTTCTCCCTCTCCTGTCTGCCCACCTCTGACCTTTCTACTCCCACTGCTCTTCCAACGATGAAAAGAGGTAGAGGAGTGGCGAGGGATGAAGAGGAGCGTAGATAGAAAGAAGCAGAGATAGAGAGAGAGGGGGGAGGTGGGAGAAGCCTCGGGGAAAGGGAGGGAAAGACAGAAGGAGAGAGGGAGGGGGAAGAGATTGATTTATAGGAGCAGAGGAGGGGGACCAAGGGAGGATGAGAGGCAGGGGGAGGATGGTTGAATGAGGCAGAAAGTGTGTGAGAGTGGGGAGAGAAAGGAGAGGAGAGAGGGGGTCAAGGTTGTAATTGATGGGAGACCTGCCCTACGCCCCGTTCCTTACAGTGGTCAGGGAGCGTGGCTGTGCCGACGCCTGCCAGGCCTCCCTCCATCCATAGCTGTCTTCATCACTCCCTGCGCTTCTCCCACTCAGTGTTACTTCACTCCTTCTGGTGCTTCGTTTGTCTGTCATCCATTCATTGTCCCCTACAGCCACCGTGCAAAGTCAACTGTAAAATACACCTGCTGCTTTTTTTTTGAGAGTTTAAAACACAAACTTCATTACAATTCCAGCCAGGATCTGGAATAATCAAACATTTATCTTATTAAAGATATTTATTTCATTCAAAATCTCTCTTTGCAAATTGCTAGCAACTAAAATTTATCTTGATTCTACAACCACAAGCATCTCTGTCTGTCCTTCTTATTATTTTTTTATTTTTATTTTTTTGCAGACACACACACACACATCCACACACAAACATTCCTAACAAGCTGCTGCTGTAGCATTTGTTCTCCCAGTTGATCTGACATAGCAGAACCTATGTCTCATCTCTCTAGTTTGATCTTGTGTATGTGGTCACAAACACACACACATGCATGTAGTGGCATGTATTATTGGCAGCTTCAACATTCTCATATTAACAGATTCCGTCTGCATCCTTCTGCTCAGCACACACACCCTCTTGTCTATCTTGTTTAGTAAAGTCACACAAGTGACACAAGTGTGTGTTTTTTTAAACACAAAAAAGTAATTTTTTGATGCTTGAGAACTAGTTGAAGTATAAAAATATGTCTTTTAGTGAGCAAAACTAATTTTACAGAAAAACTTCATTGCTGGTGTCAACCCTGCCTGATTTTTAGCAAATTATATTATTTTAATCATAGTTTTAGTACTAATATTTAAAAAAATAATAAAGTTAAGCATCAGACCCTGTAGTATAGCAAAACTGGACATTTGTGAGTTCATAGCTTTAATATGTATTTGTGTGTTTTTATTCTGAGCAGGCAAACAAATAGCTGCCTTTAGTTGCTACTGTTTTCCTGCTCTACACACATACATCATGCACATACATCCAGGGTTGCATATCTATACATCAACATGACAGACCTCGGCCACCCCATTTGTTGTGCAGGGTGTGAATTTAATACAAGTGGTCCCACTCTACATATGAATAAGGCTCATTTAAAAAACTGATGCATCCATTTTTTAAGGTTTGCTTCTCTTTGGAGTTTTAGGAATTTATTTTTAGTGTGTAGTAAAATGAAACAATGTTTATACTTTATTCATTTTAGTCTGCTAGAAGTTCTAGCAGAAAGTAGAATAACCAACATTTAGCCATAACATTATGACCACTGTTGTGTGAAGTTGGTAACGCTGCTTTGTTTTGTTACAACATGATCGTTCTCTGAGAAAACTTGCACCTGGGTGTTTACACTGGTTCGGACAATACATCGTTCTAAAACTTTCTGTAGACCTGCAGCTGCACACATAATGGGAGAAGCACATCCACCAGTCTAGCCCAGCCAGTAGTGGGGCAGTGGATACAACCAAATTCACCAAGGGAAGGGTTAAGTCTGATGCCCATGGCACGATATTGCAATCAATTTATATTAAACAGATTTAATCTTTGATGCCTCTAGATTATCGTTGCACCCATTATAACTCAAAATACGCTGTAATTATTTCCTAACGAGCAACTCAGAGATCAGAAGAAAGCGCCGCCTTCCGGTTCTGCTGGGTTTCTCCTTATTTGGCAGCCTGACACTTCGGCTGCAGTAGGGGGCAGTGCCATCGCGTGAAAGTGAAACTAAACGGTCGCTAAAAGAAAAGAGAAACACGAGAGGATGACTCTGTGTCTGTGCTACGCGAATGAGGCGGCAGCACTGGCGCTCTCCCCGCTCCAGGTGTCGTGAACGTGCATGTGGGCGGAGAATTAGACCATATAAGCAAGTCCGGATCACTATGACCTCATAGCGGGCTAGGGATGAAAAAAATGGTTTGAAACCTACTGGCGGAGGAGGTCTGTAATCTTGAAGAGCTTCTCACTAGCTGTACTAGGAGACAGATAGATGCCGTTTTTTGCACTTTGTGGCAGGTTTAACGTGAGAACTCAACATTGCAACATGATAGATAAGTCAGAAAACATGGAAAACCATGACATGGGCCCTTTAACGTTATGCCTGATGGATGTATAACACTTTCCATTAAAAAAGCTTAGATTCTCATTTAAAGCCGCACTCTGGAGGATTTCATCAAGAGAACAGTTTTTGAATCTAGCGTCCAAAGGCTCCTCCTCAAAACATTTCGACACGTGCGTCCGGTCGCGTGTGCGCGCGTGCACACAGCGCATATACTTCAGGCATAAGCTGTACAGCTCAATGTGTAGGGTTTAATCACTCACAGTTCACAATCTTATTCCAACAATACTACGAGGGTCTGATGAGCCCTCTCTGTCCCTGCTGCTTCTGATATTAGCTCTGTTAGCAGAGAGCTGCTGCTGGACTCTGAAGCTGAACTTGACTCGGCCCTGGATGAACTTTCTGACCAAAATAAACGCATAATCCTGTCAAGCCTTGCCATTCTGTGAGGTGAAAGGTTTAAAAATAAAAATAAATTCATCTTTAGCTGGAGAATGGGTAGGTTTTTAGTAGAAATGAGCTGTGAGTCCTCAGTGAACGGCTGAGACGGCAGAGAAACACACGAAGCGTCCTGTACGACAGTGCCCCCTATTGGTACAGGTTTGGTCGATGCGCGTGCATATTCAGACAATGCAGAAATTTGAATTTCATTGGCTGAAAAATGTTGGCGGCAAGAAATAATGGAAAGGGGTCTCTAGGAGGAAGGAGGGTCTTCATCAGAATGACAGATGTTGTGGAACTCAACCCATAGATCATAGTTTAGACCTGAAATATCATTTAAAACATTTAGAAAACTTTGATACAGAGAAAAATGCTCCAGAGAGCCGCTTTAAGTTCACTTGATTTTTTTCATACCTTAAACAAAAAAAAAAAACATAAAAATTGTTGTCCTTTTCATAAACTGAAAAGGAACACATTTTCAACCAGTCAACTATACAAGAAACGACTTGTATTTCCTGGTTTATATTTTATCATACTGGACAATAAGTCCCTAATGCACCTATTTAGGAACCTTACTGACTGTGTTTCATTCTGTCCTTCTGGGTTTTAGCATTGTTGCTGCAAAATTGCATAGATGATGACGGTAAGTGGCTAGATCAGTTAGCGTCAGTGCTAAGTGCGGTTGTCAGGGGCTAGCTAACGGGAGAAAGGTGAAGATAAAGTGGTTAGGGTGGAGTGTGGAGGAGGACATGGAGGAGTGTGTGTGTGTGTGCGTGCTGTAGTTTACCCCGTAGGGCAAGATCTGCCTCAAATTAGCTTTGTCGCCTTGGGAGACAGAGAGGGTTGAGATGAAGAGCAAGTAAGGCAGCAAGAAGTGTGTGTGTGTGTTTGTGTATAAAAGAGAAAGAAGAGAGCAAAAGAAGCCAGAGGGTCAGGAAACCAACTCAGAGTGGATATCTTTCTTTACATGTTCTCTTAAATGCACCACCTGATCATGTGAATGCACTCACACACATCCCCTGTACGTGTGAAATATTGAATTTTCCTCACCAACTACTGTTAGGAGGAGGAGAGAAGTGAATGAACAAGCTGGGGGTAAACAACAAAGGGACAAACACGAGGAACCCACCCACCAATATGTAGCAGCTAGTTTCTGGAGCGAGGCAATTAAAAGACCTTATTATTACATTATGAGAACTACCCCTCTGGCAATGGATGTCTGTCCATTTTTAATGAGGTCATAATGATGCGTCAGCTGAAGACCAAAAGGTCACGGGGCGGGGCTTCAATCTACCGGGGAGGAGGGGTGAAAAACATGAATATTGTTCCAGGTAAAATGAGAAATTAATAAAAAGAGAAAACGCTGGCAGATTTTTTAAAACATATTAAAGACATCGGTCGTGTCTAACTTTGAATCATGGCACAAAATAAATTCAACATCAAAGGTGACATACAGGATTTTCATGAAGTAATTTTAAAAAATACGTATAAAGCTAACAGACGATCTCCCAAAGAGCAGCAGCTTTTGCAGAGACAGGCCAGACAAATTATGAATAGAATCAGAAATAGTCCAAAAATGTCTATCTGTATGAAGTCATAAACAACCAGCTGGTAGGTTTCTAGAGGGACAAGTCCTCAAACTGCAGATATAAACTTTGGCACGATGCCCCGCACACACACGTATGCACACACACATCAACACCTCGTGCCAGCTTTGACCGCGCTCCCCACAGCCTCTAAGACCTAATGAGTGAGATCGGGTGGAAGGCCCCAGTCTGTGTAGGTGTTGCTACTTGTGTGTGTGTTTTTGGTGTGTGTATAGCTGGTAGTGTGTGCCATAACGCTCCTCATAGCTCAGCAATCTCGACTGCTGCCGTCCAGTCTCATCGCCCTGCAAACATCCCGGACAACGGCTGAATCACAGTCAAATGGATGGCACACATTCTGCTACTAGAAGCAAAAAGAAAGGAGAGGAAATAAAGAGGAACAAGTTGTGAAAAAAGTAGGCAATGGAGAGAGAGAGAGAGAGAGAGTAAAGGGAAAACAAAAGGGGAGAGCGTTAGACAACTGGTGGCGTCTGGTGTTCCCCCCTTGGGAGACTTGTAGCTAAATCTGGCCCTGTAGCGTCTGTCCTGCATGGCTGTGTGTGAGTGTGCGACTGGCATCTGGTTGCATCCGTGCTAAAAAGAAGCGATAATGGAAATGGAGTGACGAGAGATCGGCCTAAGTGGTCTGCTCTCTTTTGCAAACACTTTATGTGGAGAAGAGAAGAGAGGAGAGGTATTTTTGTAGAGGGAAAAACTGCATCTAACCTGCAACGACCAGTCAAAAGAGGTGTGAGATGGCGTGTGTTCGCCAGCACAGCACGAGGTTTATTTTCTGAAGATTTTTCATTGGCGTTTTCTGGAATTATTGACAATACCTCATCTCAAACGTGAGTGAGTGCAACCTTAAGAGCTAAAATGAGAAACACTTTTTCACGATTTTACTCGATCCCACTCGCACACAGTCACAGATTCACACTCCAGTGACAGCCACCTGCCCACTGCCTCAGGCACTGCTGTTCAGATCGGTTCTGGTCTAAACAAACATCACCGCATGACACTACACACTCTTCCCTCTACATCTTTTCCTCTTTCACCAGTTACCTTTCTTGAGCTGTGGCATTCAGTGTATTTACATATTGAATCAATCAATGTCCATAAGATAATCCTGCATTTCTGGAGTAAATACCATGGGGAGTATCTGGTTTTAATTTGGCTTTCTTTACTTCCTAGAGAGACTTTTTCATTTTTAGGCACATTTATTTATCAGAGGATTACTTTTTGCTGTCTCTTTTGGAGGCGAACAGGATGCAGGTCCCTGTAATGGTAATGTGTCAGCAGATTTATGTCCTCACACACGAGTAATACAAGTAACACACAGACACACACTGGATTTAAACGGGACCGTTGTCTCACCCAATCCACTCACCCATCAGTCCATAAACCCACATAGGAAAACCTTTAATGTTATTACATCAACACTGCAGCTTAACACACACACACACACACACACACACACTGAAACAATATGTGCAAAAATGGTTTGAGGTGAGCAAAAGACTTAAACATTGTTAAAGCTGTAGAAAATATTCCTTCTTCTCCAGAAGTTTTTGTACATTATTGTATTTTATCCTTCTACGTTACTCCTTTATTCATAAATTCATGCTTATTCTTCTGTTTATCTTCTCATTTCTGCAATCCCTCCCACAACTCTCACTCTTCTTCATCCCCTAATTCTCTCATCATTTCATTGAGCTTCTAAAATCAATCTGTGTTCGGTTTTCCTCCTGTCTTCTTCTATCTTTTCCACTCCCCTCTGTCTTTCTTCTGCATGTGCACTCGGGTGTCAAAGGCATTTCACTTGCAATCCTTCATCTGTTCAAGAGCACGCACACACATATGCTGACACAGAGTGACGCCAGCGTGGTGTAAAAATCTATCCTGATGTGATCAGTGCGGATCGCTCTATTGACAGACAGGAATATTCCCACGATGGAAATGATTCACCTTCATCACTGTCACCAGGTTTCTGAGTTCATGGATGTGCGCACGTATAACTGTTTGCAGCACATGACAATAGTAGCGTAATATAGAAAAAAATGGAATTGATCAAGTGGCATCAGGTACTGCTGAACTATTTGCGAACTGTGTGTGTGAATCTGTCCAGATTTCTCCTTTTATTTTACTCCATAGTTCATTTTTTCTGATCCGTCCATTTACTTCCCCATGCCCCTCTTTTCTCTAGTCTTTTCCTCCCCCCCTCCCCTCCCCTTGTTTCTCCGCTCTCACCCATTCTTTATGGTTTGAAGGCTCATTTGTTAAGAGGAGCCAGCACACTCACTCTCCCACTAGTTTCCTCCTGTCTCTTTTTTGTGGGCTTTGGAAATATAATTTTCAATTTTTAATTTGATTCATTTAGATTTGGTCATTAATCAGTGCTGAGAGAGAGTTAATTTGGTGGAAAATAGATGAGGTAGTTAGAAAGGGCTCTTTATGAAGTGAGTTCAGGGTCTTTTAGGTTTATAGGGAAAAGAAAGGAGAATTCTGAATGTCCATGTAAGAGTTTGATGGCACAACTGAAAGTAGGTTGAAAGTGTGTATCTCAAAGGTAGCGTTCATGTACTCAGTCAAACTCTTAAAGACAAATTTACATGTACTGTCTTATTTTTTATAAATGACAATCTCCTCATTTGGTTTTTTAAACTTCACAGAACGGAATGTTTAGATTTTAGTCATCGCAAAAAAAAAATTTGAAACCAAAAATTACAGGCGACGTTTAACAGCAAAAAAACAATCAGTTTCCAAAATAAAATAAAAAATACCAAAAACATACTCACTATACTACTTTGTTTTCATCAAATTTATTTTATGAGGTGACCATTTGTGTCTATTTCCTTATGTAAATATGTTTCAGTTTTGATTGTTGGTCTTTGCTGTGTTTCTCCAGTTTAACAGTTGTTATAGGTAACAACATGGTGCTGTTTTCTTTTGTTTTGTCATCACACTGCCTCCTTAGTAATGGTGGCGTCGCTGCTGAGTTTATGAATGCTAGCCCTTTTTATGCACTGCAGTTTTTAGACTGATCCTTTTTAACCCAAAAAACTTGTCCAATATATTTAGACTTTTTCTGACTGCATGTAATGTCTCTGAGTTATTATTAGTGCAGTACTGTATGACTAACCACTCAACCCAGAACCTGTCAGCTCTTCTTTCTATCCTTTACTAGTTCTGATCCTAATTCTGACAAAGAACTGATCCAGGTACTAAGTCAGCAGACTGCATGTCAGGACTTAGATAAACACATAATACGGTGTGTGTGTAAAAGAAATGCATACATTTTATTGGAATTTGCATTTAAGAGAAAAGGCAAAAATAGGTGTTCAGGTGGGTTTGCACCCCCTAATGTTTTGAGTCTCTTGACCGTTTGCTGACACTGGCCCCCCCACTGTACCTGGACTGTCAGTCCTTCTGTCTCCCTGTCGGTACCCCAAGCATTTGCACGCGCACACACACACACTGATACATATCTGTTTTGGTTAATAGATTTGATAAGTATCTGAATCTGTTCTCCATTTAAAGTGTGTGATATCTTAAAAAGACATAACAAGCAAAAGCTCAAATAAAACTGAATTTTAAAAAATGTATAACTACGTACAAATCCACTATAATACACAACATTCTCCCTGACATTTTTCTTTGCTGTCGATGGAAGTCTGTTAAATCTCTGAGGTGCGTTAACTTGAATGTGGTCAGCACATTTTTCAGAGGATTTAAATCTCTGTGAGTGAGCAAATCTCTTCCTCACTTTCACACTCATCACTCTGCTCTTCTTCTTTTTGTCTCTATAGATTTAAAACCAATGTACAGTTTTAAGTGTGTGTAGTGTGTCAGGCATCCATTTAAATCAGTGTTGCTGTTGGTTTGTACAACAGTCCCTGGGCTTGTTATTGATCCATATACCAGTACACAGGTTTAAAATTTTTAACATTTTAGGTAAGATTTTTACTGTGTTCATTTTTATCAAGTTATTAAAATATTTGTCACTAAATAAAAAAATAATGTTGAGTATTTTAAAAACTTTAAGGCTTGATCCCTCCCTCCCTTTCCTTGCTCATCCTATCCTCTCCACTCCTCTCCTTCGTTGCTCTGAGGTACATAACACCTCTGTCTTCCTTATCCACACTTAAGTGGTAACCACGGTAACATCCAATCCCTTGAGAGATTGGCCTAATTCAATTAGGACTCCTTTGTGTCAATTAATTAATGAGACAGAGAGGGAGACAGCAATCGAGATGCTGAGATTGGGCAAGAGACACAGGATAGAGCCAGAAGGACCTTTACTCAAATGTTGTTTCTGTAGATGAATGTTTTGTGGAGGACAAAAGTCACACAAGTTCAGCAGGAACAACAAAAACCTCAAAGGGCACCAATAAACATGAACAAAAACACCATTACCATGCTTCTTTATTTTACCTTTCACATGTCTCCTCTGTTTTATTGTTCCATTTGCTTTTCTATCTGCTTTTTTATTTTTCCCATTGTCAAAGTCATTTACTTACTGCTTTTTTGTTGTTTTCTTCCAGGGGTTCGTCTTGACAGGGTTCGTGGTGGAAGACAGAAATATAAACGCCGGATAGATGCAGACAACAGTCCGTACCTGAACCCACAACTGGCTTTGCCCCCCAAGAAGCCATGTGAGAACACACACACATACACACATACACACACACACACACACACACAACCAAAGCAAGCAGGTTCCAGACTCCAGGGTTTACTTTGAACTACAGGAATTGATAGTTGAGCAAAGAAACAAATGAAAATCAAATTCAAGCCCATTCTTTGACCATGTGGAGGAAATGTTGAACGGGTTTCAATCTTAACAGTGACAGTCGGACAGTAAAGACAGTTCAAATAAACTCACACACACACATACTCAGACACGGGGCAGAGAGAAACCCATCTGTCCAGAGCCATGTTTATTCCTGCTTTTCTCCCACCGCCAGTTTGGGATCATAACATTTTATGTGTGCAATATTTCACCATAACTGTATTAATGTAACTCCAGCTGGATTGGCTGCTATTTTTAAAAAATAAAATCCATCGCCAACGCCTGATGATTGAACAATTAAAGAGGGAGAGTGAGTGAGAGTGACAGAGACAGGTAGACGGGAAGAGATTAAACCTAAATGAGAGAGTTACCATAAGAGAGAGAGAGAGAGAGAGATGGGAGGGAGGGAGGGAGACCAGCCACAACCCTAATCCGGATTAAATCCAATCTGGCACCCACATCAAACTAGAGTTAGCGCTGTAGCTAACCGTCTGCCTGCACACACAGCATACACACACATGCAGTGCAGATTGAGGAGTGTTTAGCAGCTTGGTCCCCAAAGCCCATTTTGCTTAAAGCTGGAACATATTCTGCTTCAGGCCAATATGCTGAATCGCTGCACGACAGCTTACTGGGACTTTTGCACTACTAATCATAGAAATTATGGGATAATGTGGATCTGTGTACACTATCAATGTGTTGGCATACTCAGTGGACGTGCGTTCCAGCTAACTGAACATCTTCACTGGCAAGCTTGTCTGTAGATTTTTCAAATTGACTTCTTTGGGCCAGTTTTTGTTATAATAAAGCATTGCTGTCCTGTTAACAGAGGACACATAGTCATTCAATCTGATTTTTCCTAAATATCTACTCGTCTTTCGCTCTCAGTCTGCACACATCTCTGTCTCCCTCACAGACACACAGCCTATCTATCCGTAGCCCAATCCCTAGCCTCGGCCTCCTCATTGATTGTTTGAGAACAGAACAATAGCCCAGGGTTTGGAAATGGGCTTCCATTGATTCTAATTAGGGAAACATTAAATAAGATTTACCCACAGATACGGCAGTGTGACTTGGATTGGCGAGGCTCAGATGACCCTGGAGCCGGACCATGTGTGTCTGAATACATACAAACACACACACATCCATATGTGTGATTGTAAGAAAATTGGGGGCATTTTTAAATCAATACACACCTCATCCTCACAACTCTCTCTAGTTTATCTACTTATCGTTGTCTGAACTTATCCATGGCTCTTTTTTTTAACTTGTCTGCCCATTTTTTTCACCGCTAATCTCTCCCTCTCTTTCTCAATACTTTACTCTTCTCTTGCTCTTCTATCCTGCAACAACATGCTTGATTAGTCTGTGGATTAATTTGGAAGTGGGATATCAATCTGTTACTAATGGGCCATAGAGGTCTCATCACCACCTGTCACTATCCCCAGCTGAGCTTTACCACTTTGAGAATGATCTTTCTTTTCTGCGTGTTCAGTGGAGACTCTTGGGGCTGTTATACATTTAAAGGAAACACAACCTCTGGGAAACTTGTATCACCTTTAATCTCACCTTGGAATGCGTTTTACTTAAATCGTTTGTTAATTACCTGCATTTTCATGTTTGATCCTGTCATTTATTAACAAAATAGTTTGCTTCTGACTAATTTATTGGAGTCTTCCACTTGTAAATGTGTGCTTTTAATACACTGTCTCGTTCTTTTACATTGATGCAAAGCCATTTGTTGTCATATCAGAAAATATTTTAGGCAAGTGTACTACTAGCAAGTGTGTTATTTATTACAGGCTTGTAATACACCGGATTGGTGTGGAACAGCTTGTAGCCTAACAAGGCAAAAATTCACTATCTCCCTGTCTCTGTGTCTGTCTCCTTGTCTGGTGGTCATGTCAGTTGCCTTTGGCTGCCTTGCAGATAACAAAATCGTCTCTCACCTGCTGGTGGCCGAGCCAGAGAAGATTTACGCCATGCCCGACCCAACAGTACCAGACAGCGACATCAAGGCCCTGACTACGCTGTGTGATCTGGCCGACAGAGAGCTGGTGGTCAACATCGGCTGGGCCAAACACATCCCAGGTAGATTTTATTTTAAATGACTGGAAACCTGCTTCTATCCTGAGACTCTTTCACTGGTAAACTGTGGTGCATGTAGGTCATATTTTGGGTATTTTCTCTGCATTAATTTATGAAAACAGCTGCACGCAAAGATACTGAAATACACCTGGAAGGATTTGAGCAAACAGTCTACTATTCTTTATTCAAACATGTGTCTAAAGCGTACTACTTTTAGCTTGTAATCTAAAACATAAATATGCAAACTAGTTCTTTTTTTTTCTAAAAAGTCATCTGGATAGTCGAATTGATGGGACAGACGGATAGATGCAACACATCTGCAGCAAAGAGAACTGAGTCTAATCCTCTTAAACTAACCCCTTTTCTGTCTTAATCTCCTCAACAGTGGATCTGCAATGCAAGATCACAAAAATTCACATAACCACAAATTAGAAGTTTAGAAAAAAAAATTAAGAAATCACAAATGCTATAGAGGAGTCTTTGTGACAGACAGGAAAACAAGAAAGGAAGCAGCAATGTCAGATTACCACAGATTAGCCCAGAGATTAGACTCATGGTCAACTCAAAATATAGAATATAACAAAGTAGTAAAGTCTGTTGTTGCATCGCTGGAGCAGAACCATGTGGGGGGTTTTATAGTGCAGAGGGAGATACCAGATTAGAGACATAAATATCATTTAGTCATGCTGCGTAAATCTATAACAATAACGTTGGTGGCGTTGGATAACAGGGTCCATGAATGATACGTATATGATATCAATAAATGTGAAAATAACGGTGAGAAGGAAAAATCGAGATGAAGTGAGTAAGTGAGATAGGAATACACATTGCCTCTAGTAAGTGTATTGATCTTTAGGCTGGTATATGGACAATAAGCAGACATGGATATTGATCCGTATGCTAAGAATAACAGTGGAAATCTGCTTTTCTTTTTAAAAACAATCTGAAGTCTCAACCCTGTGCCGTTCTTCCTATATGTATCTAATGTTTCTTTGACCTTTTCCTGCTCTTTTTGCTCTCTGTCTTGTCTCAAAGTCCTGTACAATCTGTAACATGCACACACACACACACACACACACACACACATTATTCAGTCTCACACAGATACACACTTACATGTGATGAATATTTAATGATTTGTTTACATTAGGATGGTCTTTTTTTGCTTACTGTTCTTAAAGGTGAGTGGACAAAGTGAGCGAGGTTATCTGCTGAGCGCAGTGTGTGTGTGTGTGTGTGTGTGTGTGTGTTTGTTCTGTGTATGTGCAGCTTTCTGTAAAAAGGGAGCGAAGCGCAACAATTGCTTGGAGGAGGAGAGAAGATGGTGTGATTAGATGAACGAGGAAGGCAATCCACTGCTCAGAGAGAGAGATAGAACTCTTCATCTTCCAAGTGTGTGTGTGTGTTTCTGTGTGTGTGTGTGTGTGTGTGTGTGTGTGTGAGCACCTTATGAAATCCTCACTGTTTACAGCACTGAACACTGATCTTATACTCACACTCGCACCAGACATGCACACACAATCATGCCCTCACAGAAAGTGATCTACTGTTCACTCACAGAGGAAGGGATAGTCAGACAGAAATACGCCTCCTTCACATTTTTATCAGCGTCTGACACACACACACACACATGCCCACACACTCGTAGAACAGAAGAGGATAGACCTGTTAACCTGTTAGCAGCCATCTTGTTTCACATCTCATTGTGTGCGTGTGAGGGATGACTGTGTTCAGCGTGTACACACACACACACACACACACACACCAGTCTTTGCTCTCCATGGTACAGTAATTTTTTTAATCAAATTGATGGAGAGAGAAAGAGAGACAAAGACAAAAAAGACAGAGGCAGAGAGGGGGGAGGTGAAGCCAATTTATGTTTCATGATATGGCTGCGCAGGGCTGCACACACACACACATGTACACACACTAAAGCACATTTGCGAAACACGCACACAAAGGCTCCTAACAGTGGTAACAACGTGTCAAGGCGAGCGCCAGGCAGCTAATTTGAAGTCATTAGATGTCTGCCGTACTGGCAACAATTTGTTACGCTCTTACACGCACAAACACACACACACAAAAACACACCACATACACACACTCAGTTAAGAGCCGTCTGCGGATAGCGAGGAGCCTAAATTGTAAACTAATTTAAACATCACTCAGCGTTAGAGAGGCTGCCTGCAAGACAGGCCCCCGGATAACAAGACTAGGGTTCCTGTGTGTCTCTGTGTGCATGTGTGTGTGTGTGTGTTGCAAGTGCAACACGCAGGGTCCCAGAATCTAAGAGAATTTTCATATCACTCATTCATTTATTTGAATACCTATTATATGTATTAATCTTTACTCTGATGTGGTTTTATGCAAACGACCGATGTCATCGGAGTCATTCAAAGAGGAAAAGGAGGTTTCAGAGCTGTTGCTATCTCAGGAGTAAAAGTAAAGTATCTCAGGAGTGTGTCTCAGTAATCTGTGCAGTACTGTGCAAAAGTTTAAATCTCTTTATCATTTGCTTCCAAGCAGCCAGGCATTCTTGTGAGTTTTTAAAGATCTGGGTCAATAGTTCTACGGGTTTTCTCAAAGTGATAGTTTGGTCGTTTTGAAGTGGCGTTCTATCAGTCACATCAGTAGGGATCACACCCACCAGTGACATCACTCAGAGCAACCAGAGTCTCCAAAAACAGAAAGACACCCTCTGACTGCAGCAACCCTCATGGTTAGTCTGATCAGGATGGACACTGCTGATGATTGGTGACTAGCGTTTGGGTATGTGAAACCATTTTTATTCAAAAATGTCCTGCAGATGCAATAGAACGCTATATTACCTGTTTTAAACCCTGTATCATTTTATGGTGTTCCTTCTGAGTTGCTATTTACTGTACGTGCCTCTGCAGTAGCATACACAAAATACCATACACTTAACAATCTCGTGCAAAACTGCAGAGATTTAAAACAGGTTATATAGCATTGTAATACATCTTAGGGCTGCACGATTCTGGATAAAATGAGAATCACGATTTTTTTTGCTTAGAATTGAGATCACAATTTTTTTCCAATATAAATGTTTTTTGCACTTATTACCTGCACATCAACTTTGTCACAGCTGACACTGAACATCAAAACAATAAATGTCTCGCCTTCTCTTACGTACACAACCTTTGAATAATTTTAACAAAAATAACAATTTTGAACTTTTTTATTTGAGGGATAAAGAGGGAGCGCTTGTTTTCATGCAGATTATGCCCGGGATCAAACGCGGTACAATCGTCATCTTTTTTTTTTTTTTTTTTTTTAAGAATTGTTGTCATTTGGGAGTGAGATTGCATACAAGTCTGAATTGAGATCACGATTTTTTTAACAATTAATTGTGCAGCCCTAATACATCTGTATTACTTTTTTAGCAAGAGTTTTTTTTAAATACCCCCAAATTTGCCACTAATTTGGGGCTCGCTTCAGTGAGAGGTCAATTTGAGTGAAGTCATCGGTGGCTATGGTCCTTACTGTAGATAA
Organism: Callopanchax toddi; assembly: GCA_006937965.1. Classification (NCBI taxonomy): domain Eukaryota; kingdom Metazoa; phylum Chordata; class Actinopteri; order Cyprinodontiformes; family Nothobranchiidae; genus Callopanchax; species Callopanchax toddi. The sequence continues at coordinate 1,602,085 of SSNR01000027.1, read as the reverse complement.
ATAACTGACTTCAAAATGACCAAAAGGTCCTTTAAACGATTGCTAATTGGTGGCTGACAATAATGAGTAAAGTGAAAATATGGAGGACGAAATGAGAAGTTTAGGAACAAACAGCATCTGAAGGGTCTGAAAATTAAAGTTCTAAAAGACGCAATTCCAAACAGTGTTTTTGCTAAGTTGTCTGTTATGTGTAAACAACACTGGTTCGTTCCTTTGGCTCAAATGATTCACAGGTTAAGTGGCTTAGCAAGCAAAAAGAAAGCTTTGCCCTGGTAATGGACAGGTACCGGAGAAAACATCAGCAAATAAGCAACGGAAATAAATAAATACATAAACAAACCTTAAACTGTAGAAATATTGATCACACATATTTAAAAAGATTACCCAAAAACCTGGCTCCTATTCAGCTAAAGTTCAAAAACAAGGGATGACGAGACTTTTGTACAGTTTACTAGATGTGTGTTCCATAAACACACACACAGATGTGTAATTACATGCATGCAAAATCACAAACAAAGATGAGCTTTTTGCTAATTCAGCCTGTGTTAGAAGTCTGTATAAAGAGTAAGTCGTCACACTCTGGAAACTGTGGTTATGTGGAAATATCAGAAGTTATTATTCAAAGGGCGTGAAAGGCCTTACCGTCCAATAATATGGATTAGTGAAGAGAAGATCTCATTTTAATAGCTCTCAAAGAGACAACTCCAGATGCATATTAGGCCGCGTGTCATCGTGAAGTGTGTGTGGGTGTGTGTAAGGGACAAAGTGCAGTCAGGTGAGAAGAAGAGGAGGAGAACAGCAAATATTTGAACAGAGGAGAATAAGAGAGTGAATTAAAAAAAAAGGAAAGGCCATTCAAAGTGAGCCATTTATCTGTCAGTAGAATTAGTCTTTTCATCCTCTTTTCTCTTCTTTTACTCTCTCGTTCTCCCCTCCTCCATAATAACTAAATGACTACCAGGCAGTCATACTAGCTGCTCTTATCTAGACCGGCCGACACAAAAGGGAACGACAGACAGGGCGAGCACTTGACTTGACGAAAGACCAAGGAACGAACAAATAAAAGAATCAACGAATAAGAGCCAGAACCTATAAGTCTTTTTTTTTTTTTACCAGAACCGGGGGCCTTGCCATTAGTGTGTGTTTTTTTTACAACCCTCCCCCCCTTTTCTTTCTTATTCAAGAAAGAAATTGCTCTTGGGCCACCCCCTATTCTTTTGCTGCCCTATCTTCTGCTTTCTTTTCTAACAGTCTTTCTCCCTCACTGTTCTTTTTTTTTCGCCTTTCAATTTTGACACTCAGGATAAGCAGTCTATGTGTCGGCTGTAACGCAGCATGATTGAGTTGTAAAAATGGGGGATGGGAGGTTGAGGGGTGTTGCCGTCGGTCCAGTCATTTAATCAGCCTCTGTGCAGATATGTGGGTACTGGGTTTGGGTGGTGGAGGTGGTGATGGGATAGCAGGAACTCTATCTTGTTATCTTGCGATGGATCTGAGTACTGATTTGAACAACTCGAGTTAAACGAAGGACAGACATTTGAGTTGAATAAAAAGCGGAGCAGTCAAACAGGTCCTCACTGAGAGCCACCAGTTTGACCTGTTAGCTAAACATCCCCTTCCCCATTTGTGACCTCCTCTTTTTTTCCCCCCTTTTCTGTCTCCCCCTCATTTTCATTCTCCCTCAGACATGACCTCCCCCTTTCTCATGCTCCGTGGTTTTCTTAACCTCTTCATTATCAAGTCAACCTCAACTCTCAGACCCTGTCCCTTTCACCTTTTCCGATCCTCCCATCCAGTCATTCCTTCCTTTTCCCTGTTTGTCTGTGCAGAAACAAGGATCTAGATTCTGATTTTGGAGCAGTTTCATGAACTGCTTATAAATCAGATATTTAATTGCAATATTTCTCTGACCTGATGATTCTTAGCAGACTAGTGAGTCTCTCAGGATCAGGATTAAAGTCCATCTTTAACTTCCCTCCCTGCTGTTTTTCTGCTGTGTTCTCTCACTTTGGGACATGTTATAAATTGTTTTCAGTAAGAGATTTAGATAAGCAGTCAAGCAGTTAGCCTTTCACGCTGCCAGTCAGGCAGTTAGCCAGCCAGCCAGTCAGTCAAGTAACTACATAGTCAGTCAATCAGCCAGAAAGAGAGGCAGCCAGTAGTCAGCAAATACTGATTAATAGGAGTGTCCTGCTCCTTTTACCAAATCAAATGTAGAGTCTCACCAGTCAAGGGTGACTTGCACACACACATAAATACACACATCCTTGACTTTGATAGTGCAGCTCTCTTAATCAACAGTGACACACATTATAACACTTCACAATGAGCTGCAGGAGATGCAGAACAGCGGTGTGTGTGTGTGTGTGTATGTCTGGGTTTTTTTGGGTAGTAAGGGATGAATGCAAAATCCCCAACTGGTGATGATGTCACTGCACAGTCCTCCTTATTAAGTCTGCTGATGTCACCAATCAGTAAAGAGGTTTCTTGGCTCAGGGTTATAAATCAGAAGGAATACACATCCCACACACTCAGAAAGGAAGAAACTAAAACGTGCGCTTTATCTTTCACTCACAGTTGGTAAATCTGTGAGATCCATTAGGATTAAAGTTGTGAAACTATTTTTCCTCGCGTTTTAATTCTCCCCCTCCTTCTTTTATCCTCATTGTGCTCCTATTTTTATTGTTTCTCCCTCTCAAAGCTATTAACCAGTGTAATAAAATGTCATGAAAACACACACACAGCCTATATGTGTGGACATATACTCTCACTGACACACACACACATTTGCCCTCATTCTGTCGACAAAGGCTAGCTCACCTTGACAGTGACAGCATGCTGGGTGCCTTCTTCACTAAAAACATTTGAGCATGTTCTTAAAGACATAAGTCTACATGGCATATAAACATTTTACTCAAATGTATGACCACAGATTAAGATGTTTGGTCTGAAGTCCAAACTGATTCAAACAGTTTGACTAGTGCAGGTATTTGAGGTGGCGGTACTGACTTTGCCTTTACCATATTGTAATAATTTTGAAACTAAATCTGCATTTATTGGATCCAGATTTTGATTTAAAATCCATATTTGATTTAGTTAACAGCCTTGGTCAGTTTTGCTGAAGGCATCTGGCTCCAGTGTATCTTGAAGTGTGTGTTTGACGTCTCTGTTGATTTTCCTCCAGCCCTGTTTGGCGTGTTTGATTTCCATTCCTGATCATATTGAGCTCCATAATACATTTAGAGGCTGAGGTCTACGTTTAATATGTGTCTGTTTGCTCATGTGTGAGGGAATGTGTTTGTCTCTTTTATTGTCTACATTCATGCAAAAGAGATATCTTATTTTCCGTTGCACCACCGTCTTCTTGCAGCCCATACAAACAAACAGATCCCTGTTTGCAGATGAAAACAAATATTGATGAAATCAAATTAGGAAAATAATATTTGATATCTGATCTTAATGTTTGGATTAAGTTGGGTTTTCTTTATTGGATTATGAGAGGTGGAAGCGCATCAGTATTATGAGAAAACAGATTAGAGGAGACTTTTTAAATCTTTGTTCTCTATGCATGCGTTTAATTTTTAGTCTACTTTGTTGTTACTTTTTCTCATATTCAGTTTTTTTATTATTATTACTATTATGAGTTTTGAATTCCAAGAGACGTGCTAAGTAATTCAGTGAACTTGTGTTTCAGATGGAAAACAACAAAAACTACTCTTGGCATAGAAGTCAACAAAATTTTTTTTTTCTTTTTTTCACAAATAATCTGTATCAGATCATTTAACTAAATTATGTTTAAATGAATTACAAATGATGGGATCAGAACGATTGAAATGACAATAAAACTGTCCAAACAGGAAGTCAAATTTTCCTACATTATGAGAAAATACAGCTTTTGTTATATGAGCACAACTGTTGTGGTTTTATTTTGCAAATTAAAACAGTTTCTGAGCACCTTCTTGGGATGAAGATTGGGATTTCTGAAAGCAAAGACAATGAAATTATGGGATCTTGTTAAATATAAAACAGCCCTCATCATGTACAAAGTAAGAAACTGTTTACTTCCAATAAACATCCAAAAAATGTTCAGTGATAGATTAGGAGGGGTACAATTTAAGAGGACAACTTAAAGTGATAATATGCAACTTTTTCATCTTTTTAAATCTTTTCCTTGAGCCAGTCTGTGCTAATATGACCCTTTACACAGTTAATGAAAAGTCACTTAGCCCCATCTGGTGATTAGATCCGGAATACCACGATTGCAAGATCCCCGTCGCCGTCACGGTACCCAGGAAGTCACGTGTCTCACGAGGGTTAGGCTAACCCAAAGTGGCTAGCTGTTATGCTAGCGCTGGAGTGTTTTTAGCTCATGATTCCTGATGTTTTTCAATCTCTCCCTGCTTGAACACAGCTGATTTCTTTGAAGGAGTAAATAACCGCTCCTGTAGAAAACCATGAAGGCTGAGGAGACATTTCAACAGTTAGATTTAGGCGTTTAGAAGCTGAAACAATATGCTAACTTGTGCAATGCAGTGATTTAAAACGGACACCAGAGGGAGCCCAAAACAAGCAAAACTGCATATTATCACTTTAATTTAAAAAAACAAATTGTTTGTACTACTCAGAGGTGTATGAGCATATCAATTTGTGGAGTGGATTTATGGAATGGTATGAGTGAAGAGTTAAAACAGAGTAAAACATTTGCAATTTCTCAAAACAATACAAAAGAAAATGCTTGAGAATTAAAGGATGGATGAGGAATTGTAACAAAAAATGATGAAAAAATCTATGTTATAAAGTCGAACAGGTGGGAAGGATGCCTTGGAATTAGTTATGGATTGTATTATGTCCAAAAGTCACCAGAAAATTGAGTAGGACAAATATGTATGTAATACCAATGTATAAAGTTATTGCTGGAAATAGTTAAAAGGGGGTAGTGGGGATAAGTATTATACTTCTACCTACTCCTTTTCGGGCACTTTGTTTTGAAATGATTTATACTTGTGTTCTAAATAAATGAAATGAAAGATCTCATGATGGTGAAACACAGTTTCAGATATCTGGATGTTGTTTTTAACTGATATACTTTTATATGATTATTTTCTAGGCACGTATCTTTTTCTTCGTTTACACTTTTCTAAAATACATACTGAAATTCTCCTGCCATATTAGGTGGTAAGGACATAACCACATATTAAAATACAGAAAACAAACATTTGTGTGTTGGCTAAAGATTTTTACAAAAAGTTCTACCTCTGTTTTTCTCCAGCTCCTCCTGGGGGTCCCAAAGTGGTCTTAGACTAGACAGGTTATATAATCCCTTTAGCAAGTTGGAGCAGTCCTGGAAACTCCTCCCTGTTGGATGTGATCAAAAAACCTCCAGAGAGAGGTGACCAGATGCTTGAACCACCTCAGATGACATCTTTCAGTGCAGGGTAGCAGCGGCTTTCCTTTGAGCTCTCCTCAGATGACAGAGCTTCTTATCTTTAAGGCTTTTTTCAGCTGCCTTACAAAGAAAGCTCATTTCAGCTGCTTGTGTCTAGAATACGTTTGCCACAACCCAAATCTTGTGTCAGAACATAAGCAGACCAGTAAATCTAAAGCTCAGCTCCTCTGTAGCATGACAGACTGGAGCGATGGCGTCCACACTGTAGACAAACCCTGATTTGTTGGTTCATCTCATGCTCAATCCTCTAAAAATGTACACTTTGTAATACCACTTTTTTTTTACCAAAATCTATTTGATGCTTCCTATAGAAATGTGTTCCACTTCAACTAAAAGTTGAAGAAAAAAAAAGGGAGAGGAATAAACACACAAATATTGAAGATTTGCACTCACCAGCACATTGCTGTTTTTCTTATTAGTTTGATTACATTTGCAAATCAAATTCATTTGTCTTTCAGCCTCTGAAACACAGGCTGCAATCGGGGAACACGGACTAATCTGCATCAGATATTATCTGTCACACTCACGCACAACACGACAAAGCCAGTCTATACAAACACCATACACAAAGATACACAGCGAAAAACACATACACACATTTTTTTTAAAAAGCACAGTGAATGTACACACACACACACAGTCACACAAAGTTTTATACGTGAAATCAGACGAGCAGTAACAAATAAATCAGCGCACCATCTGAGCCCATCATCGTCTAAGTCATTACTAGCAAACAGTCAGCTTTTACTACTTTCAATTTGCTTTTGTGTGTGTGTGTGTGTCTGAGTGTGGTTGTGTAACTGTCTTAGAGAAAGAGAGAAATGATATGATGTGATATGATATGCTGGCGGGGCATAAAGATAGATGATCATAATTACGCACAGGCCAAACTCCATTTCAAATCATCATCATCCCATTCTATCTGTTGGAGCGCACACACACAAATACACTCACCAACAGCTCATGCAGGGATTCATCCCCCTCCACACACACACTTATCACACACCTATGGTATCCATACCGCAAATCTAGTGGAAGGAGGGACATGCTTGTCATGGCCTTACATTATTTTCTGTCGGTTCATGCAAAGTTCACAGACAGCCATGAAATGGTTATTCTTTCTCTGCCGCGCTCCTCTCCATCTCTCTGTTTATCCATACCTGTCCTGGGTGGTATTCCTCCTGACTCCACTTTATTTTACTCCCTTTCTCCTCTACCTTCAGTTTCTCTTTCCTCTACCCATTTCTCCTGCCTCCTCTTCTCCATTTGTCCTTCTCAAATAACACCCTGGAAGATCCATCCTTTCCATCAGGAAATAAGCAGGTGGGGAAAACAGGACAGAAAAACCCCTGTCACCAGCTGAGAATGACTTATAGCCAGAACATACAGAACAAAATAGATAAGATACTCACCTTTTATTACCGTGTGGACACACATATTTGAAATAAGATGTAAAATGATTATTATTAGTTGTAGTTTTTTATGGTTTGAATATATTTTGTACACAGCATGTCATCCTTAGAGGGATCTGTCACTTTCCTCCTGCTATGAGGGAAAAGAATGTGGCCTGTGTTCTAAGTGCTTTATAGTGCATCTAAATGCGCGCACGCACACACACACACACACACACACACACAAACACACACACACACACAAAAACACACACACACACAGCAGTACTAATATGTGTATTTTTGTGTCTGTTTAATCTTGATGGGATGTTTCATCTCCAGGCTGCTATCACAGCTGGCTGCCTTATTGTCTGGGTCAGACTGATTGGCTTGTGTTTGCGTGTGTGTGTGTGTGTGTGTGTGTGTGTGTGTGTGTGTGTGTGTGTGTGTGTGTGTGTGTGTGTGTGTGTGTGTGTGTGTGTGTGTGTGTGTGTGTGTGTGTGTGTGTGTGTGTGTGTGTGTGTGTGTGTGTGTGCTGTCCATCAAGCCACACAAATAGCTGAACCAAACCATTGGCTTGGTTGCTGATGATGACATATGAGTTCCTGGCCTTGGTAATGGCTGTTAAATCTCATAATTACACGCTTCTTTATTGCAATGCATAATGACCCTGCAGCACTATTGGACAATTAATTAAGATTTTCAGCCCAGGCTTTTTCAGGCCCAGATGAGAAGTTGGAATGAGGTCTAATGTTCTTGTCTTCAAGCTACGACATTAAGACATGGTGCTTCAGGAGAGAAAGCTCTCCGTGCATTCGCTTTCATCTTTCTCCTTCCTTCTGTTAATGTGTTTCATCCTCTCTGTTCCTTCTTTCCACATTTTACCGATGGTTGAAGCCCATCCTCTTGCTGCCTGCGCACGATGGTGATATAGGAGGCTGTATCCATAATCTGTGAAATGTAAATGAATCCCCGTGGAGTTTCTGTGGTCCTCTCATTGTGGAAGCCACGGAGGATTCAAGACGACCTCCTTTAAACCACAATCGTGAGATTTAGCGAATGCAGAACATGATCGTTTTATACCCTAAAATTCAAATGAAGGGTTTTTGTCTTAAAACAATGAAAAAAATCAGTTGCCATAAATAGATTCTTGTTATTCACGTTGGTCAGCAGTGTCGTGTGTGTTTGTGTTAGTGAGAGATGGACAGGCAGAGTTACTTTGTAAGCTGTTCGGCGGTGTGTACACACAGTTAATTCCTCTGACAGATTTGTGCACACACACATGCTCACACACTCAGAGTGGTCATTCCTGCCTTTGTCAGCATTATATTGATGGAGGGATGTGGAGGATGAGAGAGAAATGAATGTGCCTTTTTTTTAAAAAGAGAAAATATTAAGTGTAATAATAAAAATGGAATCTGAACTTCTAGTTGATATTTATTTCACCAAAAAGTATTAAGCAGAACAGAAGGTTATCTCTTTATCTCTTAAGGAGTACTCTTCACTCTATAAGGAGTTAAGAAGACTTGGCCCCAGTAGGGTTTGTATCACACATGTTCACACACACACACACACACACACACACACACACACACACACACACACACACACACACACACACACACACTCCTTGACTCTGCCCTGGTGGAGCTAGAAGTGGGTAATTAAAATGTAAATATTGATATTTTATTATTTGAAATGGCTCCACTGCAATGCTCTTAATGTCACTCCATCTGTCGTCTCCGCGGAGACTCTGGGTTGCCCTCGACGACCTCGACGACCAGCTGCCCCCCACCCGAGCAACCCCGCTACGGCAACAGCTTCAGCGCTAGACAACCAGCTCTCTGTTGAGGCAATTTCATTTTGGATCTAATTAAGTGTTAAATATTAGCACTCACAAGCACAGAGACGGCACACACCACACACGTGCACACAGAAAATACCACACACACTAACGCCTCTTTGCTTCGGTCTCTCTGTCTTTAACACACACACACACACACTCGGAGAGCTACAGCAATGGGAAGATTTTAAGTGTTAATCTTGCAGTGCTGCTGATGGTGTCTAATGTATGCAATTAACAGTCAGCCAGGGCTGAGGGTTTGGTAATTAGCTGGCTGTTCACACTGATTAGAGGCTACCACAACCCTATGACTGCTCTGCTCTCCCCCAGGCCGCACAGAGAAAAAGGGGGTTGTGGTGGAAAGAGAGCACAAGGGGGGGGGGGGGGGGGGGGGGGGGGAAGGGCAACGAAAGGGAAAGGAGATATTTTAACCAACAGTCTTTGTAGAGTCGAAGGTACAGGTGTATGATTCTGTAATGTGTTTATAGTATAAGTGACAAATGTACTTTCCTTTGTGTCCTGCCTATTTTTGATTTTAAAAAATTCACAAGAAATGTAATGTTTTCAATTAAATCAACCTTTAACAGCATGACACTATCCTGAATTACTTCTCAGGAAGGCCGTATGATTACAAACAAACCAGTAATGACATGACATGTCTAAACACATAACAGACACATAACAATTCAATTTATTTTTAATGTCCAAAACTGTCTGACCTGATCCCACTCAGAGTCTTTTGTTCTGTCCTGTTAAAAAGAGACATGTTTTAGTCCTTTTTCTACAACTTGCTTCTCTAACAAGGAGCTTAATGCCAAAATTCACAACAGGTGTTTGATCCTTGGATTGACCAGTACAATTCCTGGTTCAATTAGAATTGGTGTTTAAACAGTCCTCCTCATGATTATGTCCACTTTTTGACATCATGAGACCAAGACCACATCACCATTGTGAGGCTTCAAACAGGATGTTGCTAGATGGAAGTGTCCACTGAGCTTAGAGGTTACAAAGTGTCATCAGAAGGTTGGAACAGAGAGACTGGAAGAATCACAGGAAGCCATAGAAGTGGACGTCCATTGGCCACATCCCACACTGACGACCAACGAATGTCACACACCTCCAGGCACATTTAATGGAGGTGAGAGGCAGCCAAATGTCATGTCAGACCATTGGAAACCCTTTACATCAGCATGGTCTGAGTGTTAGTCAACCTACAAGGGTACCTGACCACACCACCTTCTATGGGCCATGGAGCATTTATGCAGGACGAGGGATCAGTGGGCCTCAGTGCTGCTCTCTGATGAAAGTCAATTTATGCTGAGCAGAAATGATGGCTGCCACTCTTGTCACCAGACCAGCCTTTGGTAGTGGTCGTGTTACAGTGTAGGCAGGTGTGTCTAGTCAATACATAACTGCCCTACACTGTGTGAAAGCCCATACTACCTGGATAACATCATTAATCCAGTCATTGTTCCCATGCATGAACAACACAAGTCTAATTTCATCTTCATGGACAACAATGCTCCAGCTCATCAAAGTCGCAGCATTAGAGAAAGGCTGCTGGAGACTGGGGTCCTCAAATGAAGTGATCTTTACTTTCTCCAGACCTGAATCCCATTGATAACCTATGGGATCAGCTGAGTCACCGTAGGCTGTACCCCAGAACCTCAATGACCTGAGGGCCACCCTTCAAGAAGAGTGGGATGCCATGACTCAGCATTGTCAAGCTGTAATTGATGCTCAAGGTCACATGACAAGTTATTGAGACGTCGACATTGTTGTTGGTATACCACCACTGTTGTTGGCTTTTGTTTCATTAACTTGTTTGAGATGAGTCATCATCTCAGTGCCCTACTATCATGATATAATATCACTGTAGGATGAAAGGTGTCCATACGTATGTCATAAATCTCACCAGTAAGCTAAATATGCCTAACATTTTATATGTAGTGTATGTACACAGGATTTGATACTGGTTCTGAAATCATCCACTAGGGGGCACATGTTTTGCTTTTTTTCCTCAAGTTTATCTTTTCAGTACGTTTGTTATCTAACCATGTATTTTTAGACAGTAAATTATCTATTTTCATTAGTAGCAACTTTAGCTGTGAGTAGCTGTAACACAGTGGTTAATTACGACACAAAAATGTGGAATTACAAAAAACGTCAACAGTTGATGTTATCAGTCTCTAGAAACTTACAGAAAATACAGAAATGGATCAACAAAGACTCCCAGGTTTTATTGTCCCTTTATGCAAAAGAGAAAGGATGTGACTTTGACTTCAACCAACTGCTATGGCATCACTTATGATCATAGTGCACATGCAGTATCAACTCCAAGCACAAGGTGTATAATCTAAGAGGCTTCAATGAATGAGTGGGTGTCCAGAGTGTGTGTGTGAGTGTGTGTGTCTATAAGCTCTTTTAAATTAACTGGTTCTCGGGTAGATTTGTTTCCATCTCATTGCGCATCTCTGTGTAATTGGGTCAGCTGGTGGATGTGTGAGTTTGTGTGTGTGCCCGTGCATGCGTGCGTGTGTGAGAGAGACAGTATTTGCCAGTTTGCTTTCAGTGTGCATTTATCGTGTGTGTGTGTGTGTGTGTGTGTGTGTTGTTTCTGCCTGGCCAAAGCCATCACAGGGGGTCCGTGTTCATTTTGGCCATCGTCTGGCCGTATGGTACAAAACAGTTTGAGATGCACGTGCGCGCACACACACACACACACACAACACACCACAAGGGAGCACTTGCGTTGCACAGCGTGGAGCAATTTGCACACGTTTAAACACAAACACATACAGTAAGTGAGAGCGTGGGAGCCACATACAGCAGCACAGTGTGCATACATACCAAACACACACACACACACATACACACAGGACAGTGATGTGCTGGTAACTGTTGGAAACTTCACGTGTCCTCATGCAATCTCTATCTCAGTGGGTCAGTAGGCTTAAATCTGTCCCCTGCAGAACACAATACGTTCACATGCTGAACACAGAAAAATCCGCTGCTCTCCTCAGATGAACGAGAAACCAAACAATCAAAGTGTCACCGTTAATATTCTCATCTTCTCTTTGAGCTGCCTCCTTTTAACAAGATATTCTACATCTTAACACAGATCTTTACATGAATGCTGCTTGATTCTACAGCAGAAAAAAAATATTGCAATAATATTGTTTGAGTAAAAGAAAACAATTGCTGCTTAACACTCAGCTTCTCATTGAAACTGAACCCCTTTTCTTCTTATGTGTTTGCTAGAGGTGGTACAGTTTATCACACTGTCATAACATTGTCGCATGTTGTCTAGAGAAGTTAAACATCCCTTTTTCTTACTTGTTTGTGACTGATGACCTTTAGGCCATAATACGCCATCATACCCCGATAAGTAAGTCCCTGAATCTTCTTAGTGTAGGTTTACTATTGTGTACCGTTTCAGTGACAGGGCTTAAAGCATCTTAAAACTTGAAGGCAGATGGGTTTTGATAGGAGTGTGATTTGCTGCCGGACTGAAAAGTTTCTTGTTAAATTTATCCTGTGGCCACAATCAAGTGTAGCAGAGCACAGTGCTCATTGTCGAAGAAAAAAGCTGTTACAAGGCTTACAGTAAGTCTGCATGTGAATTTGCAATATTTGCATCTTATGTCAAAGTTTTGAAATAAATCCAGAGGTTTGGTGATATCCAAGTTTGCTTCAGGAAAAACCTTTTGTTGGGTAAGGCTTGGTTCTAATTCAATAGTTTTTACAGCTCTGCTGAAAGAAAGAAAAAAAACCAGTAAGCACTCAATTACACTGATTTTAAAATAAATTTGTTTTCAGCTAAAATCCTTTTCCGTCCGCTGCATTTATTGTTTCATGGTGAAGTTTTAAGGCTCATATTTCAGTGATAGACATGACAGAAAGCTTGCCTCTGGGGATGATGGCCTATTTTATCTAAACTGCAGTCTCACACTGGGATTAAGTTAGTAGTTGGCTCATTTGTATCAGATGGAGCCCAATAGCACTGGTCTGACCTGCTTCTCTGCTGGCAGCTCACTGGTGAACACCATCCTGCGCCTTAGTGTGTTATTATCACCAGTCTGCTAAAAAGTTGATACTAAACCCCTTAAAGAATAGAAAACATATAGTAATTATTGCATATTACATGCAATTCCTCTTTATGTTTGCTTTGTCTCCAAAACACAAGAAAAACTTCAATTTACCGCCCGCAAATTTACCCATCATGTGTTAATAACTGCAACCAGATCACCATCACAACCAGTTTTCACACTTCACAGTGCTCTACACACACAAATACACAATGCCTTCTTTGATGCAACAGTTATTACACAAAGCCACTAACACACACTTACACACAGAGAATCACATGCATGTACAAATATCTTCTCAAATGTACAAAAAGCAGGTGCACACACACACACACACACACACACTTAGGCACACAAAGTCTCATAAGCATCAATCGCTTCTCACTGGTTCCCATTTGCCCCGTAACCACACAAAAACAAATATAGGCCTCCTAGATATGTGTGTTTGTGTGCATCTGTGAAGCAACTGGAGCGTGAGAGAGGGCTATCCTGTAGGTGTGTGTGTGTGTGTGTGTGTGTGCGTGCGTGCGTGCGTGCGTGCGTGCGTGCGTGCGTGCGTGTGTGTGTTTGAGCCAGACTGTTGTGCGGTCTCGGGTGTAAACGTGCAGTCAGGACTCATTTGGCAGACAAACAGGCCGCAGGGTGGCTGGGGAATCGACGTGTGTTTCTTTGTGTGTGTGTGTGTTTGAGTTTTTTGTGGGTATCTAATAGAGAAAAGTGAAAAGAAAAGAGAAAGAGAGCACAAGCGCAAACAGCAGAGGTTAAGTTTGCATGGCTGAACCTTAGCCTCTTTCTGTCAGACACACCAACACACACACTGTTTCTTCAGGCACCTTTATAGGTACTGTATCATGTCGTTCTATTTTGAAAATTAGACTCAAACCAAGCATGAACATCAGACAACTAGTTTATCTAAACTTGACCTCATTCTAAGAATTTTGGGTTCAGAAACAAAACTTCTACACACCCAAGGCCCAATCCTACCAAACATTTAGGTCTGTTCGGACTCCTTAAAGGTTTTCGGACAAATTTGTCAAATAAATCTTAATCATAAATTGTTGCACATGCACCAATGCGACTGCACAGCAACACACAGTCGCACAACAGACTCATACTTCCTCACTCAGTGTGAGATGTCTTATCAACAATGAGCAGAAAGGAAATGTAATTAGAGCCAAATCAGGAACCTTCTTTTGTCAAGTGAAATCACAGGTATGAAAGAAAGGTCTCCGCCCCTCCCCACCTCCATCATCACCTCTCCTTCCACCACCTCTCCGCCTTTTACTTTCTTCTCCCCTTCTTCTCACTCACTCCTGTACTCACTCTCTCTCTCTGTGTCTCTCTCCATCAATACCTCTCTCTCTCTCCATCATCAGCACTAAATTCCCATTGATGTTTCTTTTCTTCTGTTGTATCGATCGCTTCATGAGAAGGAGGGGAGGGAGGGTGGAAGCGAAGAAGGGAGAGATGGTGTTATCTGTTAATTAATTTGTCCTGAAGCCGGCCGCCTATTAATCAGACAGATAAGAGGCATTGGATGGCTGAACGGCGCAGACAGACTGGTGAGGAGGGGAGAGGGAGCGGTATACACACATGCATCTACACACACATTAAGATAGAGTTGCACATGCAGATACTTATGGAAATATGTATGAGGATGCATTGAACACGCTGACGAAATGGCAAGCCAGCACTTTAACAGCACAGTTATGTTTTTATTAATGTTTAAATGCAAAATGTAAACACGGATTTGTTTACAGAATTACACAAAATGGCTTCAAACACTAATGCACACACGCAGACCTCATACTGATAAAAATCATTGATGCACCTCAATAAAAACCGCTGCACTTTCAGCTCAATAAATTAATTACAGAGTTTTAATTATTGGTGTCTTCTGCATGTGTGTTTGAGTGTGTGAGGGCATGTGTGTGTGTGTGAGAGAGAGAGAGTAAGTGCACGTGTGCACTTCATTTGTAATTAGAAGAGAAGGTGTTTGTCGATGATGGTGAATATCTTATTTATAAATATTCATACGCGGACTTTTTTTGATGATGTTAACAGTTTTTGTTTCGACTTTGTGCAGAACTGTTTCCCTCATATCAGTGCTAGATTAACATCACGCTTCAATTTTAAAGCCTTTAACCTACATTTTGAAAATAAACCATCATATGCAAGAGTGTCTGCCTTTGGTTCTCCCATTAGTTCAACGTCAGATTCCTCCTGAGAGGCGTGTGAGAGTGACTGAACCCTCAGATCCGCTGCCAGTGTCTGAGCGCTGAAAACACACACCGAGATGTTAAAACACACAACCAGTGACACTATTAAACGATATTAACCCCTCACTCGTGTTCTGCTATCTTCGCTTGACCCCGAGGCTGAACAGATTCAATAAGAGCTCGTGTGTTAATTTTAGCCATGCCAGCACATATTTCCTCTGCCCAAAATGAGTGGTAAAGAACTAAAGACCCCCTAAAGATGTCTGCCTCTTGTCTGCATGCGTAGGTGTACAAAGACGCCCTTAAGAAATCTACCTCTAATCCCTTCTGATGATTTCATTACGAAGATGAAGGCTCCTCCAGTTGGCAACAATACTGCTCCCTTCACTGTGCCGTGTGTGTATTATTCATACTCATTTGGATCTGTTCCAGGGGGTTCCTATGCATTTTTGTCAATGCATATGCACAGTTGTATTGGTGTGTTGCTTTTTAAGTTTGTGTTAGTTGGATTTTTTTATAGTTGGTAGACAGAATGAGTAAAAGCAAATTAAATACCGGTAGCTTGCAACCTGGACGTAATGAGATGCCTGCCATTACCCATCAACACACAGTACGACGATCGGTGCCCCTAATGTGCACGCACATTCACAAACTCATCATCACACACACTCTCATACACCTTGCATCTCAAGAGGAGGCACATTGCAGCAGATGTTGCTAAAGAAAGATCTTCTTTCTCGTGTGCCTGCTTCTCCTGGCAGGATGCTCCTCTCAGACACACACAAACACACAAACTGGGAGTCTGCAGCGAGGTCTGACAGGTGTGCTCGCCTGGCCCACTGTCTACGAAGGCTTGCGCTCACAAAAACACACACGTAGGCAGACAGGCGTGTGTGAATGGACAGGTGTGTGAGGAGAGGACAGCTGTGAGGAGAGGTGCGAGTGGGCAGGTGTTCCATTAAAGAGATAGAGAGGAGAGCGCAGACGATAAGTGAGAGACTAGCGCGCTTAAGGAAGAAAAAGGGCAGAAAAAGCCATGAAATGATAATGTAGCAATCACAGAACAGCTGGGAGAATGGCAAAGCAGGTAAGGTAAGCCTAAACAGAGAGGACATCCAGGTCAAGATGTATCAAGATGAAAGAGGATCCAGACAAACAAATGTCCAGCCGTAGACGGACACGGCCAGATAAAAAGCCAGAGATTGACACTAAAGAAAACAGCAGTTTTGAGGCAATAGCAACAATTAGCATGTGTTTTTGAGCAGCGCTGCAACGATGGCCAGCATTGATCCATGGAGGTTGTGGCAGGCGGAGATAAGGCCTGCCATCCCCCAGAGAATAGCCCTGGGCAAAGGGGAGCAAAGAAGTCGAGAATGAGGGGGAGGAGGAGGACTTGTATGGATGGAGGAAGGGTGGCAGTGGAGGAGATCGAGGAGAGTTGCTCTTGACTCTTTTACTACATTCAAAACAAACTTTATTTCACTATTTTCATTACTTTTTCAAGGTTTTAAACTAGTAACATAAGTTATCCATGCTCATGCTGCTTGTCTTCTCTCTCTTCACCAGGCTTCTCCACGCTGTCATTGGCAGACCAGATGAGTCTACTGCAGAGTGCATGGATGGAGATATTAATTCTGCGTGTTGTGTACCGCTCACTGTCTTTTGAAGACAAGGCAAGTGATTCTTTTCTATTTATTTCTCCTGCTCTTTTAAATATTTTGATTTAAATATTCCAAGGTCACACCTTTCTGTGCTTCCCTCCAGCTGGTGTATGCGGAGGATTACATCATGGACGAGGACCAGTCGAAACTAGCTGGACTCCTGGACCTGAACAACGCCATCCTTCAGCTGGTCAAGAAATACAAATCTATGAAACTGGAGAAGGAGGAATTTGTCACTATGAAGGCCATCGCTTTGGCTAACTCAGGTTTGAAACCATTCCTTCTTTAGTTGTTGTCTTGTTTGCACATTCGACTGTTGGAGGAGAGTTAATCTGAGGAATCTTTGGTCCCACGGGGCTCATTTAAGCCGACACATCAGAGAACTGAATTCAGTCGTCTGCAGACAAAAGCAGTTACACAAGATGCAAACTTACTCATAAGAAGATTTCATTTTTCCTTTTACGGCAAGAAGTTACTCTTCTCACTTTCACACATTTGTCTTCACGTATTTTATCCATAAATACTAGCATGTGGTTTAGCACAAACACAGACATTTTCAACCTGAATTCCACCCCCAAACAAAGTGGCGATCCCTTTTTATAATTAGCATAGTTGTCTCTTCAGATGCCTGTTAAATAAAGTGAAATCATTAGAACCCAAAATCTGTCGATAAAGCCCCGTCTCTGATGTGTCCAGCTGCATCGACAGCTGACTGACACACACACTCGCTCTCTGGCGCACACACGCACAGTCACACACACACCTTCTTCCTCTGATGACCCATCTTTTGAACTTTGTCTTGGAAGCTGGCCAGCTCTTCAGTACTCTTTAATTACAAGGGGAAAGCTGTCAATACGATGTGTTTAAATAGGGGAATGCAGCGCAACAGCTTTCAATGGGTAGGCGGGGGCCTTTTATTCTCACCGTCATCAACGCACACAAACAGGCACACCAACCTTCCACACACCAACATTTAGACCTAAACCTGAAGCATTTCTTTAGTCTGATATTGACACAACTATGCGGTCAAACATAGATCATGAGTGGATTTCTAAAAGTAACTGATGGAGTGTTTTTTTACACACACAGTGTTACAAATGCATATGCAGAAAATATTGATATTTTGTTATCCCGTGGGATTTGTGTGACAATCAATCTCCTGTCTGTGTGTGTGTGTGTGCATGTGTGGTGGTAGATCTGTCTGTGTGCATTCATTCTTTTGAGTTCTAAGAAGATCCTTTGGTTCCCTCAGCAGGACGGTAAGGTTCCCGATTACAGTGGATGAAGTTTTCTCACAGTATAAAACTTCGCAGATTCTCCTTTGATGACATCAGAGCATTTTCTTCTGATCTGTTTGGATAACAGTCAGTCTTTTTATATGTATATCTTTAAAAATAGATGAAACAATAAAAACAGAACCTATTGCCAAATCGTTTTTAATATTTAACCTCTAAAATTTAAGAATATATTTTGAAACATCCCAAATCCAAGCGTCCAACTTGAGATTTGTTTGAATTTTAAGACATTTGTTTAATATTTTCTGAACCAAATTTTAAAAATGCAGCTGTCAACCACATCAGAGGACCAGCTTGTCTAAATGTTCTTGCCAAGTTGAATAAATAAAGAGTTATAGTCATTTAGAGAGACATTTACCAGCAAATACGTTGACATTTGAGGCTGTTTAAACACGAAGCACATGTTTTGTCAATAAATCCCTGGATTTTCTCCTGTAATCATGCAAATATCTTCTCCTTTTGGTAGTAAGCCACCTTAAAAAAGTGTCAAAATAATTCCTCAAAGGCGCAAATGCAGATTAAAGACCAGCTTGACAGGATTGACTTAATTCTAAAGACGTAGAGTTGAAGAGCTGAATCCCACCTACTGTAAGAACTTTGTATCATTGCCTCGGCTCTAACTGCACTTCAAGACAACAGAATGCTAGCATTAGCATTTTGAAGGGCACTGACACTAATTAATTCACAGGATGCTAATCGTCTGCATTAATGAAGCCAAGCCTTAAGAAATGTTAGCAAACGTGCCCCACATGTAAAGAAAGCTGAACTAGCCATGGGAAACAGGAGGCACATGTGTGTGTTTGTGTGTAAGTGTGCGCTTGTGTTTGCACTCAGTTGTGTGTGCGGGTTTCATGTTAACATGTGGGCTTTATCAGCCTCGTGTGCTTGTGCTCATTAACGTCTGCTGTTTTACTTGTAGTGTACGACGGGTCAAAGCACAGGCAGAAGCCGTACGTGTCAGCTCGAACACCACGTTTTAGGAAAATTATTTTAAAAAAACACACAATGTGACTCATTAAACTTCATCACAACTTTAAACCGAGCAGAACTCTGGCTGCAGGACTGATTTTGCATGAATCTGATTGTAAATGCTCATTAATTTTGTCCATTACAAAGTGTGTGTTGTGTTACTTAAACAAAAAATTTAAAACTGCTTTTAACCACTGCTGTCCAGCATGCAAAAGATCATTAAACTGCAAATGGTTTATTTAAAAAAAGACAACAGAAGACCTGAAGCCAAAGAGACTGAGCTTTCTATTGATCCCCCAGAATTCAGCCCACTGACCGGTCTGGTCCTGCATACTGATACATGCATTACACTCCATAGATCCAACTCTTGTGTTTTTGATTGTGTTTGTGTGTTGATGTGCAAATATGTGTGTGAGCGCCTGTGTTGACTCATTTTATCTGTCCTAGCAGCGTTTATTTTTTATTTTTTGGTTTGTTTCTCACTTGTTCTTACTTTCTTTGCCGAGGTTTGTTTACTTTTATTCCCCTCTGAGCCTGAGTGAGTCTGCATGTCCGTCTGGAAGATGTTTTTGTTGGTCCCGAACAAATACCTGTGTTAAAGAGAGGAGGAAAGTCGGTTTGAGTGGAGAGTCAGAACGCAGCTTACGGAGAGTTTTGTGTGTGTGTGTGGAGGGGTTTGGTGGCGGTGGAGTGGAAGTGGTCATTGATAGTTGGCTTGTGATTATTATTTAACATGCATGTGATCATTGATCGGAGACATTGATCGGAGGTTGGGAGCTAAAGGCCAGCTCACATTAGGACTTTGCCTCCCTAAGGGGCGATAGGAGCATTATTACTGAGGGACATTCTCATCCTTTACTGCAATCCATGCTGAAACACCTAACGCCAACTTAAAGAGAGATTACAGATGTCTGCACACACACACACACACGGACAAGAAAACACTATTAGGTGTTGCTGCATCTCTTCATCATTCCACGAGTCCATCTCTTTTTTCCTCCTCCCACTCGTTTCTATACCTGTCCATTCATCACGCCCACAGATGCACTCTTTAAAGGCAGAGAGAAGAGTAGCGTCTGGGTATATACTGTGATAAAACCCAATCCTATCCTAAATTTCAACATTTTTAATTCAAGTTTGCAGAATTAAACGTTTTCAGTGCTTTATATTTAAAGTCAAATTTAGGCATTTCTGCTGCAGACATCAAAATCAATAGAAAGTCAATAGA
This sequence comes from Callopanchax toddi, assembly GCA_006937965.1. Classification (NCBI taxonomy): domain Eukaryota; kingdom Metazoa; phylum Chordata; class Actinopteri; order Cyprinodontiformes; family Nothobranchiidae; genus Callopanchax; species Callopanchax toddi. The sequence continues at coordinate 1,581,945 of SSNR01000027.1, read as the reverse complement.
GTTTACATTTAATGGATTTTGAAAATGAAAGTAGGATTCTTGTTTGGATTTTTTAAATTAAATTTGTTAACTTGAGGCTGCAGGTCTTTGACACAAACGTACTGTTGATCATCTGGTTTATTTGAGATTTCAGAGCAGATCAACCTTCAGACTCTGCTGCTCACTACTAAACCCATCATCCACAGTCCTGTGTTCACAGTTTGATATGGACCTTATCATAAGTGAGCATCATCATGGGCTACAAATGACTGATGAGCCTTACTGTCTCTCTTTCTCCAGACTCCATGCATATTGAGGATGTCGATGCAGTGCAGAAGCTCCAGGATGTGCTGCACGAGGCCCTGCAGGACTACGAGGCTTCCCAGCACCAGGAGGATCCCCGCCGGGCGGGCAAGCTGCTCATGACCCTCCCCCTGCTCCGTCAGACCTCCACCAAGGCTGTGCAGCACTTTTACAGCATCAAGCAGGATGGAAAAGTCCCCATGCACAAACTCTTCCTTGAGCTGCTGGAAGCCAAGGTGTGAGGCCGGGGGAGTAGGCACTGATCCAAGTCACCTGAGCTTCATCTCAAACTTTGACCAACAACTTGAATGACCTCTTGCTCTTTTACACTCAGACACTCCCACACACACACACACAAACACACACAGTCTTGTTGGCTATTATATCACTCTATGACTAAAGAATCTATCTAAACCTTAAACCTGAACCCTAAGCCACTAGTTGACTGAAGGGCATTCACTGGAATCTGTTCTGGGGAAGATGTGGACAGCTGGACTCAACCCCTCCCCCTATGACCTACTGAACAAAACATTTCACTTCAACAACAGCTACACACAGGGACTCACAAATCCAGATCGTGACAAAAGACTTATGCATCAAGTAACATTAAGATGTTATTAATGACAAACAATAACGAGGACATGTTTAAAAGATATTAAGAATTCTACATTCTAGTTAAAAGACTGTAAGACTGCACTCACGTCTCTTCCCCCTCCTTCCTATTTCACCCTGAAGAGTTTTTTAAGTGTCCAAGACGAAAATGAGTGAACACTTAGAAAGTATTAATGACATTTGTCATCAGTGTACATGTACAGTGAATGGATAGACGGAAAGAAAAGAGAAGAAGAGGAGATCTGCCCTGCCAAAGAATGGAATCATCCATTCAGAGGATGCCTGCAACCTTTACTGTCACAACCCAAACAAACGGGTTCTGCTGTCTGAGTGGTTTCAATCCCGGGCCTCGAGATCAGCGCTGGTTCTCTGTTCTAACACTTATTTATATTTTCTGTGGTTGTTGAAAAAGCCGGTGTGGGTTTAGAGTTTCTTGGACCAGGAATGGAAAAAAAAAAACCCAATATTTTCTGGATCTACCTAAATTTAGTACCTTGTTTCTAACGACCCTTCTGCTTCAACTACACCTCTGTCATGTGTTGTACTCGCTGAGGACATTCTTGTAACGGTGTTTGTGACACTCGATGAAGCTAAAATTGATTTAAATAGGGACAAATATGGCAGTCTGCTCACTCAAACTGACTATTTTGGATCTAAACACAGGAGGTGTGTTAACTGCCAGATATGTTTTCATTAAAGAACAAATTTATGGAAAGCAAAACCAAATTTTTAAGTAATTGGTATAAAATTCCCACTGTCTCCCCATTTTCCTTTGGAACTATTGAATCTTTCAATCCCTCCTCTTGCGTTTAGACGCCTGTTTGAATCATTTTTAGCTCTTTAACTCACTCCAGCCGTTTCACTCTGTTAATGTGCCGTTAAGAATGGCCTGGCTCACGCCCGTTATCACACACAGTCCAAAAACCTCCGTCCCGCCACTGTAAGCGCTCTCATTGTCCTGTGGTGTTCACGACTTCCAGCTCATTTCCTGCGTCGGTGCAGAGGTTTCTTTGCGACTCTTTCAGGGAATGAGCTTCAGATACACAACAAAGTACAAATTAGAAAGACGCGTTTGCTGACGAAACAAAACAACTATTGTTGCTTTACACTTCTTTTTTTTTTTATTCCTAACTTTAAAATAAAAATAAACCTTAGCGATGACTGATTAATGCAAGGGTTGTAAATAATTCCATCCTGTATATGACATATAACAATTTGTTTTTATCTTAAAACTCTCCTGAAATCTGAATCAGTCCATAAGTCCTTCATGTTTTTCTGTCAGCCTCAACACTTTCAGCAGTTATCACATACATAAAACATATTTAATATATTAACAGATCAGTTTATCTTAGAAACTTTGAGCAGTAGTTTTTTTGTTTTTGTTTTTTTTAATCAGAGGGATCCGTACACATGGACAAAGTTCATAATATGAACATTGAGTGTCCTTCTTAAGAGGAGGAGGATCTGAGGAAGAAGTTGCTGCATTTCTCATTTAATTTGTCAAAAGCTGTTCGATAAAAGTCACCATGTCGTTTGTTAGTGGCTGTTATTCAGGAAGAGTGTGAATCAGGAATGTCAGGATGAGATGTTTCAGCTGTTTTCCTTCTAAAAGCTGCAGAAAAGCATTGAGTACCTGGAAGAGCACGACATCTGAAGAACCTTTAATGTGATGCGTTGTCACTGCTATGCACATTGAATCAGGTTAAAGCTAACAACAAAAATCCTTCAAGTTTTGCCCTTTTTGCATCAGAAGTCATGTGATTTGATGTGGAGAGCAAAAGGATGCAAGTAAAAACAAATAAATGAATATAATTTATATTTCACTGCTAGCTTCTTGTTAGCTCACAACCATAGACTGAATAAAACCGATGGCAGTACATCCCTTTAGCCCTGAATGGCACCTCAAACACAAAATGATGCATTAGTAAACAGGAAGTGAGGCTGTAGCAGGTCAGACGTTAAACTGGTTCACGAAAAGGTTCGTTACCAAATCAGATCAAATCCCAAAAAATCTTGCAACAACCCCTCCCTAAGAAACGTCAAACATCACACAGGTTCTTTTGACTTACCTCGATATTTCTATACAGTCTATGTTTGCTAACATCTTTCTTGTTATTGAAAAAATTGAATGTTAAGATCTTACAATTTGTGTAGCTTAAAAACAGTTTGGAAGGTTTACAGATGAAAGTGGAATTCTAGCTCATATCTTTACAAATGTTCATAAATTTGCATCCTATCTTACTAATTAGCTTGAATCGTCATTTATATAATCGCCCTCCGTATAAACGGAGCTGTTAAGGTCTCAGATTAGTAACTTAAGACGTGGTTTTAACTCAACTGTAGCTTTAACAGATTTAAAATTAAGATTACATTTTACGACAGTTAACTGTCAGCATCTTCTTTAAATTCTCATAGATTTTTTTTTCTAGAAACAGGAAATGGAAAAGCTGAGCTGATAGAAAGTTGTGTTACATTTTTCTGTTGAACGGAGGGACTTTAATTCATCGTTCCGATGAAACACAAACTGTGTGGCGACTCGATCGCAGCTTCAGCAGGTGGACAGTTGAGACGTTACCTAAATTATTATATTCTTTATTATTTAAGTAATTTTTTAAAGCCAAATAATAATGCCAAAATATGTTACCTAGACGACATCTAATGTAAAAAAAAAAAAACCTTCTACAGCTGAGGAGTGCAGCGGTTTAAGCGTAGTTGACCTCTAACATCACATGTTCTGTACCAGTATTATTAAAACTTTCTTCTTTAACCCTGTATATTGTAAATGAAACAGATTATAATTCTAACATTATACATTTTATTGTAAAGAAAATCAAGAAAAGCAAAGAAAAAATGTAGTTGTGTGTTTCATGTTTGCTGTTTTTCTGTGAAGAAAATGGTGTTTTTCTTTGAGTTTCTCTCTTTCTGTTTGAGCTTCTCCTCTTCTGTTGAATCCTTTAAGCTGTGTGTTTCTTCTTGTGATGGTTACCGTCTTTGTGCTGTGTGCTTCTCCTGTAGACAGCAGAGTAGAGTAGAGGCCATGCTGTCCGTCTGTCCGTCAGATCGGTCTGCTATGCACCAGATCCCCCCCCCCCCCCCCCCCCCCCCCCCCCCCCCCCACAAACCTGACTCTAGAAATCTTAACTAGACCACCAGGGTCCAAGTACTCATCAAGCTCTACGTAGACATCAAGTATCTAAATGAAGAAACACCTTAAAGTCTATTTAAACAGGGATCATTTGTGTAACTTTCCTATAGAATAAACTGTATATCTTTAGGATAAAGAAATGAAAACCATTTGAGTAATTCGGGTGAGTCTTTATTTGATAAACTCGCTGTACATATCTGTCCTCCACACAGCTCAGCTCAGTCAGTACATTTACTGTTTCAAAAACAATCCAGTTTGAACTCTTTTCACTGGAAAACATGTTTTACAGAATCCTCTACGTCACGCATTAATAGCATTGCAGGTTCACGGTCCTACCGTGGAATAAAGTCACACTCATGCTCAAACTTTGAGGAGTAATATTAAGTTATTTTATAGAATAAATATACAAATCGATGACAAATTCTTGCTTTCTTTGTAAATTTAAACTCTGTCCCCTTGTCAGGCAGACTGTATTTAATACTGTTCACTGTACATTGTTATCCGCACAAAATCGATGCCAGGAAGGTGCTCTCTTCTTACCGCTGTTTGTCTTTTGTTACAGTTTTAAATTTATTTGTTGGGTTTTTAAACTGTCCCTGTGAACCTCTGACCTCTTCAACACACTGAATCTCTTGGATGCTGTTGATGGTCACGCGTTTAAAGCTGGATATGGTTCACTACGTTCTGCTGGCTGTGAAAATCGAAATAACTGAAGAAAAAAAAACCCACTGGAGCAGCTGATGCTTCTGACGTGCTGCTTGTAGCTACATTGTGCAGCAGGAAGCGTTTTACTATGTGCACTGTTTTTCCTCGTTAAGGCAGAAGACTGTATGATGAAAAGGCAGAAGTTGTACTTTTTTGTGTTTGGTTGTAAACCTATCAGGGGCAGGGGAAGACGGACCGTCCAGGTGTTTGCTGAGCCTCTGAGAGAAACTTTGACCTGTTTGCACTTTGGGCATCGTGTTATTGCCCTCATTTTGAGCTTAGATCCATTAGCTGCAAACACTTCCATGTAAAAGTAGTTTAGCTGAAGCCGAAGAGCAGTTTTTGAGCCGTTGTGACAAAACGAGATTAAACATCTTTCCCTGAAACTTGGTCCAAAAACCAAACTTTGTAAGGATCTACGAGGATTCATCATTCAGTTTAATGTAATCCCCAAATGTGACTGCCACTTGTGCTGCAGCCCGTCTCTTGACTGAATTTGCAAATATATTTAAAAAAAATATTAAAGGGAGAGAGAAACTTTGAACACTGGGGCAAAGTGGATGTTTAAAGTTTTTGGGGAAAAAAAGCCCTGGAGCGGAGGAGAGCTGCTGATGAGGAAGGACCTTGTAGTATTACTGAAATCATGTCCGTAGATTTTAGATGTGCTTCACATCAGTAAAGAAATAACAAAAAAAAAAAAAGATCAACAATAACCTGTATATTTTTGTGACGTGTATCATACAAGTGTGCTCCAACAATACTGTCCATTTGTGTAAATGTATTTATTTCACATTGTATATATTGTTCATTGCAAAAAGAGAGACCTATGATTCTGTAACTTAAACTATTATGGGTTGAAACATTACATGTGTTACTCCAAACTATGCCTTTCAGGATTATTACAGTAGAGCAATATCAATTAAAACCAGGCTTCCAGTTTTGACATCAGCCTCCTGTCTCTGATTTATTCATTTATTTTTAACTTTCTCTCTTTTATGATTGTTGCAGGGTTAGTCAAACTGGTCCTTGAGGGCTGCTGTCCTACAAGTTTTAGTATTTATCCTGATCCAACACACCTGAATCTTTTGTTACGTCTTCAGCATCTCAAGTTGTACAGAAGCCTGTTAATCATCCACTGGTTTAAATCAGGTGTGATGGAGCTGAGAAACATCTAAAACATGCAGGATAACAGCCTCCAGGACTGGAGTTTGACACGTGTTCTAGAGTAACACCAAAAGATCAGGGACACGATATTGATACAGAGAGAAACAAAGATGGCAGCCAGCTATAAACACAAATGCTTCAATTTGCCATGTGTGCAATTTTGGTGCAATTTTCTCATCAATTACTTGGTTAGTTTTAACTTAGCTTGGTTTTTTTTTGTGTCTGTTTCTTCCTTAAAACATCTTCAAAGAACCACAGAAGTCCAGGTACCGACATTTGAGCCCATTAGGACCTCCATGGCTGGGATGACTGAGAACCTTCAGCAGCAGTAAATCAAGTCAAGCTCTCCTGAATGCGACAATCCCAGCCTGGATCAGTTGTTTACACAAATCTGGGAAAGAAAATGAACTTTTTTTTTCTTCAAATTTTTAAATAATCTGCAATATTGCAATAATATTTTTAAATACTTGAATATATTGACATTTTGACAAAAGAAGCTTCATCATGAGATTCTGAAATAATTCATTATCACAAGTTCAACGTAAATATTGAAAATGTATCATTTTTATACATAGTGATTTGTTTCTTCCTAAGTTTCTGAAACCGACATCAGTTCTGCTATTAGCATCATTACACTTTTCAAGGTTTTATATCATTCTAACAGATTTAGGTCCAAATTCACCTAGCAGGTATGTGTTTGCATGGATTATCTGTTATCTAGACTATTCTTTAAATAAAATAATGAACATTAATGTTTGCACAATATCTTCAAACTCACAAAACCTTCAGTAAAGGGTATTTGAACCTCATTTAACTCTGCCAACCAAACATTTTGGTTTGCCCACATTTAAAGGAGGTATGCATGCACATCTGTGAGGAGGTCCAGTTGCCTGGAAATCAAGAACCCATTATTTTTAAGTATTTTGTGACAATCAGAAGATGCAGTGCTGTGTGTGTGTGTGTGTGTTGCAGTTTTAAGGTGTGTCTTTGTTCTTCATCCTTTAAGACGTGCAGCTCACTGTCTCTTATCTGCCTGCTTGGTGTTAGACTGTGGAACGAGGACAATGGATGCAAATAGATTGCAAATTGCTGACACCTGCTGAACTTCATGTGTGGGTTTGCTTTTGGACTCTGATGCTGAGAGGGAGCATGTACCAGGAGCAAATGGTGCTCAAAGGAATGGAGAAAAAACACCAGACGCAGCTCACTCCTGGTGAATCTGGGCCTTGGTGTTGTGCTGCTGGAACACAACAACTCCCTGGTAAGCTGAAAACAGGAAGGTTTTATCACAGCTAGTCTGAATCTGATTTTCCAAATGTTTAGTTTAATTATAGCGGTCATGATGCTTCTGTTTGTCTCAAAATCTGTTGGCTGCAGAAAAATAAGGCCCACTAAAAACATGGCATTAAAACTGTATGTTAGTCACAATTACATTAATTACAATAATAAACATTCAACTCAAAGGACCTCCATGCTGGACCCTGTATTCTATCTTTGTCATTGACTTGTTTTTTACAGCAGAATTTGGGACTTTGATCAAAAAAATTTTTTTAAAGGTCACGTGATTTATTTCTTTATTTTTCTTAGATTTATCAATTGGGGGAAAAAAAAACAAAAGATGTCCAATCACCTTTTTTAAAAATAAATAAAAACAAATATCACCAACACATTGCTAAGAAATCCACATAACCGTCCATGTTGGATTCCTGAGAATCAGGTAAAACTTACTCTAAACATTTGGAATCAATTTGACAAAGAGTGATGCTTGGTGTCCTGCTTTTTTCTGCTGGATTGACAAAGTTTCCTGAATGATGAGCCAAATGTTTTCAAAGAAAAATACAGTCCAGTTTCCTCCTTCCTGACCCGATCAGGAAGTGAAAAAGGAGGTGAGATCTGACTGCATAACTGGAGTCTGATCTGACATAACGCACAGATACAAACATGTATGATGAAACAACAAGCGCAGAAAGGTATAACAGACTTTTGTTCTTCTTTATTTCTCTCCTCTTTTTTTCTTTTTTCGGCCTGGTTTTCAGTCATGCTCACACATGGCCCCGCCCCCCAACAGCAGAGGCCACATATTTAATGTCGTGTACAGAAGAAGCCGTTCTCCTAACACGGGGAAGCCCTGACCTGCAGGCAAATATTTTTCAACTAGATGACATAAAAAGATATAAGTAGAGGGTTTTTTTATAGCTTCTTCTCCTCCTCTGTGTCCCTCACTCTCTTCCGTTTGGGTTGCTGCCTGCCCACTCGGCCCTCTGCACAGATGTTTTATTTTACTCCGTTGCCTTTTGGAGTTCATTTGTTTTATTTTAGCTTTGATTCATTATTGTGATACAATAAAAGCTACTTGAGCATTTCAGCTGCTACAGGCCTCTTATCGTTAACCTTGTGGAACGCATGTTAGAGTGGGTTCCACACGCCGCATCACTAATGGCCAACTTAACTCTTTTCTTCTCCTCCTCTGCCCTCTAGCTTCATCTAAATTTCTCCTTGCATCTCTGCTTCTCTCTGAGCCTCTTTTGTCTCCTTCTCCTCCTCACGTTTCATCCCTTCTTCCCTCTCATTTTCTGCTCCTGCTGTATTTCTGGTTTTCTTCCTTTACCTTTTTAGCTGAGAGTTCACACTGGTTTCTCAATTTCCTAGCTTTTCTCAAATGGAGGAGAGAAAAAAATCAACCTCAGCATTCAGTTTGTTTGCTCTGCTCAGCATAACTGACTAATAAATGTCACTTTTTGTGGCTGTTAAGCTTAAAGAGGAAATAGCCCTGATGTGTCAGTGTTGATAATTGTGATGAGGTGGGATTTTGGTGCTTTAAACAAGCAGAGTGAGGGATTTAATGGCATCTAGCTGTGAGATTGCATATTGCACCTGACTCCTCTGACTGTTCTCTCACAGGTGTGTCAGCTGTATTTCAGAATCAACTGTAAAAATACTAATAGGTGTTCATTTGAACGCTCTGACTAAATGAGTTCATGTTAAGAGATGAGCTGAGTGACAGAGATTTTTCATCCCTAATGTTCAGTCAGATGTCAGAAAAACAAAACTACTAAAACTTGGAGGATAGTAAACTATAGAAATGTATCCATTAATTAATTTTGTTAAATGATTTAAGCTTCACAGGCTGACAGACTCACAGTGGTAATGGCCTGACACATAACTTAGTTAAACTAGTGTGCAGTATAGATCCGTCAATATCTTACCTGTTTTAGATGGTTCTTTTTGAAAAGCAGAAACGGATTAGTTCTGATCAAGGAGATGAGCTAACTATAGTCACATTAGGGCCAGTTGCAGCATCATAAGGCAATTCTAATCTCAAAAACTTTACAGCAATTCATGCAAATTATGTGATGTCCTTTGCATTTCATCAAATATTTCATTTTTCATGTTTATTCCTGCAGCATTATGATGAAATTCCAACCAAAGGTGCTACAGTAGCCCCACAGTTTCTTTTTGATGGCCTTAATCGCATAATTCTGCATTAATTTGCAAGAACTAAAATACTTTAATTTCCAGTTGTTTTAAGACAGAAACTTTTAACTGACCCAACACAGACAGCTGTGTGGTCTAGGGGTTGCACGACTTACTATTTTATAAAGTCGACTACCAAGTAATGAAAGCCGAGTCGACTTTGACTAATCGCTGATGCCGTCATACAGACGCAGTAGACAGGATGGCTTTATAAAACTTGACAGGCTTTATTGCAAAATCTTATTTCTAGTGCTGACAACAAACAGCTCAGAAATTATTCTTAAATGTATAGAGAGCAGTGTTGTTTTAGGCAGCACTTTGGTTTTAGTCTCAAGTCTTTAAGACTAAATGCTGATTAGTTTTAGTCACATTTTAGTTGTGTTTATATGCAAAACAGTTTGTCTAGTTTTAGTCAGTTTGTGGTCTATTGTTCGGCCATAATTATAACAGACATTCGCTATTTAATGAATAAAATCACTCAACGCTAGTTAGCTTAACTGTTAGCACATCAGAAGTTTGAATGAGCTGAATGTATAGCGCCGCATTTTTAGTAAAACAAAAAAGAGACAAACAAAGCAAAGACTCATCATTGAGTTGATTAAATAAGGACAAGCAATTGGCAGGGTCGTCACAAGCTGTCAAGAACTATTCTTTGAGTAAATATCCATTTTATTAGCACTGCCAGAGAGACAAGAGGCTGATCGCCCCGGAACTGATCAAAGGGTCAACCCCTTCAAAATAAAAGTTCACGTGATCAGCGACTAGTCGACATATGGCATAAAAAGTCACTAAAGAGCAGAAAAGTCGACTGGTTCGTGGAACCCCTAGTGTGGTCTAAAACGATTTGTTTCTTTAAACTGAGGTTGTTCAAAGAGCTATCTATAACAGTTAGGATATTAATTGTTTTATAGCGTTTTTTTAAAGGAACTCAATTCAAAAGGCCTAAACTTTCCCTTTAAAGTTGATCTCTTCAGGTGTAATTGCTCATGCTCATTTGCTAAATTACAGTCATTTTTGGTGTAATTATCTTGCAGGTATTTTATTTCTTTACATATCTGGTCATGTTTTGCTGTTTCACGGAGAGAAAACAACCTTCGATGGTTCAGATATTTAAACTTTTTACTCTTACTGGTTTATCCTCATCTTGCTGTTGGAACAATTCATTTACCTCAACGAAGAACAAATGGAGCCAACATTCGCTCTTTTATTCATTCAAAAATATGCAAAAAAAATACACAAACATCTGTAGAATAAAGGCAATCCTTTATAAATCTTTTCAGATGTAACTGATGTTCATGCTGACCATAGCAGGCTTCAGGTGGGTGTCTCAGACTAAGTGGCTGCTGCATATTAAACCTACCATTTATCTATTGGCCACTACTGGGGGATTTAAAGTGCCACTAATTCACTAGCCAGTGACACGTCAGACTATTTATTAAAGTACGCTAACCTAATAAATGGCCCATAGAATGGAGAGTTAAAACATTTACTGTCCTAAGAGAGAGATAGAGAGCATTATACACAGAAAGAGAAAAGGGAAAGAGAGAGGAGACGGAGGAAGGAGAGAATGAGAATAAATGAGCCATCGTATGGAGTTAGGACATTAAAAGTGCAAATAGACAGCTGACCCTCATATAGCGTGCACATGCAGCACAAATGCATGCAGTCACCAAAGCCACTTTACACCTTGTGTGATTGAGGGATGGAGGGGAGAGAAAAGAGGGAAAGGGATGGGAAATTGGATGACATAAGAAGATGGGATTTAAGAGAAATGGAAAGAGGCGAGAAATAAAAGGAAGCAAGTGTATGTGGGAGATTTATAGTGATGGTGAGGGTTAAAAAAAAAAGGCCCAAAAATGAGAGCATTTATGGAATGAATGAGAATAAGACCAGAAAGAGATGAGAAATAATGAGATCAATAAGGAAAGCTTCTGATTTAGAGTTATAGGATCATTTATTCTAAAATACTCCCCTCATTCACATGTCAACTGAGTTTTTATTGGAGAAAGAAGTTTTAGAGAATCTTGATAATTGTATTTTTTTATGTCTGATACAGAGCTGTTTATAAGGATGACAGCAGCTCATAAAAACCTAAACAATGGAGCTGTTTTTACCATGTTTCTCACATCTGTCACACACCATTCTGATCCTCATACCATTACTTATTGTGTTGAAAAGCTTGATAACAATGAGGACATTATAAACGGTAGTGGTGGAAAAAAGCACAAAAAACAACCTTTTGAGCTATTTATCTTTGTAAAGTCAATGCTGACCTTTTTATACAAACTTGTGATTGTTTTAGTTTTGTTGTTAAAATCATATGGATTTTTTCCTGATTATTTATAAAATATAATCTGGAATAAAGTAGATGAATATATCTTCTGAAGTAAAAGCCAGTTATCAAACTTTGATGTTCATATCTAAAATCTAATTATAAGATAACAATTAATACATCTAGAGACTAACTGGACATAAACTATTTAATACGTGAACATAAAAATAAAATAACAAAAAAAAATCTTTATTTTATTTATTTTATTTTTTTTTAGATTTGGATAAAAAATTTGATCAATTTCTTTTCTTTTCTTTTTTTAGGTCTCTTTGATCTAAAACTCCCCAACTAAACACAAGTTAATGATTTCCATAATAAAATACTTGAATAAACACAGGTAAAAAAATCTAAACATGTTTGGGTTGTTTACATATTTTAATGGTTAACTGAGCAAGAAGATGCACAACAAGCCACATGACTTAAAGAAGGCCCTTTTATTGCTCAGTACTTGGTGTGAATGCTTTTTACCGGTGTGAATAAATGACAGCAAGTGAAAAATGATGCAGCAGAACTGCAAAGGGTTTTAAAAAATTATTTGCAGACAAATTCTGCACCTTTTCTGTCACAACTAATGCTGTTTACCAGCAAAATGTTTACTTTTTATTTCACCCTATACTTGTTGTTCTCACCATGCATGCAGACACTCCAGCTCTGATGCATTGTAATATAAATCAACATTTTTTGTGCATTTTTAGCCGTTTCCCATCGGTGAATCTAAGCGGGGACACCTTCCAAAGTGCCCCGAGCTAATAACGCAGCCTTAACAGGGGAAGGGTGATTGGCATAGACAAAGTATATGTATGTGTTTCTGTATGAGGACTGGATGATGATATGTGTATGTGCATTGTCAAGAGAGGCAGGAGGTTAATTCAATCCTATAGAAAAGCAGCATGGAGGGGATTGGACAGCACAGCCCTGAGGGTGTCGCTGGCCTCAACCCCAATAGGGGGCAGAAAGCATGCCCACACACACACACACACACACACACACACACACACACACACACACACACACACACACACACACACAATATGGACAGTATGACTTGAGGGTATAAAGTCTGGAAAGCCAAGGAAAAGCCAAATTGTTTTTATATCTGAGCTCTGGTGCATTTCATTTGGAGCCAAGGAGGATAAATGATGAGCGTGGATTAAAATATATCTACCTCTTTATAGAAAACGCTGCATAAAACAAGGACGAGGGAAAAAGAGGACATTCAAAGAGAAGCTATGATGGAGGGCAATAAGAGGGTTTCAGGGCACAGGAAGGAGAGGGGAAGATGGAGTGAATAAAAAACGGAGAAACGGTGCCGTGGAGAGCGGGATACGTGGGAGAGGTGAATAACTGTAGAGCACGCGTGCCTGAAACAGACAGTATATATATAGAAAGAGAGATGACGCAACTGTCAGACCGAAACAGATAAATTGTAAGACAAAGCCCAAAAATAAACCTTACATCAGCACAGTAAACTGTGTTGACTCACCGCGGAATATCTGCCAGCCGTGCATGTTGCTGCTGAGATCTGATGCATGTGCACATTTGAAGACAGACACTTTACATCTAAAAAAAATACATAAAAGGAGGAGGTTGCTCCAGCTGGTTGTGGTGAAGAACGAACTGAGCTCAGAAATCCCAGGTTTGGATCATGACTAAAAGATCCAGGATTCAAGTGGACGAAATGAGCGTCCTAAGGTAGCTGGAGGTGAGGAGCTCCTTCGTGTTGAATGGAGTCAGATGAGGTTGTTCAGGCATCTGATTTGATGCCTTGTTGTCTTTCTCTGGAAGGTTTCCTTCCACTGGAAGGAGGAGACCCAGGGGGAGATCCAGAACTTGCTGGATGAATTTTACTTCCCCATATGGCCAGGAAATGATCCCCAGGATGAGCTGTAGAGGAATGTTTGGGTCTTTTGTACGTGGAATAGAAAAAAATTAGGGATGGTTGATATCATCGGTCTACCAATGATATCGGCATTAAAATGTAATTTCGGTATCGGTTTTTGTAATGACACGCATAACCTTTACATAGCATGCACATATTAAACATCAAACTTTTCAGTTACTTCTCCTCTCTCCCAAAATGTCAAAATATAACTAATGAGATTGAGGTATTTTCATTTATTTGGCACACCTTGCATTAAATGTGGCTTCAGCAAACGTTGAATGCAACATCTATCGGCGCACACTTGATGACATCATTAAACCAATTTCATTACTTGCAGCATAACATGTAACATGTAAGAGGACTCGCCTACCTGTCTTTGGTTTGGAATTATCTCAGTGCAATACAACTGCCAACAAAAGCGGAGGCTAGGAGGAGGAATCAAGATGTCTCCTTTTTTTTTTTGAAGAGGAATTGAAGCAGTTCTATTTTGCACTGACAATATTTAAAGTTTAAGTATGCATGATAGGAGGTATGGGATGTTGGTTACCTAAAATGATTTAGTTGTTTTTTTTAAATGAGGGGTACTCCGCTTATATCGGTATCGGTTTATATTGGTATTGGAAATTAAGAGTTAGACAATATCGGATATCAGTAAAAAAGCCAATATCAAGCATCCCTAAAAAAAGATTGATGAATGGAACTTTTATTCATTAGTAAAATCTTCACATTTTCAAACACATGGTTCACATACATGTGATCAGACTGGACTGGTCTTCCACTCATTCTGTTATTATAATAATAATAATAAACAGTAGGTGTGTCAATACTGTCTGTGTGATCACATGTCTTCTAATAATTCTAATATTGTTTTTGGCTTTAAAGTAAAATCAAGCAGCCTGACCACCAATTTATTCAGCTTTTTCTAATCAGCCGAGACGCCAAGGATGTCTCCATTAATATTCATGGTGCTTTAGAGAGTCGCACGCACAAAATCAGCCTTAATGTTACTAGAATGTCTGACGCAATTCAGTTAAACAGAAGACATAAACAGATTATTAGGAAATAAAGCAACATTAAATGTGTTATCCAGTTTTGTTCCCGTGTTTCTGTGAATCTCTGAAGCTGAATAAATTAGTCCCAACTCATGTACGACAAGATTTTTTCGTCTCGAGTCTATTCTGTTTTTGGAAATCTATGCAAATGTCTCGTGAAGAGAGGATAAGAGAAACTCTTCTCGGATAACAAAGCTCTTGATGATCAAAGTCTTCTGACGTAGTGGTGTAATGTTTTCACCCACTCAGGAAAAGATGACTAAAAGAAGAGAAATGATTTAACAAGAAAAGGTTCCAAGTGATTTCATGGGTAAATGTGGATTTAATTCATTTAAATGATTGTTTTTATCTGGATTTCATTTAGGACCTCTAAAATATTACAACCCTGTTCTTATGAATAACATTATCTATTTGGAAATAAGTGATTAAGTCACATTTTGCATCATGTTCCCTCCACTTTTCCTGTTTTCCTCTCTGCTCTGCTTACCTTTCATCTGCTTTTCCACCACCTTCCTATTCCTCCTCTCTCCTACCCCACCTCTTTTCCTCCCTACTTCCATCTCAGCCCCCAGCCACCGCCCCTCTCCTCCCTTCCTCTCCCTTTGCTCCTCTCTGCCTGGTATTGATTAGAAGGCGAACCTCTAATCTCCTTAAGGTCATTAGGAACACTTAATTAAAACCTAGTTAGAATGCCTTTGTTCGACCAAAGCAAATTGCAGCTGTTCAAACGAGATTAGCACGATAACATGAAAACTTGTCGGCAGGGAAAAATAAAGAAGAGGCTCTGTTTTTGGTAGGAATGTTTACACACATCAAATGTAGAGAGTCTGAGCCCATTAAGGTTCATGCAGCCTGGTTGAAGGTTTGTTGGTGGATGAAACGGAGGATTTATAAATGTAAGCAAAAAGTGTTTCAAATGATTTGCAGAAAATGAACCTGCAAAGTGTTCTTCTTCTTCTTTTGATGCACAACATAAACAATAGACTAGATGTTGTCCAAATCTCCAGAATGCCAAGATGTGGATTAGGATTTTTATTTTTACTAAAAGCTGGGTATTCTGTCTCTCCCTTACTTTAACAGACAATAACTGAACGGCGGTTAAACTGAACTTGGACTAAATTATTTCTCTTTTGAAATCCAATCATCTCTTTCACATTATTGTGGGTTTGTCTAGTTAAAATATTGCATTTTTTAAATTAATATAACCCTTTCTGTGCTGTTATATGAACTAGTTCTTTGTGTTTTAGAAGTCAGACTGAAATTCTTTATTTTAATTGTTTAATTTCTCATTAGTGCATTTTGTTCTTTCAAACAGTGACGTGATGCTGAAAGAGCATCACACGGTGTCCTTCTAAGCTTTCTAAGTGGTCACTGTTGATCACCGTTGCCTAGTAACGGAAGAAGCTTTCCTCTTTACTCTGAGAGCCACTTGTTTGGAACCCAGACGCATCCCACGTATGGGGGGGGGGGGGGGGGGGGGGGTAGCATTAGAACCACCCAGGGAGGCGGGGGGGGGGGGGGGGGTAATTATTCCAATCACTCCTCATTAAAAACAACTGTTCTCGTTCTGTAACGGAATCAACATAAACACTCTGTCTCTGCAGGGTTCTCAAGTTTCCGTTACTCGGTTGTTTGTGTGTAACGTCGCGTCACCGTTACTTTGTGTCCCGGTATCCCGCCGCCGCGCGCGCTGTTGGCCAGATGGCAGCTCGCGCTAATCTCCTTAACGCCGCGCGCCGCCTGTTCTGAATGAGAGAGAAAAGAAAGACCCCAAAACAAACAGGAAGAGAGGGGGAAAGAGTAGCTTTATAAAGTTTTTAGCTGCACTTCTGGGTTTTTTTTCTTCTTCTCCATGTAATTAAGGGCGACATAATTGAAGTCATGTTCGGAAATGAGGACTACTTTTTTGGGGAGTCGCTGTTGCCGCTGACAGGTGGGAGAAGCTGCTGCTTCTGACCGGAGGAGGAGAAGCAACAAGTTGTTTTATCGACGCCGCTGATGTGATGATGGGAGTAGAGCCTCCACAGACTCAGGTAAACACCAGCAGCTCCTTTACAATCTGCATAGATTTATACATTTGCTCCGTCTAAAGAGTATTAGATACAGGGAGGGTTTGTTTTTTTTTTTTTCTAACGGGCTGGAGTCTGGACCTTGTAATATAACACTAGAGATGACTGCACGGCTGGCCTCCTTTTTTTGTGTGGCAAAATGTGAAATTGAAGCTCCAAAGTATTGTAATGAAGAGAGCTTTGGCCTAAGCCTCAATTTCCAACAAACTTACTTGTGAGAACCTGTTTAGTTGGATCAAACCCGGAGGCCAGACGCCAGAGGAAAAAGGGCATGTTTAATTCAATGGAAAATGAAGAAAAGGGGGAAAGCAATGGAGCAGTATCAGATGAGCTGTGCCTCCATCAAGCTGTACATGATAGTGTAGGCTTTGGTTAGGGAATAGCCTGCATGGCATTTCACTCTCCTCAGATTTGTCTGATGTTAGATTTTGGTCTGACCACTTCTCTCTTTCCTCCTCCTCCTCCCTCTCTTTCCCCCCCACCTGTCTCCAGATTGGGAAATCCTACCTATCATGTGAAGGCTTTGGCTGTGGTTTACCCATGTGTGGGGGTGCGTGTGTGAGGGATGGAGACGTTGTAACGGTGAGCTAAGCTTGGTAGCTACACCCCAGGGGCACTGGCCTGTAAAAATGTCCCTGTAACCCTGGAACCATGACAGTCATCACTTATTCAGACGGGAGGCTTCACAACAAAATTAAGATTCCCGAGCATCCCTCTGTCTGCAGGGATGTTCCTCAAAATCTGCGTGAGAGTTTAGAACCTGGAACCATGGACTCCTTAAACAATCAAGAATGTCGTCTGGTCAAACACCCGAGAACGACGGAAGAGAAGAAAAGACGTAAAGGAAGAAATGTTGAGAAAACTCTGCAAACATTAACTAAAGGGCATGGGGCAAATGGGGTAAAAGGAAATAAGGAGGAACATGTTGCATTTAGAGAAACAGAAGGTGGAATCATACGAAGAGAAAGCAGCGTGCAGATAAAGCGGCTCTGGGTTGGCTTTCTGAGGCCATTCATCAATGAAGAAAAGCTCAATGTTTTCAGGCATCACGTCTTCCTGTGCTTACATCTCCTACTGTTAAGCCTTTGTGCCAAACCTGCTTCATCACAGGTGAGAATAACTTTCAAGAGCAATTATTAGAACTTCTAATTAGATTCAGCATCCTGTGGCAGAAGCAGCACAGCTGTAACAAATAACCTTAACGAGGCATCTGTCCCAGTTTGTAATCTAAGTCTGGCAAAGTGCATAAATCATAATGATTTTAACGTCTGCTGGAAATTCACTTTTTACACTCTCACAGGGGCATTTCCCTCGAATGGAGAATATTGCGGCTTTCAAACCCGTCTCAACCTCTCCGCCTCGGTCCACCTGTGGCATTCCAGAGAGGAACGGCTACTGCCAGCCAGCTTCTTCACCAGCTGAACTGCTGACGTGTTTTCAAGCAGTTTGTGACCAGGAATGCCCCTACAGGTCTTCCTCACCGCCATACGCCCCTCTGCTGCTAGCTGCACACAGGTATCAGGATTCAATTCATTGGAAGGTTTGGGCCGTTTTAGAGTGACATTTACACTTTTTGAATGTATTTTTATTGACATGTCTTTCCTGATTCTGTTAGGGTCAACTGTCTAACTGTTGACACGCGCTCTGGGACTCAATCAGACACTGGAGGCGGTTCAGATGGACTTCCTGCTGGACCTGGTAGTGTCTTGTTTCAACCAGTGGGAGATGGATGTGTGGTCACTCCTCCTTCACAGGCTCTAGGAGCACAGGGTTCCCTCACCTTGGCATTATGGATCAAACCAAGCTCTTCTGGAGAAATGTGAGTAACTAAATACTCTCTCGGGGGTCTGGCTGGACATGTTAAAATGTATTTTAGTTCCACAGAACACTTTGAGCTACAGTAGAACTGAATGACATGGAAGCCTTCTATCAATGTGAGAAACACATTGGATGAAATGGGACCAAAAAAAGGAAAATAAAAGTTGTGGGAGAAGAGTTTGATGAAATCAAATTCCCTGGATTTGATTGGTTGATTTTTTTTAGTTCTAGTCTCTTTTCAGTAACGCTGCTGGTTTAAGTCAAGTTTCATGAATGGAGCTCAGAAGTCTGCTGTTTAGTAAACATCAGCATTTGTGGTTTTATTTACCATGAAATTGAATTATTGTGTGGACATCAGTAAATTGGGTTTTTTATTAAAAAAAATACTAGTTTAGTTATACAAACGCTGAATGATGGAACTTCTGTGAGGTCCTCCTGAACTCTAGAGCTCCAAAGAGGGCAGAGTTTTCTCACAAATCCCTTTGTTTGTGTGGAAAATTCTTGCAGTGTTTTGCAAATTTTGTCTGCGTTGTTTGATGCACCATACGTCATAAAGCACATTCCATATTGAAACACTTGTGTGGATAAGTAATTGCATGTTTTAATTCAAGGCTTTAAAATGTGAAAATGGACACACATTAGTGCTTCTGCATCCTTCAGTAGTAATCAAAAAAACTTGACATCATTAAACAAACTTGGGCAAATATAGTTTGACCAGACAGGCAATAATATCAACTTAATATTTATTGAGGTTTATTTTAACTGGATAATTTAATTTAACTGACAATTCAAAAAAAAAATTGTTCTAAACGTGTTGTGTCTCAGAAAGCTGTTGCTGTGCAACCGACCTCTGAATACATTGGCTCTACTGTGACGTAGGGCAGTGATTTCTGGAAAAGGCAATCGCACTAGTTGACACGTTGAGAGGACTATCAGATAGCCAGTCAGCGCAGTGGGCATGACTAATGCTGTTGTCACTTTAAATCCTCTCCAAGGCTGAAAAAGTGGAGTGCACGGAGGAGTGCATGTATCGGTAGAAAACTGAATACATAATGTGTGTTATGAATAAATTGTAACATGTGACTTTTTAGTATCTGAAAGTCAAAGTTCACCCAATAAACTAAAATTGTTCTCAGATCAGTAAAGGAGACAAAGACGGCCATAATAACTGCTGCAACAAAAAAACTGATACTGTTGGTGTGTGTGTGTGTGTGTGTGTGTGTGTGTGTGTGTGTGTGTGTGTGTGTGTGTGTGTGTGTGTGTGTGTGTATGTGTGTGAGAGAGACTTTGTGTGTCATCTTGATAAAACATTCTCATTGTCATTTGTACTTTAGCAGGAAACACCACCACAATATATGTTTTGAGCACTTCAGTAGGTGTAATATTTCCTGTCTTTCTGTTTGTTTCGTGGCGTTAAATATTTGAAATCGAGCTCATACTGAACAGGTTGGTGTCGCTGAAATCCTGCAGCTCTGCTAACAATTGGATTTTTCACAGATTTTAAACAACACATTTTTTTTTTCTATTGAAATAAAGATAACTGAGTTGGGTGTCTGGGTGATGTAATCACTAAATCTAATTGCATACAGATGATTGGCGGTGCAGAAACATGCTCTACTTGTCTGATTTTAATAAAACTTTCAGAAAATAATCATTGAATAGACCCCTACAACTGATTAACTTTTGAAGCAAACCAATTCAATATGACTACTGAAGCCAAATGATGTTTAGAAAACAGACATGAGTCTAAACCAGTTAGTTTATTGAGATAAAACCTGTTCACATAGTGACTGAGAGTCATCCTTATCACACACTCTGATTGCTGATGCTGACAGACTGTATGGGTTGTTTTTAGCGATGCTTCTGTCACGTTTTTTGCTGCCTATCACCGATACTGATTTACCAAGTGTGCCGATCACCGATACCAATTACATGGATTGACTTTACATTTTTCATTGTAGTGATGATGAGGGCTATTGGCTACTTGATCTGTAGAAAATGAACCATAACTCGCCTTCATTTGGACAAAAACATGTTTTTACTGACTTTTTCCCAGATTAAAAAAAATACAAAAACTTGAAGGCACCATGTAGACATCCTTCCATCCATATAGAAATATATTTATATTTATAGATGTATATTTCCAATCCTATTTTTATTTATATATTTAAAACTTAAACATACATTCTTGTGCACAAGAGCCCCATAAATTAGTTTGTGGTTGAAAAAAATTTTTGAGGAAATTTTTTTTTTTCTATTGCTGTTCAGACACAGAAAAGTCAGCATTGTTTTGACACTCGGGTCCATTTTATGCCCAGAAAGAATGAACTAATTACTGACAATGGTCCAGATCTGTGCTAAAGAGTCTACCTGCGCTGCTCTCTCAGCTCCGCCTCCCTCCACCTGTTTGATCCACCTGCACCATGACGTGCAGCTTTACCCTCTCCTCCTGGTGCATGAGCAGCGAGCTCTTTCCAACTTCATCCTTAATATTTAAATTATTGTCTTTTAATACCAATTTGAGGAATTATCTTAGCTTCTGAGTGTTAGCGGGGTGTTGCGTAACGTGCAGCAACAGACTCTCAGGAGCTGCAGGAGGAGAAGCAGCTCGCCGCCCGACCTCGCCTCCAGGACTGAGCTCCGAGTCCGAACCAAATATTATTGGTGTGGTTCGTTCAGGGGATGGCGAGTCCCGGGTGTGCAGTGAACTCGCGGTAGCGTCGTGGATTGTCCGTGCACCTGGTGACCTCTGGTTTAGGAGCTATGGATCGGCTGGTATGATCGGTGTGGAAAGGAGAGTATCAGAATTTGCTGATTTTGATCAGTGGCCGACCGGAACATCCCTAGTTGTTTTATATTGTGTGAGGTTGTGCATAACATTATTTTTAATTGATCAAAAAGGCTTAAACTCCATCTCAGCATGAGATGATTTTAGGTTTAAATGGTGGTGTGAAAGCAGCAGTTGATAATAAATGCTAGGCCTTTAGCTTTTGCTGTAGTTTATATGTTTTATTAAAATTTTTAATTTGACATGTTGGAGTCTTCTCTAACTATAATTATTTTCACAGCTGTATTACCCACCATTTATTTATAAGTGTGGGTTAATTTCATGCTGTTGGCATCATGTTTGGTCAGATATAATTTCTGATATAATGCTGAATGGAATTTTTAATTACTGTAAAGAAAATGAAGGAGTGAAATAGATCTAATAACGAGGAGCAGCATGTCAGATCTACTCAGGTCAGAATCCCCATCAGGAAACGAGGATCCTGTCATGTCCTACTTAGCCATCTTGTGTGAAGGAGAGAGGGAGAGATGGGGTGCTGGTCGGTTCTAGGCCTGGCTGGTGTGGTGCACAGTTACACACACGCAGATCAGCTTGCAATCACACTCACCTGAACATGGACAACACAAACGCATGTAAGAGATCAGTTGACTTCTCTGCAACACTTTCTCTTCTTCCTTCAGCCAGACTGACAAACAGCAGGAGCAACATTAGACCAGACTACCTTGTTGAAAGTGAAATGATTCTGAATCTGAGCATAGTTTTTGTTTTTAATTATTGAGCGATTGAAAAAAATTATGTTTGCTAGAATTTGAAAATTTTAGATCAGCAGACGGAATCATTTTGGTTAAAATTATGATTAAAATGACAATTTAAATGTTAATTTTTGACAAGATTTACAGATTTAAAAAGTCAACTCAGGATTAAATAAAATATATACTATAGTAACATTTACAACCACAAACACTTTATGGCTTACCATACAGGTAATATGTGTATTATGAGCAGCTCCTTGTTTCTTTTTTTGGCTAGGCTCTCACCTGTCTCACCTGATTTGAAGTGGCTGATGTTATGCTGAGACAAGCATGGGGCACGCCTGCAGAGAGCTGCATGTCCTAGCTAACTGTATTTAGTAAGATGAATAAAATGATGCTAAAGGTTTTGATTTTCAATGTGAAATAGCTCTTAGTTTGATGAAGACAAAGTTCAAGAATCTAATATTGAATTACTGAAATATTTACATATTTATTTGCTTTTTTGAGTGAAATCATGAGTGGAGTTGATTTGTGTGACCTTGTATTTTGAGTATGGATCCAGACCAGCACGGTGCAGGTAAAATGCACATTGTGGAAACTTTCTGTACAGTTAAGTGTTGCTGTTTGTAAAGTTTAACTGGGATTATCAGATCTGTGATTATTGTTTGTAAAATTGTTCATCTGGAGATTCAGATGACAGACGCGTCTTGTTGTCTTGGCCTGCTGAACCTGACACCTGTTGGTCTGAATGCATCTCTGGAAGTCGGATCTCCCTTCACTCAGTTGCTCTCTCTGTCTGTTATTCTTGCTCTCGTTGGCCATCAGCCTTTTGTTGTACAGACGATCATGTCTGCCATCAAAGAAACCAGATGAAAGGAGGTCTCTGTCCACTGCTTCTAACCTCACTTTCTTTGTCTCTTCCTGTGATTTTTACATCCCTCCCCTCATCTGAACAATAAACAGAGCCAGCCACCTGTTGTTACAAACCATAGCTTTTATTTTACCAAGACTTTCTGCCTGGAAGCTGATTATGAATTTATGATTTAAAGATTAGCATTTTAGATTTTAGTGAAATATTATAATATTAAGGTTATATCACCCCCTCTATTGCCAACCAAGCTTATTGTTATTGTGTGTGCATGTTAGGGTAGAGATGTCATCTGAGTGAGGTTATTGGTCAGGAGGACTTTTGTTTTTTCACACATGAGCCTTGTTGCTTATTTATAGCAATTTTACTTTGCATAACAGTCTCCTATTTGGAAAATCTGCTGCCAAACTACATATTATTGAGAAAAGCTATAAGGTATTTTATTTGAATAAATAAAAGTTGGAGAATAACTTCTCACAGTTCACCACTGCTCTAAGCTGTAGTGGTGAGTTAAACTTTGAGTGGATAATGGTGAATTTAAAAATATTGATGCATATTGTATTTGATACAGTGATGACCAGTTAGGTTATAATTTTCACATTTTTTGGAGGAAAAAAAAGCCTTTCTGCAGCTGTTAATTTAAGAAATTAGAACAAACAGTTGCTTATGTTTATGTATTTAGCAAACAATTTTATCCAAAGCAGCTAACGAACAACTAAGCCTGACATTAAAGCGATAATATGCAGTTTTGCTTGTTTTGGGCGCCCTCTGGTGTCCGTTTTAAATCACTGCATTAAAAAGTTACCAGATCGTTTCAGCTTCTAAACGCCAATATCTAACTGTTGAAATGTCTCCTCAGCCTTCATAGTTTTCTACAGGAGCGGTTATTTACTCTTTCAAAGAAATCAGCTGTGTTCAAGCAGGGAGAGATTGAAAAAATCAGGAATCATGAGCTAAAAACACTCCAGCGTTAGCATAACAGCTAGCCACTTTGGGTTAGCCTAACCCTCATGAGACACGTGACTTCCTGGGTACCGTGACGGCGACGGAGATCTTGCAATCGTGGTATTCTGGATCTAATCACCAGATGGGGCTAAGTGACTTTTCATTAACTCTGTAAAGGGTCATATTAGCACATACTGGCTCAAGGAAAAGATTTAAAAATATGAAAAAGTTGCATATTATCACTTTAACCCTAAACAAACTACTTAGATGGTCGAACACTAGTCACAGGATAGAGTGAAGTGCAAGAAGAGAGTGCAGAGGAGTAGGGAAGGTAGGATCTAGTCTAGAAGATGTTCTCTGAAGAGTTGAGTTTCTTAAAGTGCCCATGACATCGGTTTCCATGTTTTCTGACTTATCTATCATGTTGCAATGTTGAGTTCTCACCTTAAACCTGCCAGAAAGAGCAAAAAACGGCGTCCATCTGTCTCCTAGTACAGCCAGTGAGAAGCTCTTCCAGATTTCAGACCCAGGTTTCAAACAGTTTTTTTCACTCCAGCCCGCTATGAGGTCATAGTGATCCGGACTTGCTTATATGGTCAATTCTCCTCCCACATGCACGTTCACGACAACTGGAGCGAGGCAGTGCCGCCGCCATTGCCCATAGACCGTGTAGTGTTCAGTTTCAGTTTCGTTTCTCTTTCACGCGACGGCACTGCCCCCTGCTGCAGCAGAAGTGTCAGGCTGCCAAATAAGGAGAAACCCAGCAGAACCGGAAGGCGGCGCTTTCTTCTGATCTCTGAGTTGGTCGTTAGGAAATAATTACAGCGTATTTTGAGTTATAATGGTGCAACGCTAATCTAGAGGCATCAAAGATTACACCTGTTTAATATAAAGTGATTTAAATATGGAGTCACAGGCACTTTAAAGATGGACAGGGACGCCCCTGCTCTGGTAGCTTAGTAGGTCATTCCACCATCGTGGAACGACACATGAGAAGAGTCTGGACTGTCCTGAGCGTGGTGTAGGCACTGCTAGCCGACAGTCCTTTGATGACCGGAGTGACCGAGTCATGACGCAAGAGGAATCAAGTAGATGGGAGCCGTTCCTTTCAGGACCCTGTATGCTAGTTAGCTATATGAATTTGATGCAGGCAGCCATGGTAGTGGAGCTCAGTGAACAGAGGGGTGATATGTGCTCTTTTAGGCTGATTGAAGACCAAACGTGCTGCTGTGTTCTGAACCATTTGGTTTCACAGTGCAGGCTGGAAGACCAGAATGTTTATGTTGCTTGAATAACAATCACTCAAAAATGTTTTCATAAGTTATCTGCTTATCAAGCTATAGGGCTGATAAGGGGTTTAGTCCTCAGATGATGGAATTCTCTGCCATTTTAGCCCTCAGTGTTGGAGCAATAACTGTGCTAGTATTTACATGGTTTAACTAAATTACTAATTCAGATTTTCTTTATATTTTAGGGACATTTACCATTTTATTTTCTTGTTATGGTCAACTTTCCCTTCTTTGGCTGTAAAATGGTAAAATTTAGATAAAATATGCATCGATTGACATTTTATTAACTGAATTAAAATGTTGCCTTAACATTTTGCCTCACCACTCATCTTTGGTAAAACTGACAACAGCGCAGCTGGGGTAAAAAGTACAAACAAAAACAAGACAACATAAACCATAAACCCCAGATAATTATTAACATTAAGTTCTAATAATTTAATCACTACTCTAAATATTAAATTTAAATGATTTGGCTGATAAATATTTTTTATTTACTTTATTTTTTAATTTTTCATATTTTCTCCAGGTACACTGTCACAGATGTGCGCCCTCGCATGCAAACCTGTGTGTGTGTGTGTGTGTGTGTGTGTGTGTGTATTCTATATTCTGTGAATTTAAATGTTCCTTTTCTCGTGAATGCATTTACAGTATCTGTGATTTATTGGGTATGCTGCTCTGGGTTCATAAAAGCCATGATTTCCCATAAAATGTCAGTGATGGTGGTTAATATGACACGTTGCGGGTGTGCGAGTCTGCACGCAGTGGAGCAGCTGAACCCTCAGTCATGTAAAATATTAATAATCTATGGAAAAATGTCAGAATGAGGGACTGCATGGTGGTGCTCAACCCCACTGGTTTCATTGTCCATTTGCACACTCGTTTTCTGATTTAAGTCAAATTAATTCCTATCTTCTAAATATTCAGTTCTTGTGGACTGTCAAATGTTGCAGAAATTATAAAATTATTTAGTCTTTATTGTTTCTGTTTTCTCTTCTTGCAGGATGTTGCTGGAGAAGAGCTTTGGGGAGCGGTTGGTTTTTGCTTTGATTGTGTCAGAGAAGTCTGTGATCCTACGTTATGGTCAGTCAAACGGTCAGACCTTGGTGACCATCAGCTTCAGAACAGAAGGACGGCTGCTACTGGAGAGGTGGACTCACCTCGCTTTGCAGGTAAGAAATCTCAATAGGATCAGAAATATTGGCTTGTTAAACTTAGAAATGTCAGATTGTGTCGGGAGGAGGAGATTCTTCCTTACACTGTCAGCTCCCACCACTCTTTGATGTGTTTCTGTCTTTGACTAAAATCTTTTTGACCCTATTTTCCTTTTTAGGGCTTTAAATATATAGTTTGATTTGCTTTCTTGTTTAACAGATGTCAGGTTATTTTGTTTTTATGTAAAATGAATGAACTACTAGAAGAAAAGTGCACAGACTGCACAGTACTCCTAGTTCAGGCGTGTCCAAAGTGCGGCCCGGGGGCCACTTGCGGCCCTCAGTGACTCTGTGTGGCCCTCAGCTGTATTTAAAGAACGGTCCTCCAGCAGGCTGATGCAAAGAGATGCTTTATAACATTTGGGTTTTTACTAACATGAGGCCAAGCAGCAGAAAATACAGATACATATTTTTGAATTAAAAAAGGTTAAATCCAATCCCAAGTATTAGTCTTTTATTTACCAGTTTTTCTTTAAATTAAATTTCCTGGTAAACAGAACCACAAACCCTCACTGACTTTTACTAAAAAGAAAACCTGAGCCCCATTCATAAAACTGAACTAAATCCAGCAACATTACTGAAGAAACAGACCCAGATCCTGTTCTCATTGGGAATGATGGAAAATAAACTTTTTAAGACCAAGAAACTCGAGAACAATCATTCAGATTCAGGAAGTTTGATGTTTTTCTTTTAAGGAAAACTTACAAAACCCTTTATGTCTCAGTTCTACTAAGATTTTAGAGCCTTTTCTACAAAAATACTTTGTTCTGTTTATTAAAATGTATCATTTTTAATGTAATGAGCTTTTTTTTTTTTTGCATGTTTTAATTAAAAATAAAATTTTGTGGCCTCTGAGGACTTTCAACTTGGTCATTTTGGCCCCCATCTTGCAAAGCTTGGACACCTCGTCTTAGCTGAACTAGATGATTCCCTCTCATTCTCTCATGGGGACACATTTACAGTAAATCACGGTTGTATTTTAACAATATTCTCATGAGGTTTGTGATGAAATCTCTTGGGTTGTTTATTTAGAGGTGATTTCCTCAAAGTAAATCTTAGATTTAATCATCTTTTTAAGATGCGACCTATAAAAGTCTGACAAGTAAAGCAAGTCATTCTATTTTTTAAGAAAAGTGGAAAAAAAAGAAAATACTGTCCATTGAGTTTGCATCATCAAACAGCCTGCATTGAAACCTTGATTTATACAAAACAATTTACAGTAATTGGTATTTTTTTGTGTAATTTTTTTAGTTTTTTAATTAACTTTCCCTTCTTTGACTAAATATTCGTTATATTGCAGATGTATTCATATTTCAGTTTTCATAATACTGTATCAATATAGCAAAGAGTTCCTTGCTTTGTAATAAATCATGAACTTGGATTCAGAGTGATGTGTGTTTACATTTTATCTGATGGACTCCCACTAACCTCTATGCCCAAACATAATTTTGTGGCCAAAATTAGAAAATGGCATTAAAACACAAGAGGGGTGAAAACAATCTGGGTTTATTACAAAGATGCGGTCGTTGCATTATTCAAAAATATTATTTCAGTTTTATGTTTTTCAATTATTGCCCAGCCCTAATAGAAAATGTCCTAGTTAACAGAAATCAGTACTTGGACAAATACATCGAGGCTTCCATCAGGCCTCATCACTTTGAAATGTCAGCTGGTGAAGTGAAGCGAGTTTTGAGGCCTAAATGAATCCCTGTGTGTGTTTTTCTGGTCTGTTGAGGAGGATCAATTTACAGGTTACTCCACAGGACAATCTCTCCCTTTCATCATCTATGAATAACACCAAGAAAATCACACAGAGAAAATATAGTTACCATGACCAGCCTCATCGTTTTAGACACTTTAAGTTGCCTGTTTGTCTACACTTTATTAGCAGTGTTAAAAACTGGTTTTATTAGTTTTTTTAAGTTGCTTTTTGTTTTTCTTTCCATCATTTATTAATATATATTAGTTATGCACAGATTCATTTGGATTATTTTTAGATTCAGATATCGTTTCCACACACGTTAATAAAAACAGGACTTTGCCAACTCTTTATAGATTCTAAAAAAAGTACATGCAAGGCTAGGTGTTTTAAATGGAAAGAAATGAGCCATTCTAGAGAATAATTTTCCGATGGGAAAGAAAACATAAATCTGAGGACAATCCAGATGACGGGACAGCAGCATGTCTCTGTAGCTCCACAAGGAGCACTCCATGCAATTAAAGACCTCAAACATTTAATACTCATGTAGGCAGATCTATTGGCAAGTGTAAATTAGGCCAGTAGTATAAATGCAGTGCAGCTGATGTTTCAGGTGGTAGTTGGTGTGTGTACAGTTTGCAGGAATCCCTTCTGGGATAAAGTTGTCATGTGTCTGTGTGTACATGTTGTACATGCCAATTTAGGCATGGAAGAGTTGCTAATAGTTCCTAACGTTGGTGTCGCTTGGAGGTATTTTGAGACTTTGCTCACTTTTGTGAATCGGTCTGTCTTTTTGTTTAATGCTATGGTAATCTGCTTTGACCATTCAGGAGAAGAACATAATCATCCTTGACACTTAAACAGTGTTTGCCTGCTCATGTTCTTGTGCGTGCACACACAAACACACACCTAACTGCTCACTCTGTCACATGAACACAAAGACATAAACCCACAGTTCAGTGGTAATTTGTAGCAGTCTGTCAGCCACAATACAGGCATTATGCAAAGAAGGAGCTGGGTAATTTAGAAATCTTTTCTATCCATGTATAAAGCGCATGCACACACACACGAGTTGTCTGTCAGTTTGCACAGATCAAAACACCAAAAAGAAAAAAATAGACAGTCAAAAGGAACACCAGTTTCCAAGTGCCAGGAGCAATTCACACACACACACACACACACACACACACATGTATACACATGGTGCCAGAAGCAAGGTGCTGTAGGGATGCTGCTGCTCCCTAGGTAGTTGTCTTATCTGATTATGGTAACGATGTAGAGAAGAACGGAGGAAAATGCAGCCTGAGGGAGGGAGGAGGGAGGTACTGATGGAGGGGGAGACATGGAGGAAGTGAGGGAGGAGGCTCAGTGTAAAGTGTTATAAACTTAACCAGGACAGGACTCATCCCTTAGTGCATCTTTGCAAAATGTATTAAATTGTAATTTGCAACAACTTCTCTATATTTCTTATAGATGAGACTTGGAGAACACTGATGATACAAACTGATTTGTGTATATTTAACAAAAACCTTCTTCTGGGTAGTGTTCTTAGTTTTCTTTCAGCTCTTAAAAAAACAGTTTTTAAGAACAACTCTTACATTTTGATTGATGATAAAATTCTATAACCTAAAATAAAGAAATTGGTTTTACGCTGTACTGGGGACTAAACTGTATCGATGTCCAAACACTTCAAATACAAATGAATCACATGTTAGACGTTGAATTAGTGATGAATTATTCCTGCATCAGTCAGAGGTTCAGTCATGTGACCTTTAATGTTTAGTGTTTATGGAAACCTCTGTGTAAAAGTTCAAGATACAGTTATACTTTTTTATATGAAATGTGTTCTTTTCAGTGCAGTTTCTACACAAATGTGAACTCTGTGCCCAAAAGAACATTTATTATTATTTAAACTCGATTTTCTTGAATATAGAATGATGGAATTTACGGACAAAATTAGAAATATGTTTTTACTACACAAATACCTCAATTTTTTTAAATGTCAGTTTTTATTTCTCATTATTTTCTGTGGCTTGTACAGTTTGAGGCTGTGGATGTTGACATCCTGATCAGCATCTGGAGTTTAGGTCTGTTCACAGACTCCGTGTTTCCCAGTATATTCAGGTGGTTCATCATTCTGAAAATGTTTTATATTTTGATGTAGTTCTTTTCATTTTAATTTAAATGTTTTTTCCAACTTTCTGACTGTATCGAGTAGGTGCGTTAATATTTAAAGCAACACTTGTTAACGCTTGTCAAGCATTTGATCTTGAGATGAAGTATATTGTCTGTCAGCACAAGTTTAAATTCTGGTGAGGAAAAACACATAAGTATCAATTACATGTATTTTATAAGTATGTGACTCATTTACTGTATTATAGGGAAAATACATGTAATAGAAATGTTGGATGACCTGTAAAAATAAGACAGAGGAGGCTTAAATAACTTGTGTGCTTTTATTTTGGAGTACCAGAGACGGACCGTGTGCCTTCAGGACATCGGAGGGGTGGGGCTGAAGGGTGGGGTTTGTCTATTAGTGCCTGAGTAAATCAACATTAATGAAAGAGGCAGTGATAAGAACAACCAGTCACATCAGTCACATTACATCCCAACATGTCAGCATGAATGTTTTACACTTGCATGCACACACACACACACACACACACAATCTCTTTCTTTCATTCTTTTGCTACTAAATACACAAAGGGCTTCATAATACATTGAAAATGATCTTAATTGTAGTATCTGTGTTTTTGCAATATTAAGACCTCAATAAATCTGAGTCTCAAACTGCATGTCTGTGATATGTTTGGTCCATTTTGACTTTTTTTTAGCTCATCAATGCTGTCTGAATTCCTAAAAACAGCTCTCATCTCCTAAGTTTCAGAGCAGTTTGTTCAAATGTTATTTTATAAACCTTAACTGCGCTGTGTATTTCACATTGCATGGTTATTTTGGCAGTATGTTGTTATATGATGGAACCAGTACTCTGAACAGAGCCCATTTAAGTAGCTGTCTACAGCTGTTTATAGTTTTTATAACTTACACAGGGACACGTGTCAAAATGACCAAAATATTCCTTAAAGTCAGTCCTCATGGAATTTGTAATTTTCTGTTATTTTGTGCTTTTTTTCCCCTCAAAATTTAGACCTATAATAAACACATTTTAGTAACTGAATAGACCATGTTGGTTGCTCACGACATTAATTTCCTGGTAATTTGGCTTGAACGTCTGAGTTAAATTCACACTAATCCAGGCTAGTCTATACACTGCATTTATGTGAGTGTATGCGTTGTTAGGCTCACATGTGTGAAGGTGAAGCAAGGTTGTTATGTAGGAGCGTAGTGGATGCCTCTATGGCAGCCCTCTGCCTGCTGGCACCAGAGGCGAAAGGGCATGACACTGGCATCAATTACATAGTGAGAGAGGGAGGAAAAGGAAAGGGTGTGTGTGTGTGTGTGTGTGTGTGTGTGTGTGTGTGTGTGTGTGTGTGTGCCCTCACTAAAGATCTATCCTTACATTCATTTATTAATTTATTTACCACTAGTTGTTTCTATTCATGTGTGCAGCATGATACAGATTAACGGTGGGAGACTAACGGAGTTTAGCAGATGCGTTACAAGGTCTTTGCTTTTGTAAAGAAACTCCACTATTTTTTATGTTTTATTCATGCCAAAGATTATTTTAAATGTCGTAATCTAGATCCGTTTAGAGCTAAAGGTGGTTTTACTTGTTTGCTCTGTGGTGGATTTATTTCAAGTCTCCTGCGTTTGGTTAAATCTGTGTTAAGATCATTTATTCTGAGCGAATTCAAACGTGTGTTTTTGTATCCGTTTTTTAGTCTTCGTCTGACACAGCAAGTGCAAATAGTGAGAAGCACTTAAGAGAAAATAAAAAGCAATCACAATAAAGGGACAATAAATTATTATTATTAATAAATCACCTAAATATAAAACAACAGAATGACAGAAATCAGATGTACCAGGATGTTTGGGAGGAATGGTCAGGTAGATGTCTACATAATGTATTCGCGTCATTTTTTCCATTTTTCTTTATTACAGTGTCTTCATGTCAATAATTTATTTAATAAAGAAAACTTTCATGTTTTAAGTCTTAGACTCTTGTTTTTTTATTAACAGCATAGTGTGATGCATGACACCCAACATTAAATATATTAGACTTTTTATTTGTTGTTTTTTTTCCCCAGAAAATACATTTTCCTTTCTCTTTTTTTCTTCCTAGCTACCTAATCCATTTCTCCCCCCCTTCCTTTTTTCCTGCCCACCCCCATGCCTCCACTTTCTTTGTCCTTCCCTCTTTCCCTCTCATTTTCCTCACCCTCTGCCGTCCCTCTCTCCCTCTCCATCTCCCAGGGGACAATTTCCTTTTCTTAAATAAACTGTCATAGCTAGTGTTAAAATATGGGCCTTACATGGGTTGAGCGTGGCAAGGCAAAGGCACGGGGCCCTGGGCTGGTATAAAACATGGATAATATGCTGTGAGAGGTAATTGTATCTTTTAGCACTGAGATGAGTAGAACAAATGTGTCTCCTTCCCATAGTGTCGCTCCCCCCACCGCTTTCTATCTCCTTCTTTACACACTGCAGTTGTGTTAATATGATAGAGAGAATATTGGCTGTACATCAGAGCTGCTAACAGTTCATTGTGAGTTAAGGCAAGTAAAGGGTGGGGGGGTGAGATTGGCTCAGGGTGTGAATAACAAGAAGAGGAGGAGTGCAATCACAGGAGAGAGAGAAATAAAGAATGAGAGGTGATGATGTGTCTGGAGGTATAGAACAGGACAAGTTGTTGACTCATGAAGGCAGAGTTCATTTGATATCATTTATTTTCATCGCATGAGAACAGGAACATTAGATTGTTTTTTTTAATACATCAAAGTGCATCATATTTGTTTACATATAAAATATATATACTGTTACATATATGCACTACTAACTCTTTCTGAAGAGTGACCATGACATTTATTCAGATAAACATGGTCTGTTTTACAACCCGGCTCGTTGGGTCACAACATTAAAGTGATAATATGCAACTTTTTCATATTTTTAAATCTTTTCCTTGAGCCAGTATGTGCTAATATGACCCTTTACAGAGTTAATGAAAAGCCACTTAGCCCCATCTGGTGATTAGATCCGGAATACCACGATTGCAAGGTTTCCGTCACCGTCACGGTACCCAGGAAGTCACGTGTCTCACGAGGGTTAGGCTAACCCAAAGTGGTTAGCTGTTATGCTAGTATAGGAGTGTTTTTAGCTCATGATTCCTGATTTTTTTTCAATCTCTCCCTGCTTGAACACAGCTGATTTCTTTGAAGGAGTAAATAACCGCTCCTGTAGAAAGCTATGAAGGCTGAGGAGACATTTCAACAGTTAGATTTAGGTGTTTATAAGCTGAAACAGTATGCTAACTTGTGTAATGCAGTGATTTAAAATGGACACCAGAGGGAGCCCAAAACGAGCAAAACTGCATATTATCACTTTAAATGGAGAACGAACGCAATGTAGGGATTTTAAACGTATTTTTATCAAAAAGAGCCTTTTCTATTAAAAACCTCACCCAAAAACATCTGAAGATGGATAATTTGGGACTTCATGTATTAATGGTCAACATAACTAATCTTTTATTTTGTCTTAACTTTACTTTTTAAACTGCGTTAGACTTGAGATAATAACGAACACATGTCAGAATTTTGTTATGTTGGGTAATTTGTTAATATACATAAAAACATCAAATATACCAAGTGAGAAAACGGCAATTTAGACTAGTAGTCAGGCATGGCAATAATTTAATACAAATATATGTTTTTACAAATGTAACACTGTCTGAGCAGAATTATGATTTTTCTGGATTCAGCTTTTAGATTTGGTCAAATTAAATTATTTTTAAAAATCCAAGCTGTTGATAGTTCTTATTTGTAGCTGCAGGGTTTTTAAATATTTACAATATTTTTGATACCAAGAAAAGGTCCTGATATTTACTAGTATAATGTGTAAGCACGGAAATTGACAGTCAAAAAATGCCCCCCCCCCCCATATTAATTTGTCTATCCTAGTTTTTCTTAATCTGATAATACACTTGAATCCTGATTTTGTTTTCTATATACAACATTAATAATTAGGCCATCTGTAATTATTCCAAGAGTACATATTTAACATTTAGCTTAAGGGCTTTTAAGTAAATTTCAAAACTTCATAGCAGATCAATAATCAGTTATAGTAATTGTTGTGGTAAAGTTCAGTTTCAAGAAGTATTTCTGCAGCTTACAAATACTTTATCCTATTTTTAAATGCTTTATCTACAGTCTTCCCTTAAAAACTTAAATTCTTCTGGTTTGTTTGTTTTTTTAGATCATTGCTCCTTAATTTCTTTGCCACCTACTTCTTCTCTGGCCTGCAGCTACTTGGAAGAAAAACTGCAGTCAACTTTATGTGTCGAGCCATGGCTTGGCAGGAGAGTGAAAATGGAGAAGAGCTTTAGTCAAAATGCCACTCTAGAAATCACTAAAAGCTTCCACTCATGGTTTCTTTGGGCTTTTAGACGGGCTTAGGTGGAGCTGCTGCCAGTAGGTGAGTTGTGAACAGGAAAGCTCTCAAAATGCACAAATAACAAGGCTGAAGGAAAATATTTAATTCACAATGAAAATGATTCAACTTAATAAATGCAAAATTTATACTTTTGTAGTCAGTTAAAAACATGGTATTACGTTAAGTTTTCATAGATTAATAGTAGTTTAATGTGTGTATGTTTTGCAGTTTTTTCCCCCCATAAGTTGTGACTTTTTTAAGAATGTTACAGGAGGAAGTTTGTTGTTTTTATTGCAGGTAACCACATTGGCCAGGTGCTGATATGAATGAAACCATGAATTATTGCAGTGGCAGTTCAGGATCGTTTTATTCAATAATTGTTGAACTAATATTTCTCAAGTTTAAATTTGAATTTTATTTGTTAGTTTGCAAAACCCAAAGGGAAAACATATCACATACTTTTTATAATATTTAGGCACACATTGTAGCTTTAGCTTCCATGATATTCAGTTTGAAAATACATCCACAGATTGAGTTTTAATCTGATGAAAATGATGGCTTTTGCTTGAATCTCATGTATTCTGGTTACAGAATACATGAGATCAGTGCACAGTAACGGTGAAGATCAAAAAATCTCATTCTCAAATCTCTTTGACACAAAGAAAATGTATCTACAATTTTAGAATGAATCTAATGTGTCTGAAAACTCAAAGTAAGAATGTATTATATTTTTGTGACAAAAGGGGCAGAAATTATAAGATTATTTCTTCTATCTGTTCCTTTTCATTCTAATTTAATGTAATGTACATTTTGATTTATTTTTTTATTTTTTGAATGAAATAAACCTTTAAAAAAAATAATGAAAAACTTTAAAACTATTTTATACAGGTATGGATGCACCAATCTCAGATTATTTCATGGCGAGTGATTACAGTACATTTCAGTACTTGTCATTACCAAAATCGATACGAGTACTGATAAATGCCTTAGCCATGGTTTGATACAACAACAATACCATAGTTTAGCCTTTTTTAGATGGGGTGTGCATACTTTAACAACAACCTATGCCTTTAATATTGCCCCTTGGGGATTAATGAAGTCTTCTTGAATATTTGACTCCATCTGCACCAGAAATAGCTCCAGTTAGCTGCTGATGTCTCTTGCTACAGTTAATCTGAGAGCTGAGCATCTCACTACCTTAAATAATATCGATTCCACAATATTGAAGTACTTTTATGAGTACGAGTGTTGAGTACACAACCATAGATTGAGGGTGGTATCAGGGCATCCCTACAAACAAGTTTTATTTTATGACTTTCTGCAACATTTCAGTTTGGTTTTATTTCCTAAATATTGACAAAATTAAGGATTACATTTTCTCTTTTCCGCAAATAATATCATATATTCTTTGGACCTCCTGCTGCTAAGGCTGTATTTAAAAAGAAATGCTAAAACATACTTATTACTCACATGAAATCAAATTCATGTCACTGATTTCATAAACATGCTTCGTTTTTTTCTGTCATTTCTAAACTGGTGAGGATTGTTTTGTTTTCTGTTTGGTTACTTGCAAGGATTTTGATGAAAATTAACAACACTCCAGTTACAGTGTTGGTGTCATTTTAAATAAGCAAATTAAACAAGGTTCACTTTGAAATACTCTGCAAAATTGGAAAAATATATTCACTTAAGGTGATTAATCACCTCTTGTATGTAGAGGGAAAGTCCTCTAGCTGGTTAAAAAGTAGAAAGAATTTTACTTTCCTTTTGTTCTGGACTTAATGGAACCTGGTCAAAATGAAACTAGTCATTAAAATCTTCAGCTTTCCAGGTTCTCAAAGTGAACTCGTTAAAGCCAGAAAGTAGGGTAGTAAAAAATAAAGAAAAAAGTACAAAATTAAAAAGACTAGTTAAAAAATAAACAAATGGGGAGAAGGTGTTTGTGAACGCTAACAAAGGGGAGTTTCAAAAGGGCGCGTTGTGGCTAAGGAAGATGAAGCGCTTCAGGATTCATTTACATCAAGCCTGA
Source organism: Callopanchax toddi (assembly GCA_006937965.1). Lineage (NCBI taxonomy): Eukaryota > Metazoa > Chordata > Actinopteri > Cyprinodontiformes > Nothobranchiidae > Callopanchax > Callopanchax toddi. Next base: position 1,545,283 of record SSNR01000027.1, on the reverse strand, counting down.
CAAGTCCCTCACATCTCCCCAAGAGCCACACAGCTCTGGCTTAGAGATTCCTAAAGAGAGTTCTTCTTCGAGCTCTCTTTCTGTTCTCTGACTTTTCTTTCTCTCCCTCCTGTCTCTTTTTCTCTCTCCTTTTTTTTGTATTCACTCCTGCACTCTTTCTTGTGCACTTATCCGCTTGCCAGTCTTCAATCAGCCATCATGAAAGTGTCTGTCAGGGCGTCTTAACTATCCTCTGAGAGGCAGACACTTGTCTGGGCCTGCCTTCATCCCCTAAAGGCGTTTTTTGACTTGGACTTATTTCCCTCCTCACACCTTTTTAACTCCCCTAAAGAGCTGACAACAAGTGAGAGCGACAGGGCAAAATAAACACGAGGGAGAAAGACAAGAGTGAAGATGAGAGGAGGGAGTTGTCAACCGAGAAGGGAGGCAGCAATATAAAAAATGTGCGTATATATGCAAAGAAAAAAAAAACAATAAGTAAAGGATTTAAGTAAATTTAAAACGGAGAAAAGGTGAAGGAAGTAAATGACCTGAGGAGAAGAAAGGACAAAGCAAGGTGGACCAGAGCGGAGGAGGGAGATGAAACGGAAAAGAGGAGTTTCTAATAAAACAGGGAAAGTCACATTTATCAGTGGTCCCACAGTGTGTTTCCAAAACACAGGATTTGGAGATTTCAGTAAAGGAATCGGCTGGGCTTGGGAACGTTAAAGGTTTTTTTTTTTTTTACGGGTTGGGGTGTATATGTCTGGGGGGGTGGGTGTCCCTCCGTCTTATGAAAGTATCTTTCTTTTGTCCTGGGTTTGATGTGAAAGAGAACTTCTCCTGCTTTGACAGTGTTGTCAGCCATGCAGTTTTTAATATTCATGGAGCCGATCGGAGACGAAGGCAAAGGAAAAAAGGGAAAGGAGTGGAGAGGAGAGGAGATTTTTGGTCAAACAGAAAACTAATTTGCAGCTGATGCAGTTTAGCCTGAGGCTCTTTCTGCTGCTGGGGAAATGAGCTGGAAGATTAGCCGAATGTATAATTCACATGTTGTCACACACACAAGCAGAGACAAGTATGCATGGAACCTGCATACCGTTTTTGCAAAAAACACATTTAGCAGGCCATTTGTATGAAGATGTTTCAAAATCTTTGCATCTGTACCATTCCCACAGGCAACTCTATTATGTTTATTATTGTAGGTTTAAAAAAAAAATCAAACTCAGTCATTCTAAACTGAAAGGCTCTCTATCTTAATACCACTCTTTTCCTGGCATGGTGTTATGGTTACAGTTTCCTGAAGCGTTACGATGTCCTCCTGTAGATAATAGTCACTCGCTGTATAAACTTTAATATTCATGGTTTTTATGTCTCGCCTATTGTTGACTTTTCAGATCTACGACCGACGCGTGAGTCTTTTCCTGGATGGGCTTGAGGAGGACGGGACACCGTTTGACACAAAACATCTGACCAATACGCTCTCTGATATCAGTGAAGATGCTGCCATGTGGGTGGGACTTAGCTCTAATGGTAAGGACGTTTCACAAAGACTGTAAGTAGCTGTCGTATGAATTCTTGTAGTTTGTTTGCTGTGTGCTGATAAAAGAAAAAGCACTGATTTGTCTGAACAAAACCAACAGGAGAACAGTTTTAGTTGCATTGTTTCTGATTATAAATACATTTTTCAGTTGCCACCATCTAAACTCTATTTACTTCAGCATGTTGGACTCAAACGGAATCAACATTTAGAAAGTGAATTTTTTTTTTGCCTCTTCCATTCATTCTCATTTTTTCGTAACCACAGCACACTTAAAACAGTGATATCAATCGTTATGATTCAGCATGTTAATGAGTGGAAACTGAGTGCAGATACAGGTGCATCTCAGAGTGACAACTACACATTAAACCTGTTAAATGTCAACGACTGAACTTTTATCACGAAGTTCACAGGCAGACTGGGCCATTTATGCTAGTAACATTCCTGGTTATGCTGCTTAATTGCTTTAGTTGAATTTAAAGGCACACTATGCAGCTTTCATGTTTTTAAAATCTTTTTCTTGAGCCAGTATGTGTTAATATGACAGGGTTAATGAAAAGTCACTCCGCCCCATCTGCTGCTTGTGTCCAGAATACAGTGTTTGCAACTTCTGAGTCTCTGGTCCGGTGCTCCTGAAGTCTCACAAAGTCGTGTATCTCATGAGGGTTAGGCTAACCCAATGTGGCTAGCTGTTATGCTAGAGCTGGAGCGTTTTTAGCCCATGATTCCTTCATTTTTTCGATCTCTCCCTGCTTGAACACAGCTGATTTCTTTGAGTGATGAACCGCTCCAGTAGAAAGTAATGAAGGCTGAGGAGACATTTCAACAGTTAGATGTAGGTGTTTCTGAGCAGAAACACTAGAGGGTGCTAAAAACAAGCCAAAACTGCATAATATGCCTTTGACCTCATGTCCTACTTACTGCAACCATGGCATTATTGTGGTTGCTTATGCTGTCATATGAGCCAAATTTATGGACAAAATACTGGTTACAACATCTGCAGACCTGAGTTTTAGTTTTTGATATAAAATAAATTTTAGTCTATTTTTAAGCCACAAGAAATCATGTAGATTTTGTGAGTCTGGTGTAAATAAGTTTGACACATGTAGCATGTTGAGTCTCAGTGATGGGATCATTAATATTAAACATCCTAATGATTGGTGAATTAGGGCTTAGCTTACTATACATACACATTAATGGCATATAGTTGATATGGATGATAGTGTGTGTCATGAGTGAAGGCTGTTTTTTTGCACCCTTCTTCCTCAGCTTCCTTAATACGTTCACCACTTCATGTCATTGATCTTCCTTCATGCTCCTCAACAGGCATCAGTTTTTTTAATATACTTTTAGAGAAGAAAAATATCTTTGTTTATCATATTTGTACATCTTCATATGGTTTCGGTGACTACAGCTTTGTTTTCCTCCTGGCCTTTATCCTGTTTCAACTACATATCAGTGATTGATTAGTGTTGCCTGCGAGCCGTTTCAGAGTCAATAGCGGAGAAATTGAGAGAAAAAAAATATCTGTTCATCTCTGGAGTGATGAACGAGTGTTTTTCTTCTCGTTTATCAGCCATTGATCCCTAGTTCACAGCAGGTAGCATCTGATCAGCTGAAGATCACATAAGAGAGGTTGATCAATGAGAGTGATTGGCTTGGGGCATTGAGTGTGTGTGTGTGTGTGTGTGTGTGTGTGTGTGTGTGTGTGTGTGTGTGTGTGTGTGTGTGTGTGTGTGTGTGTGTGTGTGTGTGTGTGTGTGTGTGTGTGTGTGTGTGTGTGTGTGTGTGTGTGTGTGTGTGTGTGAGTACATGTGTGTGAGAGATGGTCGTTGTTGAACCCAGGGGGAATGCCTGGAATTCTGATCAGAAGAATAATTATGCAAACACTGATCAGATGTATCGATTACCATCTAGGTCTGTTTTTGGAGGGGAACCTATTTATAGAAAACTAAAAACAGAAAAGCTTTTAAAGTGCCCATGACATCGTTTTCCGTGTTTTCTGACTTATCTATCATGTTGCAACGTTGAGTTCTCACCTTAAACCTGCCAGAAAGAGCAAAAAACGGCGTCCATCTGTCTCCTAGTACAGCCAGTGAGAAGCTCTTCAAGATTTCAGACCCAGGTTTCAAACCGTTTTTTTCACTCCAGCCCGCTATGAGGTCATAGTGATCCGGACTTGCTTATATGGTAAATTCTCCGCCCACATGCACGTTCACGACACCTGAAGCGAGGAGAACGCCAGTGCTGCTGCCACCATTGACCATAGACCGTGTACTGTTTAGCTTCAGTTTCGTTTCTCTTTCACGCGACGACACTGCCCCCTACTGCAGCCGAAGTGCCAGGCTGCCAAATAAGGAGAAACCCAGCAGAACCGGAAGGCGGCGCATTCTGATCTCTGAGTTGCTCGTTAGGAAATAATTACAGTGTATTTTGAGTTATAATGATGCAACGCTAATCTAGAGGCATAAAAGATTACACCTGTTTAATATAAATTGATTTAAATATGGGGCCATGGGCCCTTTAACCTGAAGTCCTACCTTTTAAAGGTGCAGGCTGTGGTGTGTGGTGACATCTAATGGCTGAAAACAACCAACTATAACTCTGTATTCCCTAAAAAGGAAGAACCAGATCCAGTACATGTGCAGGTAACCAGATAAAAATATGTTGGTCACAGCCAATCACCGCTATTATCTTAAAGTGGTTGCACTTTTAAAAAAAAGTTTTCTAACTGCCACAACAGAAAAGGAGTGAATCAATCTTTCATCTAAAGCTCTACAACAAAGCAAAGCATGAATGACCAGGAGCTTGAAGACCTGCCTGTTTCTTTCAGTTTAGCTCTGTGGGAATGTTTTATAGTTCCAGTGATCCGTGACTGAGCAAGTTAGTGAAAGCTGGAAGTATGGAAAGCCAATAGAGTCATGAGTTGTATATGAAAGCCACATAGGCTAGATAGAACATATTTGCTCTGAAACACCATATGGTGACTAGTTAATGCTGTTGATCATTTTTAATTTGTTTCTTTTTGCTGAGGAAATATACATGTAAAGGTTTGTGTGGCTCTTTTTTCTTTTTGTTTGTTTAATCAGATTATTTGTCTGTAATTTGGATGAATGCAGAAATCCTTTGAAGAACACATTTTCACATTTCTTTAAATCCTGTAAAGATGCTGCTTAAGGATTACTTGCTACTTTCAAGGACCTGGACCTCCGGGATTAAACTTTATTAGCTGTTTCCATTGGGTAAAACGGTACTTGAGTATTTAGTTTTTCTGACATAAACAGTTTATCAAATAGAGAAAAAGACACAGATATGCTTCACATCCTTAAATTACTACTTCAAGTTCTATCATTATAATAAACAAATAAACAGAATGGATAACATAAATAAAACAGAGAGGAAGAAGAAAGGCCTACACATAGAGGAGAGAATTAAGGCTTATACCTTGCATCATCCCAGTAACAATAGGGAGAGTGCTTTTCAGAGGAACGTATAATCCCATTTCCACACGATAAAGAAATCCTAAGCCAAAGCCTAAGGCTCCACCACCACACACTGATCTAGCACTCTTACATCCCATAACACTCTCTCTGTTTTACATGCACACGCCGCACTGTACACCTTCCTCAAAACACACACATGCACGCGGCTCTTGGGCCAGACACAACAAAGCCTCTCTCAAATGCAAATAGACACACACATACATGCACACAACCTACACACAATCTCTCTCTAAACTAAGGATAATTTTTGGAATCCACATGGTAAAGCCACTAACACGCAAACACACACTTTCACAGACTTAACATGGCAGGGGTTCTGTCGACGCTTCGAGACGTTTCCCATCTTCTAAGACTTAGTCAAACTAGAAAGAAGTTGGTTGGACGCTAAAAGGCTTTGGCCCCCTTTGGACCAGCATCATCGCCGCCTGTGTGGTTCCCTTATGCTCTATCCAGCATTATCACATGTGCATGGTTGTGCTTGGAGATGAGTTGGGGGCTTGCCTGTGTTTGTTTGTTTGATGGTGTTTTTGGTGAGCTGTCCAGTAGTCCCACGTGTGTCTGGACACTTTGCCATTATGTTTGAGGTATTCCAGTATGTTTATGCTTGTTAAAGGGAATTTTGGATGCTCGCAGTGTATTGTCTAATGTTGCATTCAACTTTGTACTGGTCCATTTCTTCTTTCGTTGAATTTTTTTGGGCAAAAATTTGTTTTACAATGTTTTCTAAAGTGTTGCTTTTCACAATGTAATGAAAAACTTACCATGCAGATTCTTCTGGAATCTACAGCCTTTAGCTGTGATCGCTGTTGGTAGGATTAAACATAATGTGATTAGATCTGTTTTGATTTTTTTTTTTTTTACTTGTGAAACCATTTTCCTCTTTTTATTGTAAATAATATTGTGTCAAAATACACACATGTGTATATACACAATTGTTTTCTAGTAATATGTTAATTAGTCAATCATTAGTCCCACGTAACACATTTTTAAATGTCAAAATATCAATTTGTTTCTGTTTCTTCTTGAAATGAATGGTTTTCCCAGTGAAAAACATGTAGAAAATCAAGTGTTTTTTCCCTATAATATTAACATGAATTAAAATTCAACTTAATAATAAAGATGCCACTCCCACTAGCACACTTCCCATGCACAAGCATGCAATGCAAACAAGCACTGATAGAATCATTTAGTAATGCATTATTATTATAAAGAAAATAACTATCAGATCACTTTACATTTGGTGAAAAAGACAACAACCACCTAGATTTTCAAACCTTGTTCTAGGGGTCAAACTTCACTTTGATGATGGAGGTTCTGTTTTTATTGTTTCAAGCTGCTTTATTGAATGCTATTTTGGACAGTCTGAGTCTAACAGCCCATTTGTTTTCTTCTTCTTCTTTTTTTTAATTATTGTTGAAATATTTATTTAACAGTGAATTAAACCTGAGCTACTCCATTTCTTCTGGAAATGTTAAAATTCTTCTCATTAGCAGTGTCAACAACGATGAACTGAAACAGAATTTCCCTCTGAAATATTTCAAATCAGTTTCTAAGGAAGCACAACACAGGGTCCAGTTTTCAACTGATTTTTGATTCAGGACACTGAATTTGCTTGTTTATCTTGAAGTTGATTGAAATAATTGTAGAGTGATTATATCCACAATGAATGCCAATTTAAATGGAAGTGCATTACTTATTTTATGACGGGTCATGATTTTTCAAAAGTATACATAATAGATGTACTTTGATTTCTACCAAGAATTTTTATTATTTAATTAGATTTATTAATAAATGTATAAGACAACATTAATTTTGACCTGAAAACCACACATTTACACACATCCTGACATTTTTGGTGCAACATCCAATGGTCCAACATCCAACTCCTGTCCTTAAGGGTCCCTGTCCTGCATGCTGTAGATGTTTCCCTGCTTCAACACACCTGATTTAAAGCAATCACTTCTGCTAAAACCAGTGACATCCTGAGGAAATCATTTAACCATAGACATCAGGTGTGTTGGAGCAGTGACACGTATAAAGCATGCAGGATGGTGGACCTAGAGGTCTGGCCTTCTACCTGTTGTAATATAAAATCTGTTGCAGGTGTTTTATTTTCAACGTTTCTTCTTCTTGCTATTTCAAACTCATGTTCTGAAAATGCACATATTTCCAGGACCACCTTTTAAACACAGTGTGTAGCTCCTACATGTTTTTGTTGATGTTGATGCTTGGTGGTGCTTAAATGATGTTTTACCCAAAAAATATCCTGCTGTTGTTATAATTCTATACTGGACTTCTATCATCTAAACCAGTGAAATTGCCCCCAGCTGCCTTGCTGCTCTCTAGTGGAGACAAATGAGGTCTGTTGCAGATCCAGATTGGCTTTGTGTTGTGATCCGGCCCATTATAGGCAGCTGTTGGCAGCCTCACTTAACTGGTATCAAGAAACTGATAAGATAATCTACTAAATACTGTGAAATCCTCTCACTCACTGCCTTCAGTGCAAACCCATTAACACCTTCTTTATGTTCTTTTCCACTCTCCTTTCATCTCTCCAGGGTCTAATCAGTTCATTGGGCGAATGCAGGACTTTAGATTTTATCCCGCCACTTTGACCAACAGGTGAGTTGGACAAAATGAGACATGTAATGAGCAGCTACTGGCAGAGAGGAAATGTGAACGGATCAAAGGAAATGAGTGTTAAAGAAACCGCTGGGGACCAAAAGAGGGAACAATGATTTACAGAGGAAAAAAGTCAAGTGTATTTCTCTGGAAAAAAGGGGGAAATTTAGATAAATAGATATTCTATAGATTGCTCAACAAAAGAGGAGTAGTGGTGTACGGTTATTAAAGGGAACATGCTTAATGAAAAAGGGGAGAATAATCATTGCTTCTTAGGATTTGTACTACTTCCAAATGATTTTCCAAAGTATTCAGTACAAAAGCATTAGTGTTTTTCTTACCGGTGATGTGCTGTGGACAGTAACGACTTTAGACCTGTCTTATCAGGATTGGCTAAATCCAAAGGAAGAAGCTCAATTTTCAATTTAAGTCTTTGATTTTATTAGTCGACACTAAATGTCCTCTCAAAACTCACTAACAGATGCTTTAGGTCACATTTGGGCTGCTGAAATTGAAAGTTACATATTGATGTCAGAAAATAATATGTCAATAATCTTTGTGTGTACTGTACTGTTCACTTATCATATGATGTTATAATAAGATGTTAAGCTCTGATATTATAACAGTTGTAAATCTTGAGAAGTTAATTCAGGGGTCGTTAAAATAAGCTGCACTCAGTCTATTCTTTTTCAAATAAAATATGAGCTCATTGTGTTACTTTGATATCTTTTGAAATGTTTTAAATGTTAATGCCATCAAAACCTTTTTTTAAATATTTGTTTTTAGACTTTAATGTATTATTTGATCTTGTTTGAAATAAAATAAAAATAATACAGTTACATAAAAATACAGATATGGGAAAAGTATAATTTTTGTACAATTTCTAATTTCCTCTGAATGTAATTTTACTGTACAGTAAAGCTATATTAGTCTTTTGTTTATTGTTTATTAACAGGGAAATAGTGGAGTTGTTTTCTGGAGTCCTGCCTGAGCTCCATGTCCAGTCGGAGTGCCGCTGTCCTCCCACTCACCTGAGAGTACACCCTCTAGTTGAGAGGTGAAGCAGCAACACCTTTTTTTGATCTATAATCTATTGGAACACATTTTTACAACTCTTTAGTTTTGTGTTAATTTAGAGCACAAGCAAAGCAAAGATGACATTTCTCAGCTACTGTCCTAACAGGTATTGCATTCCCAATGCGGTTGAAGACACCACTAATAATCGGGTTTTGAGGCTGAACCTCAACACTCATCCACTCAGTTACATCAACGATCAGGACATGGGGACCACCTGGCAGTCCAACGTCATGACTGCCCAAGAACTGGATGAAGGAGTCACAGTTACAGTGGATTTAGCTAATGGACAATACCAGGTAATGCCACTTGTTTAGGTAATGCTACAGCCTACTTTTTTGTTTTAGATGTCAAATATGGACTGCATTGTGCTTTTCTGCAGTATTCAGTTAAAATGCCACCATCTATTTGGATATGTTCATGCAGTGAATAGATCCTTCTTTCGTCTTCAGTGTGAGACAGAGGATGGGGTGGGGGAGGATTTGGGGGAAATGGGGGAGAGAGAGACTGCTGGGTTTGGTGTTGACTTATCCCTCCTCTCTCTGATGTGTGTACTGTATGTGAGTGCAGGCAGGATTTTGGGGGCTGTCCTGCACGGTCGCTCAACTTAAGTCTTCAGATAAAAGACACTTTCTGAATTTTTGGGGTGTTTGTGTTTGTGTGTGAGTAGATTTGTGCGCTCCTGGTGGCTTAATTCACTCCCTGCTGCGCCTCCCAAAGTCCCAGCCCACTGGAGCGCCAGATAACACGGCACACACATCTACACACCAACATGCACAAGGCTTATGTGTGATAGGAAAGTACTTCTGTATGTACACTCACTGGTCACTTTATTAGGTACACTGTGTTAGTACTGCTTTACTTCACAAGGTGTTGGAAACATTCCTCACAGGTTCTGGTCCATATAGATCTGACGGCATCAGTTACTGTAGATTTGTTGGCTCACATCCATGATGTGAATCTCCAGTTCCACCACATCCCAAAAGTTCTGGACTGGATTGAGATCTGGTGACTATGGAGGCTGTTGGAGTCCAGTGAACTCATTGTCATGTCCAAGAAACCAGTTGGAGATGATCTGAGCTTTGAGACATGGAGCATTGTCCTCCTGGAAGTAGCATCATAAGATGGGTTCACTGTGGTCATAAAGGGATGGACATGGTCAGCAACAATACTCAGGCTGTGGAGTTTAAACCATGCTCAGTTGGTACTAAAGAGCTCAAATAGGGACAAGAACCTCAGTTGTATCTCAGTGTCAGGAGAGACACCTGGTGTGGTCTCCTGCTGATGTAGTCCATCTGCTTAATGTTCAAAATGTTGTGTGTTCAGAGACTGTGTTCTACAGTCCTTGGTTGTAATGAGTGGTTATTTGAGCTAACTAACTTGTGTGACTTTCTCCTTCAGGTTTTCTACGTTATAGTTCAGTTTGAGGGACTTTTACCTGAGTCGGTTCTGATTCAAAGGAGGAAACTAAACCTCTCAGACCCTGAAAGCTCCATCAGCACAGAACAGTCCTGGTTGGACTGGCAGTATATGGCCAGAAACTGCAATGTGTTTGATATGCAGAACAATGGGCCGTTACCAAGTCCAGACTCTGTGAACTGTCTGCAGTTACCCAGGTTGGTGGAACTATGTCAACGAATTCTTTGTTTTGCAGTTTATTCATTTCGCCTAATTTGGAAACCCTTTCAAATGACATTTTTATTCAAATATAAAACTAAAGCAATATGGTTCACATTATAATGATAACATATGTAGACTGTTTTATTAAATATGTAACAATTTGTAGAGTAAGATATTAAATTTCCTTGTATTCAGCGATGGAGTTAAATTTAAAGTTACTGTCTTTTACCTTGATGTTAGTTTAGAGAAGAAATCAGATTATTTAATTTGAAATAACCTCATAAATAAAAATATAGTATTCAAATAAAGTAGCTGGAGTATACTGTGGTGCTTTTTCTACACAGAAAATTACTGGCAAGACAAAAAAAAAACATGTTTGTTTATGAACATAAACACACACGTAAGTCAAAAGTAATCAAACAAAACCAGATCAACCTCTCTCAATAAAAAGTGACACATGTGCACTCATATAAAGCAGCTCCCTCACAGTAACCATGTTATTAAAGCTAACCATCTCCAACGTTACCTTGGCTGACGGCAGGCTCCGAGTTGGCACTGGGTGCAGAACTGGATTTGAAAAATACCTACAGCCACGATTTCACACACTAATTCTTGGCAACGCTGCTTGCATCCAGCGATTGGTTGGCACTAGTTAGAACAGGTATGAATAGATCACAGATTATGCAGTCATTGTTCATTATTCACTTGACTGACAAATGATAGCACACACAACCTCTCCTGGCACCGTTCATATTGGCATAAGAGCAACTTAACCTCACATTACATTAACAGCCTTTATGCTTGATGATTTCATCCACCCATAAATTGGCTTAATGTGTCTTTATCTCACAAAATTTACATAATTTACTTAACATTTACAAAACTGAAGGAACAGAAGAAGCTAGCAAAGACTTGACACGGGACTTGAAGATGTGTCATTCTTCAGTTGATCATAAACCGTAAGTTTTCAGCTAACAGCTCTTTGAGAATCACCTGTTTAGTGTTGAAAACCTATTTTAATGTTTCAAATATTTTAAAAGATTCTACTAAATAAATGGGAATAAATTGTCTTTTTTTTTACAAACCTCTAGTAACAAAGTGCATTAAAGGGATACTCTACTGCCAAGTTATTTTTTGTCTATTGCCATATTCCTCAGAGTTAGATAAGTGGGCAAAAACTATTTGTAAACAGCCCAGCCATTTTCCTGATCCGGCAGTACTCTTTTTGCTTTAGCTTAGCATCAAACACTGTAAGTGAATGGTACCAGATAGCATTGCCAGAAAAAACGTCCTTAAAACTCACTAAATGGTGATAATAATTTGGCCTAGTGACCTCAGTAAACATATCGACTGCAAGGGAATATAAAAAGTAACACGAAGGAATTACATGTACTGTTTTTAACTCGGGACTACTTTTATGACAAAGAGCAGCTGTAACCCTCCGCTGAACGGCGCAGCTCCGGTGAACAATGCAAGGACATAACGCATGGTTTGCAAACAACGTGTGTGAATACGTGTTTACGGAAGTAGGTGTCTTTGGGGCCGTGCGTCATGTCCTTGCGCTGTTCACCGGAGCTGATTTAGTGAGTTTTATGGATGTTTTTTCTGGCAATGCTATCTGGTACCATTCACTTACAGTGTTTGATGCTAAGCTAAAGCAAAAAGAGTACTGCCGGATCAGGAAAACGACTGGGCTGTTTACAAAAAGTTTTTGCCCACTTATCTAACTCTGAGGAATATGGTAATAGACAAAAAATAACTTGGAAGTGAGTATCCCTTTTAAAGTCCAATTTAAAATCAATTTTTCCTAAACTGTCTACATCAACACAACCTTAATTTATCCTCTGTGTTTAGAGCCAAGTGTCTTAAAAACAAAACTAAAAACTTTTCTCTGAGAAGGATCAGGTACTATTCTGAAAAATGAACAAACTAACATCGAAAGAAAAACTGAGACACCTTCAGGAAGCCTGAGAAAATGCTGATCAAAACCCTTGTAGAATAAGTAAATTATAAATAAAGGAATCAAGACTTCAGCACAGTAGTGCTGTACCTTTTGATGATTTTACATATGTTTTCTGTGTTTCAGTGAGGTGCCCTTCTCAGGAGGTAACATCACATTCAGTCTACTGACCTCGCAACCAAATCTGAGGCCGGGATATAACGACTTCTACAGAACTCCTGCCCTGCAGGAGATGGTCCAGGCTGCCCAGGTCCGAATTCATATGAGAGGACAGTACCACACAAAGACAGCTGGGGTCAATCAGCAGCACAGATACTTTACCGTAAAGGAGATCACGATCAGTGGCAGGTAAAAACTACTATACAGTGTCTGTTTATGGAAGCTGTTGAAGGAGTTTGAGTTCAAATTAAATTATTTGAGATTCCATAAATTTGTGGAAAATAATAAACGTACAGTATTTGTTGTGTATGATGAGTCTAAAAGACTGGTGTTACACAGACAACAGATGTTCTGATTATTTCTCTGCCTAAAGAAATTCACAAACTTCTGCAGAGGATTCACCATAAGTAACGCTCCAGTCACTCCAGTCTGTTGTTGAACTGGATGTAAGTGGCATCATCCGCTGAAAAAGATGTTGGAGTATCTTTTCAGCACTGATTTGTACAAAATGACTGAACACATTTCAAGAAAGATGATTTCACACAGACTGTTGAGTTCCAGCAGAGCTTTCTGAGAGTAATTGTGAACACATCTTTTCATTAGACTGACAATGTGACTGACATAGTGACTGTCTTTTATGACTGAGGTAATTATAGGATTATGCAGGAGGCAATCATCTCTTTCTCTCCTTCCCCCTCCTTCTAAGCTGTTTTAATTAGTGGCTTGTTACAGTGAAGTAGGAGAAACAGAGGTTTAATGCTGCTGAAGCCTCATCTATGCGATCTTCATCCATCCATGTCGCTTCCGTCTCTTTTATTTTTCTTTCATTTTTTCTTGATCCTTTCTGAAGCGTGTACGCACATGTGGGGAAGAGTGAGAATGTTCTCTTACAGGAGCGTTATCCATGATCTGTGTTCTTTCTTTGTATAATTACAAAACAATGCTACATGTAAAATTTTTAAGTGGATCGGTATTTTAATTATCTGTCTAGTGCTTAATTTGACCTGTTCCTGCAAAAATGTAAAAGAATGTGTCATTTCTGGTCATTGTTTTGTTTGATTCTTGGTTATTTAGCCTCACAGGTTACATTTCATTGTTAATAATCAAAGAATGACATGAAGGATGGAAGAACAGGTTGCGTGCATGTGACCAGTCATGCTATGTTACCTATGCATCTCCGGGTGGTGCTTATAAATGTTGAATTGTAACTTTTCTAGTGGAATAAATATCTATTTTTGTCACGTTTGCGTTTTTTTTTCTTGGGGAACAAAAATAATAACATTAGGACTTTTCCTGTGCATTATCAAGCCTCATGTTTCTGTTCCCTCTCACCTGAACAGGTGTGAGTGTCACGGCCATGCAGAACACTGTGACACCAGTGTGGCACCGTACCGCTGTCTGTGTCTTCCAGAGAGCCACACAACTGGACACAATGTGAGTGTTTGTGTCATTATCTCAAACATTAACTGTAGTAAAAATGCTAAAAGTTTAAGTTGGCAAGTTTTACTAATTAAAATGAAAGATTTACTTTCTCAAAATTCTTTCTAATCAGGAAAAACAGTGCACATACACACACATGCACATACACTCCAAAGGAATCCCCTTAAGTAAAGTCTTCTAATGGTCCTAATTAAGCTTCTTTTTAAAAAAAAATAAATAACAACAACCTAATTTAGAAAACAACAGATATAGATGGACCACTCTCTGAAATCTATTCAGGAATGTGAATTGTGTTTTTCCTGTTATTAAGATGTTTATCATTTATTTTATGTTTTTTATTTATATTTTCACTTTCAGTCACAAGGTTTTACTGGCAGAACAAGACAAGTCCTTTTAGACATTTAGGGTAATGGATTTTAGTTGTCAGGTATAGAAGCAGGACAAATGTGAAGATGGTCTGGATGCTAGGACAAATGAGCTAATAAAGCAGGTCATAAACGATGATTAATGTACAGTGGTGTGAAAAAAGTTTTCCCCCTGACTGATTTCCTTTTTTTTTTTTTGCATGTTTTTTATACTTAAAGGTTTCAGGTCATCAACCAAATTTAAATAATAGACAAAGATAACACAAGTAAACACAAACCCTGTGCTGTGTTCATTTTCCTATTTCTCTAGCCACCTCCAGGCCTGATTATTGCCACACCTGTTCTCAATCAAGAAATTTCTTAAATGGGTCCTACCTGGCAAAGTGAAACACCAAAAGATCCTCAAGAGCCAGGGATCCACTGAACTAGTGAGAAACGAAGTACTTGACATCTTTCAGTCTGGGAAAGGTTATAAAGCTATTTCTAAATCTGTGGGACTCCAGAGACCCACAATTATCCACAAAATTATGGAATAATTTAATGTACAGTATAAGTGTGTGCGTGCGTGCATGCATGCGTGCATTTGTTTGTTTGTTTTTTCTTTTTGCAAAGTTACTACTACTTGTTTTAGTGCGTAACGACAAAAAGTTTAACAGTCATCCCACTGCTGCCACCATTTGTTATGGCAGAATTAGTTAGTGAGACATGAACACCCAGCTTTTATATTGTTATAGAAGAAAGTGTCAAGCAGGTGATTTTCCTGAGTTGAGACATTCCAAGCAGCAAAAAATATGTCACTGTCTGTTTCTGTCTATCTTGATGTTGACTAAAGCTGGCACTACAAGGAATGCTCATATTCAGAGTAACATATTTTTTTAGCAAACGGTTAAAAGTTTTGGGAAAAGAGAACTTGAGAACTGATGACTCACTTCAATGTTTTTTTATGCATAGATGTTTTTTGATAATTAGCCCAGTAATATGTATTATTCTATCTAGTATTTACAGACTGCTACTGCTTGCTACAGAGTAATAATACTAGTTTGATCTAAAATACCTCCCTTTGATTCGACATTCACTAATAAAAACTTAATAGACCTTGACAGGTAATAGTAGGCGTCACCCCAACAAAAGCATTCCTTCGCTCAGCAGTGACATATTCAGGTGCCTCTACTCACTGTGGCACAGGATAGTCTACATTATTCACCACTTATGTATCATTCATACACCAGTGTCTGTGCATTAGTGTGCACGTTTGTGATTTATGAAGGAACAAGACAACTTCAGTGTCTGTACACAATTTTCAACCAGTAGAAGTTTGTTTGTTACTTTACAAATAAAATATGTCTTTGTGTTCAACATCCTTGAACTCCAGACTAAAAAAAATGAAAATGATTTTATACACACACGCACATACACACACATGCACACAGACTTCATATTACAGAAAAATAATCAGATTTCCTCTTTTACCCTTTTCGTTTTTCCTCTTATACAGTACGTTTGTCTTTCTCCAGGTCCCTGTACCACGTTTATCCTCTTTGTTGATCCTCCCTGTCTCTCACACTCTGTCTGTCTCACGAGTCTCTGTTTAAATAATGTCTCAAATCGACTAGAACAATGACATTCCCTCAGCATGCATTTCTAATCAACTCTTTCTTTCTGTTTGTCTTTCGCTTCATTTCACTCAACAGTTTCCTGTATCCCTCCTCCCCCACCACTCCCCTTTCCTGTAAATTTCAAGAATTAAATTATTTCTCATATAACTCTTTTTTTCATGCTTTATTCTCTCTTGTTCCTTTTTTTTCTATCTCAGATTGGTTGCTCCTCTCTTGATGTTCTGTTTCTTACACACATTGGTTATTAGGTTGGAAGATGTTACGGATGTGTTCGTATGAATATGTGCATTTGTCAGCCAGAGTTCTTTTCTGCGATAATGTGTGTGCACTTTTCTTCTGAACCTGTTCATGTCATCTCGCCGAGTGAATATTCAGGACCTTTCTTCTGTCTCTGTAATATTGGAGCATAAAAGGCTGTGGGGAATATTAGCGTTTAATATTGCATGCGTTCTGTTGACTCGGATCGGCCTAGCACCGTGACGGATGTTGTACTAATCTGTAGAATTTCCACAGTGACATTAAAGTGACAGAAATGCTCAGACATGTGTCAAAATGATCAACAGGGGCCTTAGAAGACACACACTTAAACTCTTTCTCACAGACACACACACATGCACATACACTTAAAGTCATATGTGCACAAACACACACACACACTCCCTCTATCCTTTGATTCTGTTTTATGTGCACTCTGTGTCAGACCTGATCTCTCACTGTGTCACTCTGTCTCTACATCTCTCCTGATTCACTGGATTCCATCACATCTGAAAGCTATATAATATGATGTGCAGAAAATTGTACAATGTATTTTTATTCATATAAAATACTTTAGTTCTAAATATTACAATTGGGGGTTTATTTTGAGCAATGTTCCAGTACGTGAAAACAAAGTTTTCTGACTCTTCTAAGCTTTCTTTTCTCTGCACATTTAAGAGTAAGAGTTGCATCAGAAACTTGCCAAAAGAGATGGCGTCTTTGTGAGTGTGTTTGTGGGTGTGAGTATATTTTTTATTACTTGCAAGAGTAGAAGAAAATGTTCTAAGCCCTGTCAACAGTAATATCTTCACTTTCTGATGGAGAAGGTTGGGAACCCCTTCCTCAAGTGTAGGAGATTTTGTATCTTGATATCTTGCATGCAAGTGATGGTTGGGTGGCGCAAGAGATGGACCAATAGGAAGGGGCTTCCTCTGCATTAATGGTGGTGATGCTCTGTTCTGTTGTGGTAAGGAAGTAGCTGCACTGAAAGGAGAAGCTTGTCTACATTCCAGTAGCGATTTCTTATGTTTTTGCTGACTCGTGAAACTTGAATCAACAAGCAAATTTCAGTATCAGACAAAGATAACTTTAGTAAATATAAAATGCATTTTAAAATGATGATTTCATTGTTTAAGGGGAAAAATCTGTCCAAACTAACCTGGTCCTATGTGTGAAAAAGCTATTGCCCCCCACTCTAAATTTATCAACTGGTTTTAACACTTCTGGTGGCAACAACCGCAATCAAGTGTTTGTGGTAAATAGTAATGAGTCTCACGTCACTGTGGAGGAATTTCTTCTGACTCGTCTTTTCAGAATTGTTTCACTTCAGCCACATTGGAGGGTTTTTCAACATGAACGGCCTGTTTAAGGTCTAAGATCAGACAGGATTTTTTTCAGGATTTTTGGGTAGATGGCAGAATTCATGGTTCCATCAGTTACAGCAAGTCGTCCTGGTCCTGAAGTATTAAAGGGGGAGGAGAAGTGGCCACATACGTATATACCACAGTACAAATTTGTTGTCAGCATTTGACCCGTCCATGAGGAGCAGAAGGCAGCTAGTTTCACTGAGGGTCCACTAACTTTCCACAAGGCTTGGGCCTGGGATTGAACCCGGATCTCCTGATCAGTGGACAACCGCTCTTCTCCTGACCCACGTACTCCTCCCCATCACACTACCACCACCATGTTTGTCTGTTGGTATGATGATATATTTCTGACATAGTGTTAGTCTTACTCCAGATGTAACAGGACACACACCTTCCAGAAACTTTCACTTTAGTCTCACCAGTTGACAGCATATTTTCCCAAAAGTCTTGGAACTCCAAGATGTTTTTGCAAATGTGAGAAGGGGCTTTGTATTTTGTTTTGTTTTGGGGGTTTTTTTGGTCAGGAGAGGTTTTGACACCTCTTGGATGTCATTTTTCTCATGTCTCTTACTTATTGCTGAATCACGACCTCTGTCCTTAACTTTAAACAAGTGAGGCCTGCAGTGCTTTAGATGTTGTTCTGGGTTCTTTTGATCTTTATTTAGAACAGGGCACAATATTTTGCTTTTTGAGATCTTTTAGCCTAATTCATGTTGTCAGACAGGTTCTATCAAAGTGATTTCTTAATTTTTCAGGTCTGGCAGTAATCAGCCTTGAGTGTGACTACTGGAACTGAACTCAGCTTTCTAAATATTGTGGTTAATTTCAATAAATTCATGATTTAATTACTTTTTCACATAGGGCCAGGTTGGTTTGGATAGCTTTTTTATTTTATTAACTGAAATCATCCTTTGAAAACTGCATTTTATATTTTCCTCAGGTTATCTTAGTTTATTTACTCATTTAGCAGACACTTTTATTCAAAGCAACTTAAATGAACTAACATGCATCTTATTAGTCTGGAAGAAACCCGGGGGAAACCCACACATGCATAGGGGCAACATGCAAACTCCACTCAGAAAGCCTGCAGCTGGAAATCGAGCCTGCAACCTTCTTGCAGCGAGGCAGCAACAGCAACTGCCAACAGTGCCACCCTTCAGCTACATATATATGTATTTTTTCATCATATGTACAGTATTATATGTATGTATTGTAGATTTTGATGTCTAGTGGCGTTCACCGATGTTGTCCAGTATCTTCGTTCCTGCAGTCTGCCTCAGCAGCAGATTTTACACCTGCTCTTAGGTTAACCGGGTTAACTTTTCTGTAGATACACACAAAATGGATACGTACACACACAAACATTCTCACACACACACAAGCCAGTGCCATGACCTTTCCTGTGAGAGCGTGAAATTGGTCATGGCATTTTAGGATAAGATGAGTTGTCCCAGTGGATTTACACTCACGCACACACACGCGCAGATGCTTATGACAGGCCATCTGAATGTCCACATATCCATTAGAGCTGCCTCCTCACTCAGCAGGTTTTGTCCAAACAGAGTGAAAATAAGATGCTATTCTTTTCTCAGCTTTGCAGTCCAGAATACTCTCGTTCAGCTGAGGGGAAAATAAATGAAAACCCCTAAACCAAATTAAATATCTCTCACTAAAAACTGATTAGATTTATTGTCTCTTAATTCTCATTGTCCCCCCATCAATAAGGTACAACTAAATGATCCATTCAAGCATTTTTTTTTACTTCAAAATAAAACTGATAGTTGTTGAATGCAGCTGCAGACTGCCATCAACACAAACTATGTTTTCTGCCTTAATATAGTTTGAGTTCCCAAGTGCAAAAAAAGAGATGAAGAAAAGGAAGAGAATTAAAACTGCTCTGACTCAATCTTCCCTATGTGCTTCTCTTCTTTGCGCTGCTACAGTGTGTAGATGACGGAGTGCCATCAAAACCTTTTGTATGGGGAAGAGAATGAACGTACGCGCTCTTCTTTTAACTCCCAAACACCAGTCCCTCGACTAATTAGCAGGCAGGGAGAGAGGGAAGGTAACGCAATGTTGAATGAAAAGAAAAGAGAAGAAAGGGGGGAAAAATCTCCTCTCTTTCATTTGGTATGGTAATATTTTCTGCTCACATACTCTCTACGGGTATGAGAACAAGCAGTTGAGGGACAGTGGGGGGGTGGGGGGGTGATGGAAAGCCAGGAAACATGTACAGAGCGACTTGTTTTTCAGAAAGAGAGTTAGAAAAAAGAAGGAAAGGTGGCAAGAAGTAATAGCTGCAAGAAGAATGAAAAGAGAGTGATGGAGAAGAAAAGTTCTGCTCCTAATGGATGGGATGAAGAGTTATGTGTAGATTTCTGGTTGAAGAGCAAAAAGAAAAATATCTAAAAGTGAAAGAATTCAGAGCCATGAATGGATGCGTGGGTTGATGGACAGACAGGAAGTTCCTGTGGGTTTGACAGCAGAATAACTTGGTTTGAAACGTCACTGCAGAGCGACGAGCAGGAAGACAAACAAAACACAAAAGTGAGTGCACATCTCATCAATAGAGAGCCCTCTTCTGCTTTATGGGATTCTGGTTAGAATCAGTGAGAGGAGAACTCAACAATCTCAGACTGTATTTTAATCACAAGGTTTTGTTATTTCTAAGCACAGGTCAAGCTTTTTTTCTAATTTTGACTTGTTTTACTATCATAGCTGTCCTTTTTTTTGCTTTACTTTTACTCCGATCTCTCTGAAATATAAAATTGGAGCCCCTTCCCCCAGTTTCAATCAACACTCTCCCCCCCCTCCTCCTCCTTCCTCCTGAAATACCCCCATCACCACCTCCCCCACCTCTTTTTTATCTGTGTGTCATACATAATAGACCCAGTGCAGGCCTGCACATGTCACACATGGGAGGAACTCCTGTGTTTTTTAATACATTTTTAATCCTGCCATTTGATGCCCCCCTTGTCCACCATAATTTGTACTGACTGTTGAACAAAATCAAAGGGCTTGTACTTTCTGCTTCAGCCTCTGCTGTTTTCTGCCTCAAAAATGCATGTTTTAAAATCACTTTCCCCGTCCCTTTACACACCTTGGTGTGTTTATTTTGACATGAAAGTGGGACTGTGTGAAAGCACTAGCTGTTGCAAGTCACTCCTCATTAGATTTCCCTTTGGTGTGCGTGTGTGTGTATTGGTTCCTCATATGGAGAATACCTCCGTGTCTTCTATTGAGTTTTATGTATTATACGTTTCTCTCTTTAGATTTAGATTCACATGGTCCACTGATTTTTTTTTAAATTTT
This sequence comes from Callopanchax toddi, assembly GCA_006937965.1. NCBI lineage: Eukaryota > Metazoa > Chordata > Actinopteri > Cyprinodontiformes > Nothobranchiidae > Callopanchax > Callopanchax toddi. The sequence goes on along the minus strand of SSNR01000027.1, from coordinate 1,524,471 downwards.
TATGTATTTATTAATTTTTCTACATCTATCCCTCTCCCCTACACTGGGCCTTTTGAGATACTTTCCTATCAACAACAGGGCCTTTCATATAATGGGACTTCATTCCTTTGCATTCAGTTTTTACTGCTAAATGAAAATGATTTTTATCCATGTGCTAGTAGTTGAAACAAACACATTGTTTTTTGTTAATTTGTTTTTCCTCCAGTATTGTCTATTTAAAGCTAAGAGTCACAACTGTTATACTGTTATTTGTTCTATACAGTAATTTGGTCAAATAAACCTCAAAGCTTGTTTATTAAATTCCTTTTTGTTTTTTGTTTTCTGTTTGTAGATTTTTTTCTGCAGTTTTGGAATGTTTGTTGTTTTTTAAAGTTATAAATAATTTATCATTATTATCTTAACATTTGTCGATGGCTTCCTGAACAGCCTCTGTTTGGAGAACTAGTATATATGTGATGTAGGACTGTTGAGCTATCAGCTAGTCTGTGTGCAGCCAGGACTAAAGTGTATAGCTCACCAGTTCTGTAGAGAAAATAACTATTTCTGTCAACAAACTCCATTCAGGAAGCTATGGTATGATTTTCAATGGTAAAATATTAATGATCTATCTTTTACACTTCAGAATGGCTGATAAACTCCTTTAAGCAAAGCATAAAGCCTGAGGTATGGCTTGCTGCATTTTAGATCTCACGTATGATACTACCATATAATATAATCTACCAAAAAATAACAACTCGGTCTAAGAAAATAAAGTTTTCAAAGTTTTACAAAAACCATTCATTAAAATTACAAAATGCAGGTACTCAGTTTAATCACCAACAGCATATTAGTTTTTCAGTATTACAAACTTTGGTTAGTTGTGATTCTTACTGGAACAAAACATTTTTTTTGCTTGCATTATTGCAAATGTGTTCAAGTTTTTCTTAAAAATGTAGATTTTGGGAGTAAGTTATTTAATATCACACTGGTGTTTAGTGGTGACTTACTGAACAGTACAGTAATTTTAGTTTAGTACAGTATCACTGGAAAGCACAGGGGTGGTAGTGGGTCAGTGGTTAAGGACGGTTTCACCCGGGCACCGTCCAAAATGGCCGCCCACCGATTCTCTAGAAAAAATAAAGGATAAAATGCAGAGCAACAATGTCCCTAAATGGATGCAGTAGATATAAACTTTTTCTCTTTTTTTCTTTTTTCTTTTTCTTTCAGTGCCAGCGGTGTGTACCACTTTACAATGACAAACCCTTCAGGTCAGGTGATCAGCTTCAGCCAATGAACTGCCGCCCTTGTCAGTGTCATGGCCATGCTGTCTCTTGTCATTACGACATCCTAGCTGATGACCAACCAGATGAGCATTATCGAGGAGGAGGAGGAGTCTGTGACCACTGCATGCACAACACCACAGGTGGAGCCTCTACTAGCAAAAAAAAACTTAGACATTGTGTTAAATTCCACTTGATCTAGTTTGGTAAGACTGGAAAATTCCTGCATACCAAGCTGTCCCAGCCACACCTGTAGGAAGTTATGAAGGACAATTCAACCCAACAGTGACCAATGTGTTAACAGATTTCCTCCACTTCAACAGTTTATAAAAGTCATTAATGGTGTTGTCTGATCGTTGAAAAGCCTTTGCCTTGTCATGAGGAGGAAGAAAATAACACAAAGGATTATTTTATTTATTGATTTGACCTATTTTGCTGACTGGTTTTATTTGTGAATTTTAGTAAAGTTCTGTGGATAAATGACACAAAGTCAGCAGAGCAGCTCAGTTTACACAGGATCCATGAAATACTGGAATGCTTTCTAGAACTATATACTTTCTATTGTTTTAAAACTTTTCAAAACACGCTTTTTAGGAAAGTTGAATTCTCTGCAGTGCAGAATGGTGCAATGACACAGAAGCCCTTCTTTTTATTATTTCAACTTTTTGTTCATGTGCATAGACTGTACAATGTATATTCATATCTCTAGAGTCTAGTGAATGCTTATTTTTATTAAAATAAACTACATTTCTGTTTATTGCCCTGTCTTACACCCTGTTTTTGTTCCAATGACTATAAGGAAAGAACTGTGAGCAGTGTGTAAATGGGTTCTTCAGGCTGGAGGACTCTGATCCAGCTTCAGCTGATGTGTGTCAGACGTGTAATTGTCACACTGCTGGAACTGTCGATGGCAACATGGAGTGTGCTCAGGTACACATTAACAAAAAAAACTGCTGCACAGCAATATGCTCATGAGATACTTTATAATATGTGACTTCTCTCTTCTTTTTCTTTGTTTATTGTTAAGATCGGAGGTCAGTGTCAGTGTAAGGCTGCAGCAACAGGCCGTCGGTGTGCAGACTGTTTGCCTGGCTGGTTCGGACTCAGTGCCTCAAATCCAAATGGCTGCATGTCCTGCAACTGTAGTGACCGTGGTGTCATCAGAACCTCAACAAGAGAAGCATCCAGCTGCAATCAGTACACAGGGCAGTGTCGGTGTAAAGCCCACGTCACAGGTAAAAGTTTGAACATTAAATGTGTTTTATTGTGTTTCAGAGAGGACTTAAAGGGGCTTCTTAATGATGAGGAGGGTTTTTAGACTGGTCCCTTGATCTTCAGATGATGAAGCAGAAACATCAGCAACATTTTGATTTTGATATTATAAAACGACTTCAAAATGTCAGGGTTTTTGATGTCTCATAGAGACATGAGCTTATTTTTAAGATTTCCACCAGAGTTAAACTTCACATATGAAGTGCAAATTCGTACAGTAAATAATACAACAAATATGTTAAAACCTGCATATTTTAAAGCTTTCATTCATTTTAATTCATCCAATTGCAGCAGAGTCAAACCACTGTGTCCACACCTTTCTGACACTGTCTTGTAAGCAAATCTATACAGTCAATTTTCTATGTCCAAATAAGTGTGACACCAAAGTAAATCTGTCTTTTAGTTTGCCTAATTGTCCATCAACTTTATCTTAGTTAATGTGTTATTTTTTATTAAGGAGGCACAGAAGCATAAAGGTATTCCTGGGGTGAATATTACCAAACAGACATCCATATCACCCATCCCAAAATGTTGCAGCAGCCAAAATAAACAGGCTTTCCTGCTGGTGGTGCCTCCAGCCGTCGGGCCTTTCTGTTTGATAAATGGTTTCACTCTCTCCCCTGTGTGTCTTTGAAGACCAAGCTCGTATGAAATGCAAAACCGGCCAACGCTTCTCAACTCAACGCATCATGCTTATTGCTAAGCCTTGCTACCAAGGGTCCGTGTTGTGCATGTGTGTGTGTGGGCATGTGCACTGATGGTGTTTATCTGCTCCTGCTAGTGTGTATTTGTAAAAGAGATAAATATGACCGTGTGTTCAAGTACATTTGTTTTCGACCCAACTCTATGTATTGTATATTGTAGGAGCATTTGTGCACAAAATGCATGTGCTCATGCATGTGTATGTACTGTATGTGCACTTATCCCATCAAGGACTAAGCTGGTATTTAATTCTCTAATTCAGTGCCAAGTTGATTAAAACAAACTGCTGCAGCCCCTTGTATTTTTCATACTTCTTCCTACAAGACCATTTTTTCTGCCCTTGTTTGTTTGGTCGCTCCCACAGGTATTTTTCAGAAATGAGATTTGATTACGGCAATTTATTACCGCCAAGCTGATACTTTGAGCAGAGCAATGGCAGGCCCGCTTCAGAAGGATGGGATTGAAATGTGCGCAGACACACAGATACACACACATTTATGCAGAAAAAAAAAGCGTGTACACTCATAACAAGGTGCCAGAGTGCAGTGTGTACATAATAGTGTTTGAAATGGTGATGCATGAGCCTGTTAACCAGCTGGCTCCTGATAAAAAGCTTGGCTGTGGCCTCAAAACACACACACGCACATCCACATTTGCAAGTGGACACCTCAACCCCATTGTTTCTTTTCTAATCTAATATTTCTGATCGCAGTTGATTCTCTAAAAATCTGTTTTCTTTCTTTTTATTGACTTCATTTCCAGTTTTCCTACCTAAACACTGTTATACTGTACCTCCGAGCTTCACTTTGCTGGCCTGCATTTTTACTTCTGATAAACTTATTAGTCAACATTTTTTATTGACAAACACAGATGCACATCTTTACTGAGCTACATTCATATCTACATAATCATTAAAGTGACCAGGAGAAACACCAAGTTTCCACTAAGATTTGGACACAGGCATGTGCACTTACACAGATGTTCTGGAATGTTTCAGTTCATCTTTGCACGCGCACACACACACACACACACACGCACACACACGCACACACACATTCACTGCCACCCACATATGAACACGTGCTCCCTCATAAATGACTGTGGTGGCTGCATGGCCCCCAGGCATCCATTTAGGGACAGATTGCCTGTCATAGAATACGTATGGCATATTCAAATAAGACTCACACACACACACCAACACACACACGTACTGCATATCATGGTTTAACTAGCCTTAGAGCCTAGCACTGATTCTACTGTTATAAAATGTCCTAAAATATGAAGCTGGTGTTTACACCTGGTTGTTGATTATGGGTGAAACAAGAAGTATCTGATTATATGTCTTAATTAAAAAAACAAATGTAGTACAGCTTTTACAAAATAAATAATAGGTTACGTTTAGAAAGACTTTATAGTTGGTTTTCTCTTAAATGTGATTTCCCTCCTCCTGATCCCCCCCCCCCCCCCCCCCCCCCCCCACAACCATTCACTTTTATTTCTATCAGTCCCGCGTCTCTCCGTCTCCATTTTTCCGCCCTCTCCCTCTGTTCTTTTCTTATGGTAGCAGAATTTATTTATTTATTTATTGCTCAGTAAAATTAAGTGTTTGGCCTTAGGTGAGTGATCCATCATAAGTAGAGGGCCTGGCCCTAATGATGGCAGTTTTATTCACTCACCCACCATTTCCCTTGCTCTCTCACAATCACACACATACATACATACACAAACCCACATGCACACAAGGTTTGATCTGCACAAAAACAGAGGCTAAATAGCAGTCGGTGAACAATAAGCGTTCTTTTTTTAAAGTTCCCTCATGGATTATGCTTTACTTTATTAAAGAAAAACATTTCTTTGTCTTGTTTTCAATCCTTTCTTTTTTTTCTTTCCAGGTCTATCGTGTGACCGCTGTGAGTTTGGTTATTGGAACCTGTCCCACCCAGGCGGCTGCATCCCATGCGACTGTGACCCTCTGGGCTCCCTCAGCTCATTCTGTGAGCCTGAGGGTGGGCGGTGTGAGTGTAAACCCGGAGTGGGGGGCCGGCAGTGCGACTCCTGCGGCAGCGGCCTGTATGGTTTAAAGCTTGAGGGATTCTGCGCTCCCTGTGACTGTTCACATGATGGGACAGTTCCTGGAACTGACTGTGATCCTCACACAGGACAGTGTGTGTGCAAGGCATGTCTTTCTTTTTCACATTGTACCATTTTAAAAACCATTTTGTTAAACAGAAAAGAGTGCATATTTTCGAAAACATATCAATTAATATTAAAGATTTAATTTAAATGATTTAAAGTTACATATCCAATGGACATGGCTGCTAGATTTTAAACTTGGAAGTATTTCTACTTTAAATCCCCACATTGTATTTAGTGAACCTATGTTTTTGGCTTTTCTCATCTTCCTTTGTCTCTTTTTTATTTTTTAGGAACATGTGGAGGGCCGTCGCTGCGACTCTTGCCGCCGTGGTTATCACACCCTGGAGCGCCGTAACTCCCTGGGCTGCCTGCCGTGTGTGTGCGACATCGGTGGAGCGGTGCCAGAGGGTGTATGTGATATGTGGACCGGACAATGCCCATGCAAGGAAGGGGTGGAGGGTTTACACTGTACCAGCTGTCTTCACAACTACTATAACAGAAGTTTAGACCTCGAGAGTAAGAAAACACAGAAACCGAGCCAAAGCTGTGTTTGCTCTTTTTAATGTCCAACACGGCTTTGGAAGTGAATCCTTTTTATTTTATGAGGAAAGTTGTGAGTTGTTGCATGAAGCAGCTGCTTTGATGTTTGTCTTATAGGTGGTGTGTCTCAGGGTTGTGTACCATGTGTCTGCGACCCCAGGGGAGCGGTGACGGGGTCAGTGTGTGACAGCAACACAGGACAATGTGTTTGTGTCCCAACGCGCCATGGAAAGGACTGCAGTCACTGCAAACCTGGTGAGTTAGAAACAGACGAATACATTTATTTATTTAGTTTTCTGACAAAAAGTAAAAGCAGAAAAGAAAACATCAGGCTTTGTGTGTTCTGTGTACGTTTTGGGATGTGTACCTTTATTAGACCTTGGGGGGGAAAAAATCAATTTGCACTTTGGAACATTTATTTAGTAAAATAATTTAGTCTTTTTGTCCAGGTTTCTACCTCTCTGCAGACCACAGCATGTGTTTGGCGTGTGACTGCCATCCTATGGGCGCGTTGCAGCGTAGCTGTGAGAGCCAGACTGGACAGTGTGTGTGTGCTCATCCCTCAGTGGTGGGGCAACGATGTGACCAGTGCCGTGAGATGTTCTTTGGATTTAACCCTGGTCTGGGCAGGTAGGTATTTAGAAATTCTCTCACACACAGTTCAGACACATTAACGAATAAGTGATTGTATAAATGAGTGAGAAAAGTGTTTGTTCTTTTATAAAACTTTTTAACTCGGTGTTGTCCAATCCTGGTCCTTGAGGGTCACTGTTCTGTAGGTTTTAGCTGCTGCTCTGCTTCACGCAGCACACCTGATTTGAGTTAATGGGTGAATAACAGGCAGAACCTGCAGACATGCTGATGAGGTAAATCAGTCAGGTGTCTTGAAACATGTTTACTGAATGGTACTACTATAACTGAGGCTTTGAGGATAGTGGACCTGGAGGGCCAACATTAGGCGCCACTGTTTTATCAGTTACTTGGTAACAAAGCTTAAACTTTTATATTTGGTTAATTTTGAGATTTACTCTCATAAAACCAGTAAAATTATTTTTATTACAGTTTGGATCAGGTTTAAACATGCTAGAGTTTGGTGAAGCAGTTTAAAATAAAGTTTTTACCATTTAAATATAAAAATTGACATATTTAAGTAATTCATAGGGCTCTAAAGAATTGTTGCATCCAAAATCAGATCGGATGGATGGATGGATGGATGGATGGATGGATGGATGGATGGATGGATGGAAGGATGGATGTTTCAGTATATAAACATTTTAAAAATACAATTTTAAAAAGACATAAGTCAATAATATATTGTATTTCATACACACTTATGTTACATTTACTTGACAATGTTGAAGCATATTTTATGATTCATTGTATGTCAGTAGATCCACCAAACACACACACACTGCAGTCCTAGGCTCATTGTAAAAATGAAAACCTGTGCGATGGTGTTTTCTTTCTCCTTGGAAAGAGGAGTGAAGGTCAAGTCATTGTGGCGTTTTGTGTATCTGTATGTGTGTCTGAGCACCAGTTGACAGGACAAATTTGCAGGTTTTTATGAGGCTGTGGCTTTTCACACAGCAATAAAGAAGGTGTAGTGGTGTGTGAGAGATAGACGCATAACATGTGAGTACAGTATGCAGCAGGATAAGAAACACACATTGATAGAGCCTGCATGTGGCTGACAGTGGCATGGTTTATACAGGATCACCTTGTCGGTGTGGTGTGTATCAGTGTTGGCCAAACATTATCCAACGCTCAGTTTGTGTGTAAAGGTGTGAGGTGGGTGGCTATATGCTCACCCACTGCCCATCCCCCTGTGAGGGTAACACCAAACCAGTGACCCAGACATGAGCACTGTCAGACACACACACACACACACACACACACACACACACACACACACACACACACACACACACACACACACATACACTTTGACAACTCTGATGGGGTGTATGTGAAGTTAATTTCACAGCTAAAGGATGGAGGGTGAGATAGATGATTGTAGTGAGGGTTTCCCTCACAGTGTTAAGGAGATGACCCTTTACTGTACACACGCACATGCACGCACACTCATGTACCAACTATTTCAAGTTATCTTTGATCATGTGCCCACTTGGATGCCCATTTAGTTGAGTTTTTTATTATTAAATCAATTTACATCCACAGATGCATAAAGAAGCGTTTTGACAGTGAGAATTTATCATGAATTATTAGATGTGTATGTAATCCTCACATAAAGATCTGTGAAGATTTTTAACTTGAGTTGTTCTGTCTCACGTTAATATACTGTAGATTTTGCATAAGTGATCAGTCAGTGCATTTACATGGACTTTAGAAAACCAAATTATTGCCTTAAATCGACTGAAGTCGTTTTTTTAAATGCATGTAAACACGTTAGTCCGGCTGAAGTCGAACTGGATCTAATCGAGCTAAAACACCCAGATAATGCGGTTGGAGCTCGATTTTGTCTGCATATAAACGGCTCAGCCGAGCTAATGCCGGCTGGACGCTCCTCCGGGAGTGACGAGATCGCAGAAGTGGGATTGCAAACAAATCAGTAGCGTTAGAAGACGATGGAAGCAAAAACAAATGAACAACTTGCCAGCGCTGGGTACACGAAGACACCCGAGCAAATTTGTGTCTGATGGAAGAATTTAAAACAAGAGGTTTTAAACATTAAGAAAACAACTGGCAGAACACCAACATGAAAGGACGCATGTCGCCACCTATCGTAGCAGAGTGGAGCGAACTTCATTTGAGAGTTCGGTTTTCTAGCATGTAAACTAGTATAAAGACTCCCAGTTATTTAACATAAGATCGACCTAGACCGACCTAGCTCGACTTAGATGTGCATGTAAACGCAGTGACTGTTCTGTGGAGGTGTTTGGAACGGGTTTCCTCTAAGTTGAAGTTTTATTGAATGAAACTCTTTGGGTGCACAAAGAAGGTTATCTAAATGTTCATATTGAACATTACATTTTCGTTTGGAGCGCATGAGTTGAGCAGCGTGTTGCAATGATTTTGAACACAGGCTTCAACTAACATCTGAAAATCTTGGAACTTTATCAAAATCACGCATCAGAATCTCTATTTATTCAAACTTACAATGTTCTAAAACATGTTAGCCTAATGGATAAAAGCATGTGCTAAATGAATAAACATAAACATATTAGCTTCAGTTGCTTTGAACCAGTAATGTTAAACATTTGACCATTAGCTACCTAAACATCCTAATAATGTATTTGTCTCTCTCTGATGAGCAGATGCCAGCCCTGTGCATGTGACCCAGTGGGGAGTGTCAGCGGTTTGTGCGATCCAGACACAGGAGTGTGTGTGTGTAAGCTGCTGGTAGCTGGAGACAAGTGTGATTCATGCCAGCCTGGAGCGAGTCATTTTGATCTGGAAAACTACTTTGGGTGCAGTAAAGGTGTGTTTTCTATACAGATCAATAAACATCACTGTTGTCTTATCAGCTTTTATCATTATTTAGATATTCTGATGTAAGAGTGCAATATAAATCCAGCTTATTTTTGTCAATATTTAAAGCCACATTGTGGAGGATTTCATCAAGAGAGCAATTATTGAATCTAACGTCCAAAGGCTCCTCCTCAAAACATCTCGACACGCGCATCCGGTTGCGTGTGCGCGCGTGCACACGGCGCATATACGTTGCGGGCATGAACTGTACAGCTCAATGTGTAGGGTTTAATCACTCACAGTTCACAACTCTTATTCCAACAATACTACGAGGGTCTGATGAGCCCTCTCTGCTTCTGATATTAGCTCTGTTAGCCTTCATCAGAATGATAGATGTTGTGGAACTCAACCCATAGATCATAGTTTAGACCTGAAATATCATTTAAAACATTTAGAAAACTTTGATACAGAGAAAAATAATCCAGAGAGCTGCTTTAATATAATGTGTTTATTTATTATACAGCAACAAGCGTTATGTCTGATGTCTGTTTGACTCTTGTTCTTTGTTTGTTTGTTTGTTTGTTTGTTTGTGCAGCCCCCTCCCAGCAGCCATCACCAATAGGTTCTGTTCTTAGTTACTCCTCCATCTCTCTCTCTTGGAGTCCACCTGATTCACCAAACTCAAACAGACTCAACTACACGCTCATCAGAGATGGACAGTCAGTGCACACCATCCACAGTCACTATCCTTTCAGTAAGTGTCAATCCAGCTTTTCACAAGGTTTTTAGTGTCATTAATGTTTCAGATACTTGAATCATGACTTTTGATGTATTATTATATCACTCTAAAACCACTTCTCCGTGTTTATCTTCCTCTTTAAGGCCCTGAATCATTTGAGGACCGTGGTTTGTTTCCTTTTACTAACTACTCCTACTGGCTCATAACAGCTAATATAGCCGGTGAGACAATAAGTGCATCAGCCTCGTACCAAACTCTAGGTGCACCACCTGCAGCAGACCAACTCTTTTTAAACCTCCTGGGGCGACCAGGTCCAACCAGTGCTAGCTTTAACTGGAGCACACCAAGAAATGACACCGGACCAGTTGAGAGGTAAGGGCTGAGGGAAAGGATTGCATTTGGTTGATGATTTAGAGGCAGCATACTGTGGAGAGATGGAGGAGTCAGCAGAGGAGACAGAATTAGACTTTAGATTGCATTATATCTCCAACTGGAGACATTTTAAAGTGATACTTTTCAGTTGCACCACTTGCAGTCCATGTTTTAAGATATTCCCATAGGCTATCCATTTGGTACACGAGTGCACTTCAATCCTGCACTGTTTGTTAAAATAACTAAATATAAATAAAATCTTTAAAGCCAGATGTCTACAAAATGAAGGGGATCTGAGTAGTTGTTGAATTTGTGATATGAACATTTTAGAAAAGGTGTTGGAATTGCCTGTGGAGCAGAGAACAGTTGAGCTGGAGCGAAGCTTAAAAGGGAAAATTAGGGAAAAAATCCTATTTTGTCTCAAATTTCTGATAATAAATACATTCTTAAAGGGGTGGTTTTGTCAGAATCCATTTTTTTCAGGTTTTCATAGTTTCTAATGGGTCCCCCTGAGCCTGTCATGTAGACCAAACATGAAAAAGGCGCGACTGAGGTGAGCAGGCAGCGGCCGGCATCTGAGTGGCGACCGTCAAGTTTCAGTTTTGCTTCTTGTTGGTGGACAAACACAGCTGACTTTTGGCCGAAGGAGTTATACAGGACCTAGAAAGAGTCAGCCCGCGTGTCGAGCCTCGGTACAGAAGGCGGACTCGGAGTTCGGTGTGGACAGCAGCCCGCATGCAGGGAGCGAACGGCTGTTTGCTCGAGGCTGGCTGAGCTTTTTTCAGGAGAAAATCAGCCAATCAGAAGCGAGGGCTGTGCATATCATGAATGCTAATGAGAATCCTGCTGTTTCAAACTCAGCTTCAGAATAGCAAACTTCTAAAGCTTATATTATAAGCATCAAGGCTTCTTTCTTTATAAAAATGACATAGATAGCATTGAATTACACTAGAGAACAATGCAAAAGTATAAAATAACCCAGAAAGCCACCCCTTTAAATGTGGTAAAGTCCACTGGGTAGACATTTTAAATGAGCTGCTTGAAAATTGTCAACGAATGCAGTAATATATTTAGAATCAGATGGTAAATCAAAATTATAAAATAAAGACTTAAACATTAATAATAAAATAGGACTTTTTAAAAAATTGCCTGCAAGTTAAACCATGAACTTACAGCTGGCATGCATTGTGTTCCTTGAGGCATCTGACAGCCCATCACTACTTTTATTTTTTTAAGTATAAATCAATGTGCACAAGTAAAATCATGTTGCGAAAGTAAAGAAAATGTCTATTTTCTGTGTCCCCCAGGTTTGTGTTGTCCTCCATGGAGTCGTCTCATGAAGCAGAGCCAGTCATTCACTACACAGGTCTATCTACAGAGGCTGTGGCAAGTGGTCTGAAGCCCTTCACACAGTACACTGGAATACTACAGGTGGGTGTTTTAACTCAGTTAAAGAACTATAGGCAAATCACCCGTATAATATATATATTTTTACAATTGCATAACTTCCGCATGTACTTCCTTAAGAACTATATATATGTATGTATCCTCTACAGGTGTGCTCTTCTGGAGGGTGTACTTCTAGCCCACCGCTGTCTTTTCTGACAGCTGCTGCTCCCCCACAGAACCAACCAACTCCCAGAGTCACTGCTACTGGACCTGATGCACTGCAGGCTGTTTGGGACCCCCCAGCTCAGCCAAATGGTAACTCTTATAAACATACAGTTTACTGGTTTGGTTATCTTCAGTTTAGCGTGTTTTCAACCCGAATAATTTAAAACTTTCATGATCAGAGCAACGTAAATTGCTCTGTTACCAATTATGCAATTTTTTTATATATATGTGTACCAGCACTTACTGCAGTTCTCCTTCAAAACAGTAGGTGTTGCTAATGAGAAAAAAGTACCCCAACACAGCAGGGATGGCACCAGGTGTTGTTATACACACGATAAATTCTTCTTACACAAACTAACTGTACAGTTTCAACTAGGGCTGGGCGATATGACCTCATATCATTATCACAATTTATTGAGGAGATAACCTCGATAACGATTAATGGACGAGAACTACCTGTATGCTCAAAAACAAAAGTTGCCCACTAGATGGAGCTGTAGCAGCATAATTGCTTCACAGACTGAAATTTCCTGCAAACGCAAAGCACTGGTATTTAGGAATCCATCTGTTATATTCTACAGATGGATATTACAGAGAGCTGCATCGTGTGACATCCGCAATCTACTCACTTCGTTTCATTTTTTAAAATATTGAACATACGATTATAGGCTAAATGACATCGATTAGAGTTATAAAATTCAATACTCGATTATTTTCGATTTATCGCTCAGCCCTAGTTTCAACCTAATTTGTTTTACTTCAAAAACATTTTTGTAAAATTTGTATTTAATAAGTAAATGGACCAAACTTTTTTGGTACAAAGACAAATAAACTGATGCATCTCACTTTTTATTTTTGTTTGCAATCTGCACATCCCTGCTGTAATGTTTAGCACCCAAAACATGAAGGTAAACAAAAAAAAGCAGCTAGTATAACTGCACACCCTTCTGCACAATTAAGTCTATACAAGATTTAATAGTACAGGTGTTACAATTCCAGGAAAACAAAAATATGTAGCAAATTAATGTCAGAATGAACAACCTCAAACACATTTTACAACTTACATAGCACAGCATATTCACCTGGAAGCATGACTGCAGGATTATGTCATTCAGTCTGCATGAAAACAGCAGTGTGTGTGTGACACACACACATTTACACTCATATCAACACACACTGAACTTAAAGTGCTTTTGGTAAGTCCAGAAATCTTTGTAGTAGCTCTGAAACCTGGGTTTTGTTCTTTCCGTTTCATCTTTTTTTTCTCTTTTGTCACAAAAACTCCCATAAGTGAAGCCACCACTTCAATAAACACTCAGTATGGCCCATTGTTTTTTAATCATAGCATTTTTACTGCTGAGTGGTAGTAAACAGAAATATCAAACTGCTGTTTTAAATTTAAAACCAGAAACGGCGCAGGTAAAAGTTCTTTAAAAAAATATGTGCACACAAAATCTATTTAAATACTTTAAACTGTTCAGAGAGAATGTTTTAAAAGATGCTTTTGCTGTTTTCAAATGTGTTTCTCTTTTTGTAGATTGCTCTAGTTTTTTTTTTTTTGTCTTTGTGTGCAGGTGTTATAACAAGATATGAAGTTTTTCTGAATGGACCAATGGAATCACAGAACCTGTCAGGGTTTATTGAAGAGAAGAAAGTGTTTTACAGCTCTGGGTGGCTGGATCCCAGTGCCTATTCAGAAGGAAAGCAAGCCAACAGTACACTGTCACCTCCAGAAAACAGTACAATTATAAAGGATCTGCAGGCATTTTCAACCTACCAGCTGAGGGTTGTGAGCTTCAATAGTGCAGGAAGTGCTACGTCTGAGTGGACCACAGCTCAAACAATGGAGGGAGGTTTGTATGTGCTGGGATTATGATATCAGGACATGAAGGGATTTTTTTTTCTTTTCTTTTTTCCAGCCAGTCACTATAGATCTGTGTAGTCACATAATTCAAATTAACTTTTGGTTGATGCGTATCTGTGCAAACTGACCCGTTTTTCCAGTGTTTTGTTACTCAAGTGCTGCAAAGTAAAGACCATTAAGCAGGTTCCTCAATTTCTTCAGAAGCCAATTTTTTCGGGTTACCAAAATCATTAAGCTTATCCTACTGAGACCATTCCAGTCAGTGTTCAGCAATACTTAACGGCTTAACAGTTGCTCATCACAGCCGTTGTTAATTGTGTTTATTTGTTCTCACTGCAGTCAAAGGCTGTGATGTATTCAAAAGATTCAGTTAAGGTCAATCGGTTTGCTGTGAAGTCAGTTACATTTTGGCAAGTTGCTCTTTGGGAAGTAGGACTGAAATTCTTGGTGTCCAAGAGGCATCACTTATTTAGGGATGAGTTGCAGGGTTAGTGAGTCCATGAGGAAAACATCAAGCCCCTGCACACTGAGAGATGATTCCATGTGTTTCTGGTTGAGAGCTATGATTTCAGGTGTAGAGAAGATGACTCTTATCCCTACATGCGGCCACTGAACTACTCTGGTGTGCACTGAATATCAAAGGTTAAAGACACCAGCAGAACATCATCTGCAAAATGCACCGATGCAACTCCCAACATTTTCTGTATCATCTTCTCTCTTTGGTTACATCTTGAGACACTATCCATAAACAGAGTAAATGATGAGGGACAACCCTGGACATATCTAACCTTGCTGAGAAGATGATCAACTTTGTGCCTAGGATGCAGACACAGCTCTTGTTTTAGTCAGGGACCAGAGAGTCTGCAAAAGAAATGTAGGCGCCATCCCCTACAAAATTATTGGAGGGACACGATTGTAAGCCTCCATAAAATACACAGACTGGACAACCAAACCCCTCTCCCCACAGTAACTCTGTAAGTTTAAAAATTTAGTCCACTGTTCTGTGACCTGAATGAAAACCACACTACTCTGCCTATGTGAGGTTCAGCAATTGGTCAGATCCTCATTTTCAAGGTGCTGTCCTGCTGTGTGTGGACCTGTGTCCAGATGAAGGAGGTGTGTCTGGATCGACTGACACGAGGCCACCCACACCGACGGCACCTGCCCTGGTCTCTGGATGTGGACTGGCTGGACTGGCCATTGGGCATTTTCCCAATGAGTCTATGGTAACGTCAGGCCAGTCCGGACCATCCCAGATCTGAACGACTCGTTTTATTCTTCTCTATCTATTTTTGTATGCACTCAACCCCACCCCCCAACCCCATTCTGGTCCTGTCCTGGTCCCCAACAATGTCAAGAGCAAATCTGCGCCTTTGCCTTGGAGGTTGAACAACTTGAGCCCCAGACTCTTTTTCAACAGTTGGGACCAACACTCTGAACTGCCTTTCATCCACAGACGTTGTCCTAATTCTCCATGCTACATTAGAGGTGTGCCAGCCATAACAACTTCACAAATTCCAGGACCTTCAGCATCTCAGGGTGAATCTCCTGCCTCCTTAGTATCCTGTCACTGGGAAACATTTCAGCTACCTCTCTAACTCTGCCAGGGTAATGGACCTGCCTTCCTCCAGGTTTTAAAGTCTACTTTGACTATTTGAGAAGTCTTGAAAAATGTTTCAGACTGGAGTTCATATCACTTTTTTTTTCTTTTTTTTTTTTTTTGTATAGGAATATATTTTTAGGCCAGTGAAGAGAGGAGTCTAGAAGTTGGGCTTAGTTCAAAGACTACATGGACAGGAGCCAGAAATGAAAGGCTCTCTAAATAAGTTTGTCAGTAACCATAAATCATGGTCCAGTTTTTTGCTGATGCAATAAATATATATTTGTCTTTGATTTACCTAAAAGTCAAGTGCACCCAACTAAGAAAATAGGGGAAAACAGAAAAAGAAAAATGAGTGTCTGTCAGATAAGCTGTAAAGAAATGGAGGGAGGGAGGGAAATAAAAACTGTGTGTGGGGGAGGGGAAACTCATTAAGATATTTGAATTTCAAAGAGATGATATGGCTCATTAGAACTAAACGATTGCCTCCAACATCACTCTGAGCTATGTGTCTGGATAACAAGCATGTGATAACACCATTTTAGATGTGGAATATGTGCCAGGGTTTTTTCACGTACATGTGCTGAGTGGATGACAAAAATATGACAGTAGTTATGTTGACCATAAATCACATTTCATAGCATATTTCACAGTTTGATGCTATCAACAGTGAAATAAAGAATCCGTCTCTCTAATCTGCTGTGTAATTGTGGCTATCACAATCGTAGAATTATGGAGCACTCAAATCCATTAAGTCCACATAATATCCAGAGAGTCTCAATTTTCAGAATGTTTTTTGTCAAAAATGTGTATTATTTTGATTGAATGTCTTTGTCAGCTAATATTGGTGACTAGACATGTCTTCATTTCTTTTCTTTTTTTTTGGTCCTAAAAACATTGAAATGACTGCAGGTATTACAATTTAATTCAAAATTAAGTAGGAATTATTTCTTTATTATTAACTTACCCATTCAGTCACAAGGAAAGTAATTTTCCAAAAGCGCTTTTACTATAATGTCTTTACTTTGTATCCAAAAGGGGTTCAACTGAAGGCAACTGGATTTCTTTGGTTCCTTGAAGACGTTTCCTTCTCATCTGTTGTCAATTATGATGTGGAGCGAAACGTCTTCAAGGTACCAAATAAGTCCAGATCATTCAAACCCCTTTTGGATGACCTGGATGACTGAGAACCCTCACCAGCATATCTGTTGTTCTGTAACTAAATGTTTTGTTTTTCCAGTCCCAGAGTTTGTGGCTCCTCCAGATGTAGCAGCGCTGTCGTCCACCGGTCTCAGAGTCACATGGAACTCGACTGAGGGTCAAGGGATCATCGCACGAGGACCGGTCACAGAATATCGGGTCAACATACTGACTGAGCAGACAACCAATCCCTATGCCCCGCCAGTTGTTAGTCAGGTTAGATTTTATTAACATTATGAAAATGACGACTAATGCATTTAATGTGAAGGTAATTTATTTTCTTCTAATAAATGCTGTTAGGTTAATAGTTTGCCTTCATTATGTAGAAAACACTTTTGTTTTGCCCTTCTTATTGTCTTTTTTTAAGCTTGAATCCTCATTGTGTTTCTGCTATTCTCAGGTGTTACATAGGGTGGGAGCATCATTGCAGCCTGTCTACATAGTAAAAGAACTGAAGCCTTACCACGTTTACAACTTCACCATCACTCTCTGCACAAGGATGGGTTGCATTACCAGTCTGCCAAGTTCAGGACGAACCTTACCAGCAGGTAGAAGATTCATACGCACACACGCACGCATGCACATTCATGCATCTTCTCTACTGATACAGTTCAAGAAGATGAGTTAAAGGTTTAATAAACTGCTAACACAAAGAGACAGATTTTATAATTATAAATCTTTTAAAAACATCCAGTTTAGCACCAATTAACAATAATATTTATAAAAAGCAAACATTTTATGCTCTGTTAACACCTCACATCCACATGAAAACACTTTTGGTGAGGAAAAGTATTGCTTTTAACCAGTTTTCCAAAGTGGATATTGTTTTGTGTGTCAATGTGTCGTTTACGATCAGAGATTTGTTGCAACATCCGTATTGCCGTTTAGCACTGAGCATGTGCTATCAACCACAATGAGGCAGTTTTTAGGGTTTTTTTCCATCTAGTGATATTTGTCCTGCCTCTCTCTCCATCAAATGTTGCTCATGTGCTAAAACGATTATTTAATAGTTAGAAAATGTAACTAATGTCAAATTGAAAAATAAACTCCTGTTGTATTGAGATAATTGTTCTTTTATATTTTAACCTGTCATCATTTTGGGCACTAGCTTTTGACTTGGAGTATCTGAGTAATCCAGTTGTGTAGTGAAGGTCTAAGAATGATTAATTAACTGTATATGAATGCTGACAATATGTGGGAAGATCACTTGGAGAAAACCCAGTTAGTTAAAACAGGCAAATCAAGCAAACTTTACCCCCAAAAAATCACCAGAGTGGAGGTTCAAAGTTGGAACCACGATTCCTCTTCACACTCAAATACAAAGTCATGCAAACCTAAATGCATGTATGCATTGTATCAATAAGATGGCTATAATATATATATAATCAAGTATAACAAAAGTTATTTAGTGCACACACATCCAGTTGTACAGTCAGTCATGGCAGCGGTGGTCATGCTAATCAAATGGAATATTATGATGCATCAGAGTAAAAACAATAAAAAAATGTTTGTTTTTTGAAAGAAAATGTAGCGTAGCACACATTTCCTGCTGGTGATGAATCAGACACAGAATTTTAAAAAGTCACAAAATTTTATCTCTGCTCCTTCTCTAAATATTTATAAAAACAGTTAAATGACCGGGATTTAAAACCACATACCCACGTTTCTGAGACACAGAGATATATTGTTGGTTAATAGTTTAGTCAGTTTCTTTAAGATCTGCTACATTCTACCCTTTCAGTCATTCCACTTCAGCTCTGTTTCCACTTTGCTTTTTCACTGAAGCAGCAATAGCCCACAGCAGCACGTCGACTGGAATCCCTCTGAAACACACGCTTTGTGCTCACATGCAGATTTGACCCCTCAACAGACTTTTCAATCTGTTATCTCTTGATCTGTGTGCGTCCACAGACTTTGGCTGCAGGAAATGAAAACATTGAATCTGTGATGGCTTGCTTAGAGATTTCAGCTTTGAACAACTACATCTGTTGTTTTAGCAAAGATTTTACTTTCACGCGATTCTCCAAAAGTCCTTCCTTGTGTGTGTTGTGATGAATGTTTTATATTGTAATTGGTCGACTTTTTAAATGTATTTTTAATGGCTGCATCTGTTGACACAGTGACTGTGTTTATTTCAAGTGATTCCAAAGACTTCTCTTGATTGTTATACAGTACAATTCAATATGGTTTATTGTACCCAGTTGACTCGTTGAATGTATTTTTAACAACCACATCTGCTGCCGCAGTTTTGTTTCATCCTAGGCCAAAGATGTCCCTTGATTCAACTGTAAGAAATGATAATGGCATGGTGTTTGGCAGATCTCTCGTTATTTTTTTTTTTAAGTAATTGTTTTTTCTCAAACCAGTTTGCTTACCATGTGCTCCTCCTTTGGATGTCGAGCTTCTGTTATAGCACATGTTACGTTTCTCTCTCATTTCAGCTATAATCCTAAAAAGTCACATAAATTATTTAGTGGCGTGGTCAGGGAATTTTTACTGGGGTGGCTGAGATGGGACACAGCATTAGAGAGGGGTGGCCGAGGCAGGAGCAGGCTTAATGAGTGGCACGTGGTCAGAATGTGTAAATATTACATCTCTTCCTCTTGCCTCGTATTGTCTGGAGAAATCCTTTCTGTTGAGGCTGAACCTGCTGCTGTTGACTGTTAAACATCTGAAAAATCATGTCAAATCAAATGGTACCATGTCTACTGTAAGGTGTGGAATTTGCTCTGTATTAGCAAAATATTATTATAAATTAAAGCAAAATGAACAAATACAGCATGTTTAAGTAAAAGCTCATGAGAGAAATCAGTTGAAATGAGAAAGCTCTTTGAACGAGAGTCAGGATGTCTTCAAAAATCAAGAAGAAATCCTGCTGCCTTCATCAGTGCTGGCGTTTTCTTCATCTCACTGAGCTTCACACTACACTGCTTTGGAGGAAAAATCCTGGAGCTCTAAACTAATCCGCCACACAGGTGAACATCTATTACATGTATCTACATGCTAGAACTTCACAAATTCTAAGGGAAGTTACACAACTATACCTTGGAGTCAACAGATTACATTTTATACATCTTATCAACCTAAAAGTTGACAGCTTGACCAGGAATACGGCTGAAGCCGAAGGTTTTGAGGATGACACAAATATTACTCAGCAGCGTTTGCCCGTGTATAATTTTTTTATGATGATTAATCTTTGTAATTTTCATATCTTTTGGATGTAGATGCAGGAACTCTTATGTCTAAATTAACAAATAACTGACATAAAATCAGCTCTCCCAGCTTTAGTTTGATAGTTACTGTGACGGTTTGAGATTTACAACTGGCCCTAGAGCAGCAAATCAATTCAACTTTCATCTTTGATCAATAGGTGTTTTCCTGGGTTCTCGCGTTAATAAAATAAGTGTTAATCAGATCTGTGGTTGCCAATGAGATCTTACATTGCAAAATTGCTAATAAAACGTTGAAAAATATTGTCAAAAAATGTAAATCAAGTCATGGGTTTTCTCTCAACAATGCCTGCTTTTATTTGCAAAGAAATTTTTGTTCCAACAGCCCCAAGGTAGGAAAACAATAAGGTATATGCCTTTATTTAATTATCTATCTATATTACTAACAATACTTAAATGTTAGTGTCTCCTTCTACCCATTACATTTTTATAATCTTCTTTTCAATATGTTTATTCCACGAGTTTGCATAAAGTTCCTCTTACCTCTTAAACCAAACGCACATTGCGGAGAACATCATCCTCACATTGACTTTATGTCTGAGAGGATGTACTCAAGCATGGCACAGATGCACTGATAAATGTACCTTACATAAGGCTGGGC
Source organism: Callopanchax toddi (assembly GCA_006937965.1). NCBI lineage: Eukaryota > Metazoa > Chordata > Actinopteri > Cyprinodontiformes > Nothobranchiidae > Callopanchax > Callopanchax toddi. The sequence continues at coordinate 1,503,913 of SSNR01000027.1, read as the reverse complement.
CATTAGAGCCAGCTACCATCTGCTGTAAGTGAGCAGACAACATCTGTGAAACCACTGGAATTACATCAAAACACACGACTAAATGTTGGAGCGCACATGGAGATAGACATAAGGAGATGAGGAAGGAGGTCTTCGTTCATGCGTGTTGATGCATTTGTGATGGCTTCAATGCATGCATCTTCCCACAACGTTATTGATCACAGTGCAAAGTAAGTGGCTTATCAAGGGTTGATTGTGATGTTTTATGTATCCTACATCCATAACTGCTTGTTCTACAAGACTTACACACAGAGAAATTTACGCGCGTACACACTCGCACTGTAACACCACTCAACAGAACAGGAACTTTATTGATTTATGCATAATTGGCCTGAGGCCCTTCTTGAGAAAAGAAATATGCATGGCAAGGGATCACAATGTCAATAAATGGCATACTTATGTGCATGGTGTAACTGTATGCCGAGAGCCTGTTAGGACATGTCAGTCGCCGTAAAAACACGAAACACACCAACACGCATGGATGACTGCGCCTGAGATCTGACCCCTGATTTAGCTGCTTTATTACCACATCAGCAGCTAAAATGAACCTTTCTGGAGGACTGTTAACTGTGTGTGTGTGTGTGTGTGTGTGTGTGTGTGTGTGTGTGTGTGTGTGTGTGTGTGTGTGTGTGTGTGTGTGTGTGTGTGTGTGTGAGCATGTTTTGTAAAAAAAAGAGAGAAATTGAGGGGGTTTTGTCAAATGGAGTGTTTAAGTGAGTTTATAAGTTAGATAAAATAAATTAACAATAATGAATAACTCACATGTAAAGCATACAGAATGATAAATTGCACACCTGTCACTAATATGACACAAAGTACTAATATGAGCTACAGTCGAAGACTAAATCCATTTCGTATTTTTAATTCTTAATTCTAAGTTTGTAATGTTCTCCTCTAATATAATTTTTAATATTTCCAGAGAGCCCATCTACTGAAAACCAAGCATTTAATCTTGTTCTTGTGCTTTAAATTATTTTTTACACTACAGTATTAGAAAACATCTCATAAACAAAACAAGACGTCAAAGTAAAGTCTGAATATTTCAGTCAAAATGTACAAGGAACAGCTTCAAAGACAGGTTCAGTGTACATCACAAAACTACGGAAATGTTTTAGTCACATTGGCAGGAATAAAATATTAACATTGAGAATTAATTACAAAAACAGAATTCACCACTTATTCAAAACCTTTAACTCTCACTGTTCTTATTTTGAGGCCTATGGAGGTTTTTTTTTTTTTTTTTTTTTTTTTGGTCTTTTGGGGTCAGTTTGACATCATGAGGGTTAAATATTATGTAGTAAACAAAATAAATCTGTATTTTTTTAGGTAGACTCTGCATCTTAACCATCATGGGTACATGTTTCATCATTCAAATGTGCCAGATTTAACTCTACAGACTATATCCTAATCCTAATCCCATATAATACCTTGCTATGTAGTTTGAATGTTCAAGTCAATATTACTTCAGTGACACTGACATCAGAACAAAAATAATAGATGACTTTTGAAGGGTGAGAACAGATTCATGTTTGCCTCTAACTTGTCCAGTGTTATCGTTTTTGTGATTAAAGAAACACACAACCTGCATGTTTACTGATGTCTAGGGCTATCACAGTTGACAGTGGCTTTAGATTGGTATGTGAATTGGTGATAATGCCTGCTGTTTTGCACTCTCACATCTACAGGCAGACGCCACCTTGGGACAGTCTCGTTTCCTGAGATCAGTCTGGTCCAATCAGACATCAAAGCCAGCTGAGCGTGGTCCATTTCCCCACAAGATTTCACTCAGAATAAGGACAAGTCTTAGTTTCTCAGAAAAAAAGTGTTGCCTACTGACTCGTTTTGCTATTTATTCTCATTTTATATTATATTCTCACACCAGTTCCCTCATCAAATGGTTTTACCGCTGCAAATGTAAAGAACACTTCACCAATGTGTCACATGTACAGCATGTGTGCCTCAGACATCAGTGTTCTTAATGTCTCCATAGCTCAATATCAATAGACTGGTAAGCTATTGATTTGCAGTAATTTATGGTTTGATGTGCCAGGATGAGGCGTCTAAAACGAGCTGTCCACTTCCCTTTTAAGAGCTCTATTACAACTCACACCAAAGATGGTTCGCAGGTGTCACCGAGAGCTAATTTACTTCCACCACAGACCATTTAGACAATTACTGAAACGCACACAGAAACACTGTGATGGAATGACACTTAAGGCGCATACATCTTTCCCATCCCTCCACCAGTCCATGGCTTGCTGTGTTTCTCCCTTCATTATTTTACATCTCCTCTGCCTGTATCAACCAGTCTTAGTTTGATTTATTTATGTTACATGATGAAATTACAGCTTTGGTACCTCCCAGTATGTTTCAAAGGGACATTTAATTTAACATCTAAAGTGAAGGAGGAAAATTAAATTGGTTCTCTGATGAGTGAAAACAGGACTTTTTATTCTAGGGTGGGCAACGTCTGTATGAGTGAAATTTAATTAACTTCACATGAAAAGCACAACATGGAAGAAAGACATTTTAGTTATAACGCTAATATTTAATATTTGTGACAAACTTGGATATAACAAATTGTTCAAATGTGCCCGCATTGAGATTTTTCAAAAAAGTTAAGCAAGCAAATAATTTTTTTAAATTATTGAACATAGCAATTCAATAATAAAGCTACTATATGATTAAGTAATATAAATGTTTTCTCCCACGCTTTTTGTTTCAGTGCCATCAGGACTGTCTTCACCTCGAATCCGTCCCATAAATGAAACCACCCTTCAGATAGACTGGGACCCCCCAGCAACTCTTAATGGACCAAATCCACTGTATCAGGTAAAAGTTTTGGTCTAAATGTATTTTTATTCATTTTCATGAATTTTTATTTTTGCTTTTAACAAATGCAGCTCAGCTGTGTATAAACTCATTTGGGTAATCCCTCTGGATGACTGTGTCGTTAAAAACACAAGTGTGAAAGGTCTTTATTAAGGTCCTAAGGGGTGCATTAGGAAGGCAGTGGGCTCCCTATTAAACATGATGGGTTGTGGAGGGTTTTGAGTTTGACCAAACCTCTGTAGCTAGGCTGTGGTGGATTTTGTTATGGTAGAACACGAGTGAGACATGGGGGAGTAAAGTGGGCCCATGCAAACACTGGCATGGCTTGATCACTGGGAATCTGAAGCAGGACTGGTCAGGCTGATCTCACACTTGGTCTGCGGCCATCACTTCATCAGCGTTGTGCTACAGCTGCGGGATCTTTTAGCTCAGAGCTGCAGTTTTGTGAGTATTTTTCCTGAGTGTGCTGCTGGGGGATAGTGACGGTGCAGGAAAGGATGCAAAAAATTGCAGTAAGAAACTTGAGGGAGGTTTTCCAGTTTTTTTCACAATCCAACCATATTCTAATGAATTGTGTTGGTTTGGGGCAGCATAGTGGGGTTTTCCTGTGTGAAGGCAGTCTGAATAACAGATGGAGTAAAATAATTTACTAACAGTGACTGGTAATTTGCATGTCATAGTAGGGTCTGATTATCCAGCTGAAATTTGATGATTCCATTGACATAAATCAGGTGCAGGCATTTGATTTCCTACAAAATCCATTGAGTAGCTTCAGTGATGATCTGACTTTTGTTTTACATAAATATGAATAGGATTTAAAAAAAATTCAGATGGATGTAAAAGATAAGAAAACCCACTTAGGACACTATTATGCACAATGACACCTTTTCATTTGGTAATTGTCTGGATGTTATTCTTGCACCCTCACTGCATCAGAATGGATGTTTTGTTGTTTCCTGTTATGAAACAAACATTTTCGCATCAGCTTCATCTGTGCTTTGTGTTGATGGCTAATTAGCAAATGTGAATATGTCAACACAACAAACAACACTGAACCTGATCTATTACATCTGCTTTTCCATCACCATGTTAGCATGCTGATAACCTGCTGAGTGACCGACACAATCTAGTTTCTTTCAACCTAAATATCTTTGACTGAATTTGGATCACATTTTACTCAGTCAGATATCTGATAACTTTATAGATTTTGCTTTGATGTTTTAATTAAAAATGTCCACAGGGTAAGATTTATTCTAAACTCTTACATTTTGTGTTGCTAGTATGAATGTGAACTCCTATAGTAAAATATTTAATATTAACTTTTATATTCGCTCTGTACATTTTCATCTAGTCCTACAAAATCATAAACAGATTTGAGCTTTGAGGTTGTGATTGTGTGTAATAGACGAGGTGTTATATTTTTATTTTAGGTGCTTTATGTCTTGCAGGTGGAGAGAACAGACATATCCTTCTCCGACCCACGAGAACCAGTTGTACGAGGAACCAGGTTTCCAGGGAACGGTTATTATCAGTTCCCCAGTGACACTCTTCCCAGTAATACTGACTTCACAGGTATGACATTAGTCTGGTGCATACAAAAGTATTTAAGTGTTTTTTTTTTTTTTTTTTTAAGAAATACTTGAAGCATGAACCACTGGCAACCTTAAAATCTCAGCATAAAAACAACCTGAAGCACAATGAAACGAACAAACATTTACAACTTCTTTTGTTGGTTACGGATGTAAGGACACAATAATATTATGTATTTGTTAATGACAAATGTGAATCTTTGTCTTTATTTTCTATTTAAAAGCTTTTTTTATTTTTTCCTCATGGAACAACAGAAATCCAGGGATCTGTATAAACATCACCTCATTTAAACAAAACACTTTTTTTTCCAATTTAAAACAAACCATAATTGTTTCAAACATTTAATTTAGAGAAATTATGTATTTTACCTGAAACATTTAATGATACGATTCCAAAGTATTTTACAAAGTAGTATTGGTTTTGTAAATCATCAGGTTTTGTTTTTCTTTAGCTGCTAGAGGATATTCTGGTAGTTTGTGAACTAGGGTTGGGCGATGTGTAACTTTTTCCAATCGTCCATCGTCAGTCCAAAAATCGACGATGGATGATTTATTCACGCAGGTGACATGTTGACATATTTGCAGCCAGAGCAATGCAAACACACACTGATGGATTTACCAAATGAGAACTCAAAACTCCAATAATTGAGGAAATAGTTGCCAAAAACACCATGCGCCTATTTGGAATTACTTTGGCTTTAAAGTGATAATATGCAACTTTTTCATATTTTTAAAGGAGTGGTTTTTTGGGTTATTTTATAGTTTTGCATTGTTCTCTAGTGTAATTCAATGCTATCTGTGTAATTTTTATAAAGAAAGAAGCTTTGATGCTTTTAAGCTTTAGAAGTTTCCCATCTGACACCTGAATTTGAAACAGCAGGATTCTCATTAGTATTCATGATATGCACAGCACTCGCTTCTGATTGGATGACCGAAACGTCAATACTCCGCCCCCCGAAATGTCCGGAGATACTTTGGAAAGTGAAAGAGTGAAAAAGTTAAAACCCAGGTAACGAACAGTAGCTTCTAGTCTTTACTAAAGATTAGCTTTGAGGGAGCTGCTACCTGCTAAAACTCATTTCCTCAGCTTTTCCTCCTCTTGCTCTCCTCTTGTTGTCTGTGCTGTCTGTCAGCCGTGCTCCCCTCCGACAAGGGGGGGTGGGGGGGTGGGGGTCCGCACAGACCGACAGCACGGCTTAAATCTGTATAGCACTTTGAGCTGCCCCAGGCATGAATAGTGCTTTATAAATAAAATTTGATTGATTGATTGATTGATTGATTGATTGATTGATTGATTAAACACACACACACACATACACACACACACAGAGAGAGAGGGAGGGAAAAAAAACAAGAGAGAGGGAACACTGTCTGCGTGCGTTCCGCCATGTTGAATTTTCAACAAAAACAAAAGCTAGCAGCTGGGTGGACCGAAAGGCGTCACCATCTCAGCCAATACACGTTGTGACATCAAAAATTCCAGAAATGCTCTCCGCATTTTTAAGTTTCTGTTCTTCCTTATTCTGTTTTTTCTAAATAACCAGGGAACGGAGAGTTTTCATGTTTAGTCTACATGACAGGCTCAGGGGGACCTATTGGAAACTATGAAGACCTGAAAAAAATGGATTCTGACAAAACCACCCCTTTAAATCTTTTCCTTGAGCCAGTCTGTGCTATTATGACCCTTTACAGAGTTAATGAAAAGTCACTTAGCCCCATCTGGTGATTAGATCCGGAATACCACGATTGTAAAATCTCTGTCGCCGTCACGGTACCCAGGAAGTCACATGTCTCACGAGGGTTAGGCTAACCCAAAGTGGCTAGCTGTTATGCTAGTGCTGGAGTGTTTTTAGCTCATGATTCCTGATTTTTTTTCAATCTCTCGCTGCTTGAACACAGCTGATTTCTTTGAAGGAGTAAATAACCGCTCCTGTAGAAAACTATGAAGGCTGAGGAGACATTTCAACAGTTAGATTTAGGCGTTTATAAGCAAGAACTATGGGCTATTTTATTTAATGCAGTGATTTAAAATGGACACCAGAGGGAGCCCAAAACAAGCAAAACTGCATATTATCACTTTAAACAGACGTAAAGTGCCAGCAAATAACTCCAACATCTACTGTTCACCCTCCTGCTGAGTGTGCTAAGCTAACACAGCTAGCAGCTGCTGCTCGGTCACCAAATATGGAAGCGACGTTCACTGAAGGGGCTTTTTATTCGTATTTCAGTTTTAGTTTCATTTTGTATTGGTTGTTTGTTTCGTACTTACCTGAATCTGTCAGACAGATAAACACTGGACCGGTGTTACGACTCGCTGAATATTCCTACAGCAGCACCGATAGAGTAAGAAACACCAACCCATTAACACGGTTAAACTGGAAAAAAAGCCAGTCTCTGATTGTTTCCCTCCCCACCACCGTGGTTATACTTTTTTTTCTGAAGACAGGTTGCTACCGTTCTTTCTGTCTGTCACGAAGTGAGTAAATAAATCAGCGCTGCTCTCGGAGGAGGAGGAAACACACTTTGCTTGCAGCTGGGAGGAGTTTGTGTTTAAAAAGAGCATTATTATTTTAACGTGGGCTGCGTCATTTGATTTCAACCAAACATTGTTAATAATCAAGACATTTATTCATAGGGGGACAAATAAATCGTTCTTGAGAAACGGGTGGCGATTGGCTCAGCCATTGCCGATAATCAATAGATTCATCTGATTGTCCAACCTTATTGTGAACTCCCCAATTATTACAAACCATGTTTTTGGAGGTTACTTTGTCAGACAAACAGCCTTTTGGAGAACTTTATCATATTAGGTTGGATGCATTTACCTTTAATCTATTATAGATAAATTATTCAGCGATTCTGTGATCTGTCCAGCTTCCAATAACTTTTTATATAGTTATCAAAAATCTTCCTTTTTATAGCACATGAGAAAAGTAATAAAATGCATATTAATCTTAAAATTAACCTTCGCTAATATGTTTGCATGTTAGTTGAGAAATAGTTGGATTTTTATTTCAACAAACACCTGATTAAATGCTATTTTATGACTCTTTTGTTCACTGAGGTTCTCTGTACTTTACCAAGACTTGTGTAAAATCACATCTATCATTTGAGGTTATATTTACACAGAAAAAAAAAGAAAATTTGAACAAATCAATACCTTCCTGTGCTCACCTTATCTTTTGTGTTTACTATATGTTTATAGTTGTATTTAGTGTTGGAAGCGCGATCTCTCTGGTAACATTTCTTTAGGATGACTTCTCCAGTCATCTTAAAGGACAATTATCTTTCTGTTTACTAGCATCATTAGAGGGTTGAGCTGCACAGCTAAACATGTTCTGCTTCATCTGAGAACATCACCCAGTCTGACGCTCATAATTAATGACTGCTGATACTAATCAGTGGGATTGAGCATGCAAAGCTCTTTGATGCCACTTGAGATTGCTTCACTGTCCTGCACAAACCCTGTATCATCAATTCTGTTTGTCTGCGAGGACAAACATGAATTCTAAACTTTAAAAAAAAATCTTTTAAATTTAAATTTTACAGTAGAATTGATAGAAATATGTTTAAATCCTTTGTTAAGCTAGTTTTTTGAAACTGGTGACACTTAATGCAGATAAATATTTATATTAATTATTAAAAAACAGAAATGCAGCATATATAGTCTTGATTAAAATATTTTGTTGCCTATCAGGATTGTAATTTAGCCCCTAATCTCCCCCCCCCCCCAAAAAAATCACATATCCACAATATTTATTTTTCTTTATGCTGAAGGACTCATTTACTCTCCTTTTTTGTCATTAATGGAATTATCTTATCTATTACACATTACTTTCTTTATTTTGCCCACTAGAAAATTAAAATATTTCCATACTATTTTGTTTTTACCCATGACTGGTTTTAGTTTTCATTCCAAAATCAACAGAATACAAGTTTTGATCTCCTCTTTGTCCCTCTGGCGCAAAGGTAAATAGATCTCTCTGAGCGCTGCCAACAAATAGATGATGATTTTTGTTATTGAAGGATGCTTTCATTCCCCTCCACTCTCCTCCTTCATAAAGGGTAATGGATCAGACAATCACTTTCAGACCGGATCTATTCTGGACCATCAATGTGTCGGCAGTCCTCAAACCATCGCCCTTTTACAACCATCAATACTAATAGCATCATCTACAGACAATTATTCCCATAGAAGCGCACGGAACAGCGAACAAATCAAAGCCAAATTGGATTATGAATGTAATGCAGTGTAATGCCCCCTCGAGAGTCAATTGATCACAGAAAGACTCGTCAATCGTTGGTATCTCGTGGAAACCTTGTAACTCCAGCAATGATAACTGTACAACTGTAACTTTTATATATTGGCTAAATCTTTTGAAGATTTTTAAATTTTCGTCCAAGTCCAAATAAAAAACAAAAACATGTAAAGAAAAATTTAAGTTTCTGAGAATGTTGTTTCCATCAAAACTCACATTAATCTTTGAAAACACTGAATCCTTAATGTCTCTGAAATTGCAAATCATCATTTTTCTCTGTCAACTTCATGCACTGTCCTAGGAATATTAATAATGTGTTGTTTCTATTGAGGCTCTTATTGCACGCTCTTATTTCCTAAACATGTGACTTAAGGATGCCTCCTTGAGCAGGGTCAATATTCTGCATGCTAAATCCTAGTTAAGGTCAACATTTTTCCATGTGAAATTGAATGATATTTGCCCTTTCACCTGTTGTTTTACTGGTTACTTTGCTAAAATTACTTTTTTTGACCAAAAGGGGTATTTTCCATGTACTTTTAGTGTGATCTGAGTGCATGTTTCAATAAATTAGATTAGTTATTCTATGTTTAAAGATGCTTTTTAATGTCTAATGAGGATACTTGAGGTCAATATGGGCCAAACTGATCCTGAAGCAGGATTTAATCATGTGATATGAATTACCTGTGAGTGCTTGTTTCCATAAATGCTCATTAGTTCATTCATCTTACTTATAAGGGTTTGGTATTCAAGGCCCCCTGACTTCCTACTTTCCTAGTTCATATTTGAATGAACAGCCATGTGCATCAGAGTTAAGACTGACATATGTTCTTCTTTGTAAACTAATGTATTTAAATGGATATGGATCCAAACAGATTGGACGGTCCCTTCTCTTCATTTTTGAAATTCTTCCCACTTTGATCCTATAATGGCGTGGTTGGAATGGGGAAGATGTCCTGCTTATATTTTTGCTAATCCAGATGTATTTTCTTCAACCTACAGTTAATGAAGAGGGATGAAGCATTACACAAATATTTTATAAAAAAACAGAAGAAAAAATGAATGCAAGAGCAAATAGCTTTGGATAATTACCAGACACGTCTAATACAGCACCATTGCACTGCAGTAACTAAGCAGGAAAGAGGGAAATGTTAAATGATACAAATTATTTTTCCTTAATTAATATGATTGATTGCTAGGCATTGATGTTGAGAGGAGAGGGGGGTGGATTGTGTGAAGGGAAAGTTTGCACAGACATCATTAGTTTTTCCCCATTTAAAGATTAATCAGAAGAGGCTGGGCTCTTTAATTCTGTCATTTGTATATTTAATGGGCTGCTGCAGAATCTATGGGTGTAATTAGCTAGCTGCCGCGCTCTCATTAATACGCCAGGCTCTGATTAATGCCAGCAGAGAGCTAACATGACTGGAGTTATTCAGGTTATGTTGTGTAGATGATTACACACAACCTCCACTGTTTACTGAGACAGAGAGGAGAAACAATGCACATGAAACAATACCACCTCATGAATAAGACCATAAACTAGAAACGGATCAATACTGGTACCGGTTAACGTTACAGACCATGTCATTTTATTTTTACATACAAAGTAAGTGTTAAATTTACCTGACACACTTTTCAGTAATTTCAACAAGAATACTGTGATGATCTTTCAGAAGAAGGTTGTTCATCATGAAAACAAAAGGTACTGCCCATGCCAACCTGATGAAAGCCTTCCTAGACCAGACTTAGATCTGGTGTCTTTACTGGGCTTTAACAAAACAAGATCAAACATCCCTTATAGATTTATTTGTCATATTTTCCACTTTGTAATCAAAAATACTGTCTTTATAGTTCTGTTTTAGAATGTTAAAATCATTTTTTTGGGTTAGTTATTTCAGGTTTTAAAACTACATTTTAGTTTTTTGTTTAAATAATTTTTTATAGAAACGTACCTCGCTTTCTTCTGCTCATCTGGGACATGGGGGCAGCATTCCAAGTAGGGAATCCCAGACATTTCCTCTCCCTGGCCACCTCCACCTTCCCACCCTCCTCCAGTTGTGCCCCAAGGTGTTCCCAGACCAGTCTGGAGATGTACCTCCTCCAGCATATCCAGTGTTGACCTGGGGGTCTCCTGTCAGTACGACATGCCCAAAACACCTCCCCAGGGAGGCGTCCAGGATGCATCCTGACCAGATTCCTGAGCCACCTCAACTGGCTCCTCTTGATGTGGAGCAGCAGTGGTTCTAATCAGAGTCCCTCCCGGATGTCTGAGCTCCTCAACCTATCTCTAAGGCTGAGCCCGGCCACCCTGCAGAGGAAACATTTATCCACTTGTATTCACAATCTTGTTCTTTCAATCTTTCAATCATTATCCAAAGCTCATGACCATAGGTGAGGATTGGACTAACTACTGCTAAGTGAGTCCGTACCTATCAACTAGATAGAGCAGCTACACTTAGCTCAAAGTGGATGTTTGTGCAAACTCACAGGAATAATTAAACCATCAACAAGCACCCTTACTTTCTAGGATCTGAACCTGCTAATATGGTGATGCATAATCTAACAGACCAGAACAAGAGTTTATACATTTAAGTTTCATAAGTTTATGAAAAGGCAGAAGTAATCATTTTGTTTTGTTTTCATTACAGCAGCAGAGGAATACATAATATAATTTTTCCTTTATCCACACACTTGATCAAGGAGCTGCTGTGCCAGATGTGTGATTGTATGTTCATAAATCAGACGGGTGTGCAGACATGGCTTTCTGATTTCCAGTCAGGTGTGATGTTGTGCATAGTTACCATTAATTATCTCAGTAGTTCCAGATGTCCATCCATCATGTGTGAGAGCAACAGCACAAAGCAAAGGATGAGTTGTAGATAGCTGTAGCTTGTACTTTCTTATAAAAGGTTAGTAAAAGTTTGTAGCTGGCTGTAATGATGACAGGTCTAAACTTATCACTTTCAAACACTTTGGCTGCTATGTAGGGTTTTTTTTGTGTGTGTTTGTTTTTAAACACATCTGAATTGTTAGGCTGTTGGGTGTACACTTCAGTTTGTTGTTTTCTCTCATACTCATAATGTGTACATTCTAGTGAAACCTTTTCAAATATGTGAGGAAGTTTTACATTAACCAGCTTCATGCAACATATAGTTTTTGTTCATTTTTTATTATAGCTGCTGTAGGTAACTGTGGTCTGCTTCGGACACTACATCTCCAAACTTCTGAGTCATTTACTATATATGTGTAGCAAAGCAAAAGATTATGATGTTCAGTATTTCAAAGTACTGTTTAAATTATAAAACGTGTGAAGCTTCTGGCTGAAGGGATTGATATACAGTAAACATGTTTGAACATGTGTTTCTCTTAGAATTTAATGTACAAACAGGGATGTGAGTGCATCATGTTGTTTTCTGTTTCTGCAGTTGCACTGTGCTTTGTGTGCATGTGTGTGTTTGTGAAGTGTTTTTGATTGTACTGCATGTGGGACACAGTCACCTGTCATGGTGCATGCTCAGGTTTGTCTGTTGATGGCTCCAAAGTGGTTGTCAGTGTGAAGTAGCACAAATCCAGTGGGAAAATCTGCAGGAAGTATTGCTGAGCTTGAACAGTGTCACTAGATGCTGTACGCTTGACATGCTTAGCCAACATCTTGTCTATCACTAAAAGAGATTACACAAATGTCCTCTTTATTATATGTAAACACTGTTTCCTGTTTCTGTTTTGTGGATTTAAGTTGGGGGGGGGGGGGCAATCTGCAATTTAAAATTCAAAATTAAATTCTGAGGATGCGAAAATATCTTTGTTGAACTGGGATTGGAAAAGATAGAAAGGAGAAACGAAGATGCAAGAAGGAAAGCATATTCAAAGGAGGGAGTGGGTACAAAAAAGATGAATAAAAGGGTCACAAGAACGATGAGGAAGGTTAAAAGCAAAATGATGAAAGATAGGAAGGATTGAGAGATTGAAAAGGTGTGATAGAAGGAAAGAAAGAAGGTTAAAGGGGGCTAATGTAATGTCAAGTGTCTGTCATGACTTCACTCTTCTCTGTTGTGACAAGGTCATGAATGTAAATGACACATACCTGCTAGATGTACAGGATTCAAGTTCAGTGTAAGAACATATTTGTACACATTCTCCTCAGCATAACTAACATGACATCACTGGAAAACTTAAAACAGCTGTAAACAATTTGACATGTTTATTAATCAGGTCAGATGTTGGTCCAGTTGCTTTGCAGCAAGAAGTTTGCAGGTTTGATTCTGAGACTGGACCGTTCTGTAGAGTTTGCGGGTTCTCCTCGTGCATGTGTGAGTTTTCTCCGTCTGATCTGACTTCCTCACATGGACTAATATCATTGATTGCACATTTCCACACCAGGAAGCTGTTTTAGGAACCAGGCTGGGGCCTTTACTCCTGCATGTTTTCACTAAAGTACCCAGGGCCAAAGCAGACTATGAGGGTAGAATTTTACCTGAAACCAGCCCTGGTAGGGATGTACTATTGTTGTAACTGAAAGTTTCTCTCTGTGGTAGAGGAGCAATCCACACTCGTGATTGGTTGAGTATCTCCAGCTTTCCCAGTGAAATATCTATTAGAAATGTTCAGAATAAGAACTGAGGCAGCTCAGTTCAAGCGGGATCAGATGGGTAAATTAACTGGGTGGGTTCATGAAGTGTTAGGTTTGATGTGTTCTGAGGAGGACCCAAGGTGCAGGATGAGGCAGTGACAGCAGGCAGGTGGTTCCAATATAATTTATTACCAAACTGAGGACAGGACTAAGAAACAGGTTAACACAGTAGGATCCAACAGGGAGTGAATGAACTGAACGGTATAAATAGGGAGGGAGCTAATTAGGGAGACGAGACACACCTGGAGGGAATGAGTACTGGGAGACTGAGGAGGAACACGGGGAGGAACCAAAACCTGCAGACTAAAGGGGGCGAAAAACAGCAAAACGGGGAGGAAACTACTAACAAAACTAAACACGAAGAGGAAGAAAACGAAAGGAGCTTGGGTTTATTTTTGTCCTCCATGAAAAAACATTGTCAGTTTTGCAATGAAAGCAAATTATTTTTGGTTTGCAAATTGAAAAACAACATCTGACTTATCATCCAGGCTAAAATTAGAATAAATTAAATCTAATCATGAGAGTTCTATAGACATCTAAATCTCATCATGGACATGAAATAGATGTCTGTGTTTTGCTGAGATTATTAAGAAAATAAACATCTTATGTGAGACTCCAACTTGGGGTCTTTAACTAAATAATACTTCTTACTAAGACAATAATTCACAGCAGTCTTAAAGGGATAGTTTACATTTTTTGATGTGAGGTTCTGTGGAGTTACCTGTAGTCCATATCTTACCTGAAGTAGACAAAAGGATCCCAGTTTGGAGAATCAGAGAAACATTCTTATAAAAGGGTGAAGCTAATCGCTAGTTAAGTCGTAGCTCAGATGTGATGAGTGTAAAGGCTGGATATGGTCCAGGAACCACCACTTGGACAATTACTGGTTTATGTTAGAGTTGCATCTTAAAGTATTTTAGACAGTAAGTAAAACAGGAGGAAATGTGTTGTTGGGCTTGATTAATTCTAAGGAAAGAGTCTAATGTAAATTAAATTATTATATGATTCAGCAATCAGGGTTCAGCAAACTAACCACCTGTTTACATTCAAAGCAGTCAAACAGGAGAGAGATCTGTGAGATCCAAGCAGCTACTGTGTGATCTGTAGTGAGACTGGATCTAGTTAAATCTAATAGTAACTGCTCTCCTGACAGTGGAAATGTTTTCTGTTTTTTCCCTAAATGTAAAATGCCAAAGTGTCCAACTTGTTCTGAAATTGAGTGAAAACTAGAAGGCTTGAGATTAGTCTATTTGAATTCATTTTCAGCTCGCCAAGTAATTGTTCGACTTCTCTCCACACTAAGTGAATTCACACTAATTATTTTGCAAACCGTGTGGCTTGTGTTGAACCCCAGATTGCCTCCATTCAACTCCTCAGATCTTCCCACACTTTTATTCTCTGTGGAGACAAAAGACTGAAAGACACACGTCTTCATAGACGCACACATAAACCTTCAATGTCTGTGTTGTTCTGTGGATCTAGTAGTGGATTAAGATCCAATCTCTGATCTATCGTAACATGACAGAGCAGCAGGCTGGTTGAATTCTCTGCTTTTTGTGTCTGAGTGTGTACAGTATGTGTGTCTAATGCTGAAAGGATCAGTACGTTTCTCACATTGCTAATGCTTTGTAAAAAAAAAAAAAAAGGGCAGGTTATGTATTTTAATTTTGGGGGATGCTTACCTGCCTATATGTTCTATTTTATTTATATTTATTCAACATTTGTTTCTAAAGTTAAACATAAATATACATTTAGATTTAAAATTTAAAAATTAGAAGAAAGTGATAAAAATTGATGTCTAAAAGGCTTAAAAATCAAAGTTACTCATGATTCATTTTTCATTTTCACCATTTCCTTTTATTGAATTTTCCTAAAAGTAAAAGATATGTTCAGTCTAGTAAATCCCGTTTTGATCTTCCAGTATACATGACAGGTACAAAGTTTGAGATAGAAAATAAAAATTACTCAATGAGAAGTGTTGAAGTGTAGTAGTAGATCTATTACTATGACTGTTTCCTTAATGGTATGTTTTCTCCGAAGTTTCCATACTACGATTATCCATAGCAGTTTGTTTGGAGTAAAAACAGTCTATTTAGGACATCAGTGTTAATTAGACACTGTTACTGAGAGAATAACACATTCTCTTAATTCTTTTAGGAAAATGCAGTGCATCATACAAAAACCTCATGCCATGCTTTCCCTATTCTGTCTCTAGGACGTCTTTGATTTAAAAACAATATATTTGTCATTGCTGTTGAGCAATATTTTTATTAAGGCGCTTTCTTTAGACACAGACATGTCAATTCACTTCCTGTACTTCACCATTTTGTAAGGAACAAAACCAATACTGCATACAGTTAGATTTACGGTTTACATAGACTTAGTTATTTTTAACATATCACTGCAGAATTATAAATGTTGCATAAATAACCTTTAAAATGCACACTGTATAGAGTTGAAATTGTCCATTTCATTTATTATTTAAACAAATCTATGTGATAAAAATTTACATTTTCTAAGTATTGTGAAGTTGTTTAACAAATGTATCATGAAGTAAAATCTAATTTTTGTATTGTTTTCTTTGTGACTCCTAACTCTCTTTTCTATCCGATGTACTTCAGGTGTTGGGTTGAGTTTCAAGACTTGGTCCCCAGATGGCCTCCTGCTCTGCGCCTTCTCCCCAAATGATCAAGAAGAGTTTCTGGCGCTCCAGATAAAAAATGGGCGCCCTTACTTTTTGTTTGATCCTCAGGTACTGCTATCTCACTTTTAAAATACATTTTAATATGTTAGTTTTCCAATTGTCAGGGGCGGCACTAGCTCAGTTGGGAGAGTGGCCGGTCTGGTAACCGGAGGGTCACCGGTTCGATCCCCAGCTCTGGCTGGGTTAGATTGTCGTTGTGTCCTTGGGCAAGACACTTCACCCAACTTGCCTGTTTGAATGTGAGTGTGACTGTGTGTGAATGTTGGTGGTGGTCAGGAGGGCCGATGGCGCAGAATGGCAGCCTCGCTTCTGTCAGACTGCCCCAGGGCAGCTGTGGCTACAGACGTCTGTCGTAGTTTACCACCACCGGTGAGAATGACTGTGTGAATGAATAATGCAACTCTGTAAAAGCGTCTTTGAGTGACCTAGAAAAGCGCTATATAAAACTGATGCATTATTATTATTATTATTAATTGTATTACAAACTTACAAAAGAGGAAAGAAACTGGGTCTTCTATTTTTTTTATATATAATTTCTTTGATACACAAAAACTGTGGCTGATGACATCATGTGTTTTGGGGTGGCCGTTCATCCACATTTAAGCCTGCATGTTGACTGACAACCGACAATGTGGAAATTTGAATTCTATTGGCTGAAAAAGTTTGCCGGTCCGAGAATTCAAAGGGGTCTAAAGGATGAAGGAAGGTCTTCAGAAGAAAATGTTGTGAATCTCTACCCATAGATCATAGTTTAGACCTGAAATATAATTTCAAACATTTATAAAACTTTTATATATAAAAAAAATACTCAGCATAGCACCTTTAATCTTCTCACTGTCTCACACTGTGACAAACAACATTGTGATTCACAAACCTCTAAACCAGCCTAAAGTCTTATTTCGACTTCCTTGAAGTTAATTTAATAATTGGTTTTGTTTTGCAGCTGGGAGAATGTGTCTTTAAATCCTGCTGCATTCACTAAAGCTGGGAAATGGGAAGTTAGATATTCAGTTTTTTTTTTCTGTAACAGCAAAGTATCATAAAAAATGTGTCCAAGACATGGAACCTCCTGAAAAGTGCTGCATTACTTAGAGTGCAAAAATGTTCAGTGTGTGACTGTATGGATGTCTGTTATAGAATAGACGATGTTAAAATTTGCCATAATAGAGTTAAACCCTTTACTAAATATCCATAGCTGAGGTGCAGACATGGGAAGGTATTTTAGAATAAAATGCTGATGTTCAGTTTGTTGTATCAGCTGTTGTAAACCATCATGCAGGAAACTGCAGGTTCTCTGCAGGTTTAATGTTTCTTTTAGCCTCTGCATTCAAAAACACTGCCTTATGTCAGACAAAGGAGTGGAACCAAAAGAAGAACTGATGCTTGACGTGTATTTCTGTGTTCTATGGATCTTTAACCCATTTTCATTCAACAGTTTGTTCAAATTCAATCATTCATTTACTTTGCCTACTTAATTTTTTATTTTTTCATCTAATCTACCTTTCCTTCTATGTTTTTTCTTTTTTCCCTCAACCTGTTTCTTCTATTTTCTCTCTCACTCGCTCTCATCTAGTAAATGTGATCTGTAGCCCCTCATTGGTTTCTGTCAGGGAGACAGGGAGAAGGGGAAAAACTTTGAAAGTGTGTCAACGTTTGAATTGGACTGCAATTAACTCATTCCCTGCAGTCACCACGCGTGAATACCAATTGCAAGCTAATTAAGCCTTGCACCCTTGCACTCACACACACACATGCACACACTTACACATCCTTGCATTCGTGCAAGCCCCCGTTTCCCTAATCCATCCATACAGATACATGTAGAGGGGTTAAGGAGTCAATGACTTTGATGATGAAAGCGATGATAGGCGATGATTCCACAAACTTCCATAAGGCCACCAACTAATTAAACACTCATGTACTTTTGTTCCCTATCAGGATCATTGCACAGCACTGTTATGCAAACGTCTTCACCGGGGTAGAACTATGTAAAGTATCTGTATGTACAGGATGTCTCATGGATCATGCTGAGTGCCCATGTCGATGTGTGTGTCTGGTTGTTCTCCTAGATTGGTGATGGGCTGTCGGTCTGTGTATCTTCTCCAACTGTGTTGATTCCTTTGTTTGGGTCAGTTCGAGGTAATTAACAGTGGGAGTGGTGTCACGGCTTATTAGTGTTCCCCTAGATACATATAGCCGGGCCCATTACTTCCCCCTATTAGCCTGTTGAGCTAGCCTAATGGGATTACCAGTGCAGGGGGGTAATTTAGCATGACACAAGGAAGTGATATACTCATAAATATGTGCATGTGTGAGCTGCCACAGATAGTGAAGAACACTTTAAAACACTTTTCATGAGTTAATAAGATTACCTAACACACTAGAGTTAGATTTTTGTGGATGAAGCGTTAAAGGTTATTACCAGAAGTTATTCTTCTTTTTCTTGAAACTTTTAATTAGAATTATAGTAACCGAATAAATAAGAAAAAATGAATGCTATGGTAGCATATTAAATTTAAAAATCTTATAAGAAAATCACTCTTTGGATAATAAATGAAAGGAGGCTCAATTATTCTGCAAATATTATTGAAGCCTTCTTCCATAATGTGTGCCCAGAATGGAAAAAAGATATCCTAAGGTTCAGTTAGTTGGAAAAAAATCTGTCCAGATAGAGATTTGTTTCCTTTTTGGGGAACAATAATGTTCTGATAATGTAAACCATAAAGTTCCTGAAGAAACTTGGAGAGGGACTTCCACTTCACTTTACACAGAAACTGCAAATCCTTGGAGAGCGGCTCAGCCAATCAGAGAATTCCCACCTTGTTTCCTGCCTTGTATGAAGCAGAAAAGGGGTGTGACTTCTAATCCTAGTTTTGGATCTGGATCTGGGCAGTTCAGCTCAAGTACAATGAAAAAGATGCTAGATTTCACATCTACTGTTCACCTTTTCTGGCAAGTTTTGAGCAAACTGTAGGTCGTACAGAAATGAAAGTTGCAATACCTGAAAGTAGACAAATTAACCCACAGTTTGAAATGTACCGGTAATTCATGACTGTACTCAAAATTGTGTAGTTATTCAGCGTTGTCCATGATTTAAAAAAATTCTGTCAGATACTTCTCCCTTTTAGGTCACATGATCTGCTTGAGTGAAGAGACAGAAAAGACATTAAATCTCCAAACAACATTGAATAACTCCCACAATGTTTTGAGTACAACCAAACATTTTTTTTGAAAATGTAGCATTTCTAGTGTACTGCAATTCTTTGGGAGTGAGATTTCTCTGGGACTTACGGTTTTCTCGTAAATCACCTGAGAATGTGCAGAACACTCCTATCTTTTCACATAACTTTTATTCTGCTCACCTCTCTTTCTGGTAGAAACAATTTCTCTGTCAATTGAGAGCTTTTATTTGGAGCGATAATCTTATTTTTAAAAAGTACCCTCAGCTGAGAGCGCAAGAACAGTACCTTTAAGAGTACCATGACATGGACAAGACTTTGAAACCCCTGAAGGTACGATGGGGTTTATGCACGGTCACTTCCTGGTTGCGATAGACTCAGCCCCTCCCTTCCGGTTCAACGCTGTTCCCACACAAACTGGACAAAATGGATTTTTTTACCCGTTTTCTTCAAGACCTGCCGCGCATCACGGTAAACGATGTCCACCGGATTTTTGAAAAACACACAGAGACGTCTGCGAGCAAGCGGGTGAAGGACTTTAAGCTGTATATAACCAGCTTTATTCATGAAATTGAAGGTAAGCTAACAGCGTTAGCTCGTAGCTTCCATCATCAAAAAACAGTGAGACAAATCTATATAGCCGTGATCGTGGGCTCCAACTGCTTCCCAACTTTCAACTTTCTCTGGTCTAGCTGTACGTTATCAAACACCAAGTCTTCATTCACCAAAAGAATAGTTGTTCCAGTGAAATAACACACGAACGGCGCCACGCCTCCTCCTTTAGCCTCCTCCTTTAGCCTCGTCCACTCGACTCTTTGACTACTGTGCTGCAAAGTGTGGACTGCAGACACGGTGTGGTTAGAAATGATCACGTTTTCTCTTCTTAAGTTCACAATCCTTCCTTTTTGTAGTTATTTATTCAGTGGAAATGTGTGGAAACGGACTGATGAATTATATTCAGCTGATGCGGTACACAACGGAGCACAGCAGTGTTCAGCTGTCGAGGCTTCCCGTCCGCTGATACTTATATGATGGCTTCATTTCTTAGTGCTATAATATATATATCATACTGTACTATACTATACTATTACTCGTTTTGATTATAAACAATATCTTTAGCTGGAAATGCACTCTAACTCTGGAAATCTTCACGTTTCAAATGGAACCGGAAATGGTCCCGCGAGGTAATTTTAAACCGGAAGTTCTACTAAGTACTCTGTACATAAAGCCTATTGGGTACTTGAATTTTTCTGAGTGTAGGATCTGAATATTATGATATAAAACAGATTTTTTTTTCTTTACTTTGTTCATTTACCCCTTTGTGTTTGAGTTTTTGTCACTTAATTGTGCAACAAATACAGTTATATTTGATGTTTACAACAGTTTAGTGCTGCCATAAACAGCTTTGAGCAGCTCTCATTAGAGTGGATTAGTGTTGTGCACTTTCTGCTTGTGTTTGTGGTATTTGTGTGTTTAGTGATTGCATATGTGCATGTGGCTTTAGCATCATATACCGTATATTAAAGATATTGGCATTGAGGCATCTCACAGCAGACACAAACATCAGTCAAGTGCTGCACCACTCAGTGGATGACACCAACTCATCAGTGGGCTTTTCTAAATTGAAGTGTGTGTTTCATCCAGCTATTTACTCCTAACAGGCATAACATCTTTTGCTGATACTATATGTTGCCTGACAAAATAAAAGTGACCGCCAAGGTTTTTTTTCTGCTTCCTGGTAAAACCTCCATCAATCTTTTGCTTATTGAACAGACCCACTTGAGGAGCGGTTATGCTCTAAATGTCTGGCTCAAGGGCACTTCAGCAGCCGTTTCTAGGAGACTTTAGTGTTTATTTTTACCTCCGGTACTTCCTGTGCAAGTGTTCCAAACAAGTGTTAGAGAGGTGAGAAAAAGACAAGATTTAAAAACAGCTCCTGGTCTGCTGCCTTGTTGCGTTGAGCTGTAATGGTTGTAAACATGTCAGAGGCTGATATACTCTGACATTCATTCATTTATTGATCTCATCATTAAATCTTCATCACTGTGTGTCTCTTAAGATGTGTTTATGTGCACAAATGTTGTTCTTCAGCGTCTTTGCCTACTCGCTAAAAGCTGATCACAACAATGATGTCATACTTAATAGGCAGTGAAAAGCCCTTTAACAACATTTTGATGATTATATGTACATGTTTGTGTCCTTTCTAAGGTGCTATGTTTGCGATAGTGTCATCTGTGTTTAATGGCTAAGCTTGTTCACAGAGGAGTAAAATTACATTTTACAAAGTAAGCACGTTTAATTACGGTGCAACACAAATAGTGGTCTATTTGGAGCCGACCATCATATCACAGATTGCTGTAGGACACATAGATCTCTGAGCAGTTTGAATAATGTCCCTGTTCCAGTTCTTGTCTGGATTGTGGGTTCAGCTGCTTGTTCTGGTCTGTGTAGGGTTCTGCGGTGGCTGTGGGTGTGCAGGGTGACGGAGGACGCAGCTACAATGATGGACACTGGCATAGCATAACAGCAACGAGGCGAGGGGCCGTGGGAACAATCGTTATAAACGATCAATACAGCGGTAACTATTCTCATATTCATACTGACCACAGTGTGTGTCTGCCGTCTGTGTGGGTGTGTGAGTGGAAAACTGAGTACAGTCTGCTCAAGTGCTCACGAAAGGATGAGCACACAAGCTTGGATATGGATGATGTGAAACTGACAGGAGCATATACTTATGTTTGTGTTTCTGTTTTTGAATTTATAAACAAGTTCAGGTTATGCATTGATGCAGGAATTCATGCAAAAGGAGGTCCAAATACGTATTGAGTGCGTATGAATGAACAGACTTCATAGAAGCCTGACATTTCTGTTTAAAATCTTTTTTTTTATTGATCCCATGTAATATTTTGATTCTCTGAGACACAAAATTTTAGGTTTTTGTTAAATTTTAAGCCATAATCAGAACAATTACATGAAAAAAGCTTGAGATATTTCACTCTGTGTAATTATTGTGTATATTTGAGTTTCACTTTCTGAAATGAGGGCCAAAAAATGTGCAATTTTTTTCTTTAGAAATGTACAGAAATGTCATTGTCACGGTTTGTTTATTTTTTTCCCCTATTCTCTCAAATTTACTAAGGTTTGTTCAAATGTGCAGGTTCCTACCTAAAAAGTTAAAATATATGAAGATAATTCCAAGTGTTGTATTTGCATTTTGTAGCTGTTTGTATGCTGCACTGATGTTACCATTGCATGTATGAGATGTGCATACGTGTAATCTGAGTCTGCTTTACTCCACTGTTCTCATTATTTACCTTTTTAATTCATTTGTTCTCTGCACTGTTGCACCACCATTTTACCCTGATGATCACAGGAAGTGCATCAGCCTCCAGCGGTAGCAGCATTATTGGAGAGAACATGGGGGTGTTTGTTGGAGGGCTGCCTGAAGACTTTAATCTTTTACGGAAAGATTCAGGTAAATATGAACTTCTTCACCTTTATAAATTTTACAGTGATGTGAAAAAGTGTGCGTCCCTTTCCTAATGTCCTAATTTTTATGTCAACTTAAATGTTCCATATCATCAATTAAATATTATTACTATAAAAAGATCATACCACTGTATATATTTTGGATTTGTGACCCAGACCTGGCTTTGAAATGAACCCTCATAATCAGACTGGCTCTGAAACTATAAAGTACTAATAATGAGCCATGAATAGAACCTCAGGTGTCAAACACTTCTTGAGTGAAAGCATTGGGTTTAATCATTTTTGGCTGTCAGTATTTCCACTTTTCCCTGCCTCACCAGGAGATGTTCAGCTGGTTCGACAGGGCTTCTCCGGCTGCCTCAGAGACGTGAGTTTAAAGATGACCGACAGCCCGTCAGAGGAATGGCATTTCCTGGACTGGACGACAGCCACAAAGAAGGTGGCAGTGTATGAAAGCTGGGAGGGATGTCCTCTTCAGGCTGTAGATGGAGCCCATTTTCTAGGTCACGGTAGGATCACACTGATTGGTTCATAGCTGCTTTTCTTCTAGGACAGTTTGCAAATATAATGCATGTTTATACTCTTATATAATATAGGAGCTGAACCACTAGCTCTCTTAAATGTGAAGATGTGTAACTTTAGACAGAACCTTGTAACCTTCAACGTGTGACAGATTTTAAATTTGAAGTTTTCCTCACATGTATTCGCTGATTACTTCCTTATTGCTTGCAGGATACTTGGAGTTAAACTCAGGAGTTTTCACTGGTGGACAGAACTTTGACATTTCGATGGATTTCAGAACCGATCAGCTGAATGCCCTTTTGCTGTTTTCATACAACACAGAAGCAGACGACTATCTGCTTGTAAGAGCAAGGATGAATTTAAAGTAACTGTTAAAAGACTGGAACTATTTATTCTTACTTACTGCCGTGTGTGTTCAGGTGGAACTGGAAGCCGGTCTCTTGTCCTTCATTCTTGCGGCTGATGGTCATGTGACTGAGCTCAGCATGTGGGTGGGGCTCAGCTACTGCGATGGAGACTGGAAACAGCTGTCATTGGCAAAACGCGGCTCTGTCATCTCTGCTGCGGTGAATGACTGGGCTGAGGAAACGAGGGGAGCAGGAGGGGCAGCAGGACTGAGGGTTGATTCACCGTTGTACTTGGGTGGCGTGCCAGCTGACCTCATACATTCTGCACTGGATGCCCAAAGTCACAAACATGGTGATTGTTAATCAAATCAGACACATTGCTACGTTTGCCTATAACTAATTTAAAACTCACATTTTAAATAACTCGGCCTGTGTTTTACACAATCTGATGTGCAGCAGGTGGATTTGGGTTTTCTTCTCTCCATCTCTCTATTCACTTTCTGTTCATGTGTCTATGATCGTTTTGACTTCTCCTCCTTTCCACAGGCCTGGGAGGTTGCATACGGCGTCTCACTATTCGCCGTGGTGAAAGAAGGCCTCCTGTCAGTGAAAGCGTTAATCTCTCTGTGGCCTCCCGTCGTTCTGCTCGAGTCTACTCAGACGGCTGTCCTGCCAGTGAAAGCCGGTTCAACTGCAGAGGAAATGATTCAGTGCTGGTCTACAGTGGGAGGCAGATGCAAGCCACAGATTATAGTTTACAGCCTTTCACAGGTGTCACTTCATGCTGTTCAATACTTGTACAGCATTACACCAAGACAGGAAGAGTAATCACTTTATAAACACTTTCTCAACAGTACTTGGGTGCTTCTGTTATTGAACTTTCTTAAACAGCATTTAAGAACTAAATACTTACATCTGTAAAGTTATATCCAGACTATCATTATAGTAGAGTTTGAAATGATGAAATCATTTGTTATTGTTAGAAAAAACTGGGGGATGTTTTTACACACTGACATTATTGTTTTAATTGCAACGCAAATAAAACGTTGGCCCTAATTTTATCAGCTAATGTCACAGAATACGTGTGGCCCTTCTTAATGACTGAGCCATGTTCACAATTTACTTTAATTAGTAGTAATTGTTTTATTAATTATCATGTTCATTGAGTTCAGCTCTGTGTTGACATGTGAACAGATGCATCAAAATTTCTTTAGAAAATATTTTATTGTATTGGTGTTTTTTGGTGATTTTTACTAAATAATGTATATATATTTATACTAACATGTCTAAACGTGGAAATTATGAGACCATACATCACTAGATAGCTGATTGCTAATTTAAACTGAAAATAAATGGTTTCAGGGGTAATAATTGGGTCTGTTTTCTAAGTACTTTTACCTCAAAAAGAGATTTTAAAACATGTAATTAGTCATAGACTATATAGATTAGTGCAAGCTAGTCATTTAAATACAATATTTTCATCCTAGTAGTCTGGAACTTGTGTTTTCATGCAGACTTTTACATTTCTGATTATAATAAACATATATCCTCTGTTTTATCTGCCCCTCAAACCTCATGTGCAAACAAAAACACATGTTAGAGTACTTGTACAGGTTCATTGCTCTGGCTGCTGGAGGCTGGGCTGCATCACCGTGGCAGAGAGGACGCAGCCATGGCTCAGGTATGACATCCGTCATCCCACAAGCAGTAGGGATTTCATATATGTGCATTACGATATATTCGGGGAATATGATGATGGCACCACACACCACAGTATTTACTCAGATGCTGTGGGTTTAATATGCTAAAAGTCTTCCTTTTATCTTGGATGTCTCTTCATTGTGCTGCGACTTAGAATGAACCACTTCCCTTTGATCTTAAAGATATTTTTGATTAGAAACCACTAATATCTTGTATAGTGTGTTAGACTTATTGAAAGCCATTGATATTACTTGTGTCAGACGGTATAAGAGATTGATAAAGCCTCCATAAAGGGCATTGCAGTAAAAGGCTGTTAACCCAGAATGGCCTGTGTGGTCCCTTGTGTAATATAAAGCTGCTCGTTAGTAGTGAACGATACACTAGCAGGTCTCAGAACACCACGCTATGACAAGAGAGAGAAAAACTGAGAGGCAGGAAGGGCTAGAAAAAGAAGAGAATACAGAGGTAAGAAATTAGAGGAAACGTTAGTTTTAAGCTTCATACAGAGTCAGAAAATGTTGGCCGACAAGAAAAGACAGTAAGGAATTATGAACAGAGATTTCTGCAGGGATGAAGAAAAAGGTTGATTAAAATCTAGAAGGCATTGCAATGACTAAAGTGAATAAGAGAAGTAAGATAGCAGCTAAAAGTAAATGACCAGCAGAAGATAAACAGAAGGTCACTAGAAACAAAGCACGAGAAGGCTCCTCAAAAGTGACTTATGGGTATTATAATCTACATAAAGCCACAAACACAGCAGACTCAAATGAGTAAGAATAAATCCAGAAACCAGAGGAAAAGTCTTTTCTTCGAGGCATTAAATTGGGCAGATAAGGAGGAAAGGGGGTCCTAGATGGACCATCTGAAGAGTCTGATGACATCAGGAGGAAAAAGTGGAGTGCAGCTGAGAAGGAGGGAAGCTGATTGCTGTGAAATATGGCCCAGAATGAATGGCTGGCAGTATTAAATCAGCGCTGAAAAAGTTACTACTCTCATAAATACCATTTATGCTAATGGTTAGGTATGATTTACTGGCTCTATTAAAACAGAGAGATGGGGAACGCTTTTTCTTCAATCTCATGAGCTCCGTACTTGTTGTTAAGCTTGTTTAAAAATATATATTTACGTTGGAACTTGCGTGCCGTGACCTAATTTGATTTTGTACGTTTTGTAGGTTTTTCCCAATTGTACTTGGTATTGTTTAATTGAATAAGTGTTTATTTAAATCACTCCTTAGATGATTAAGAAAATGTAGACCCTTTGATCTACAGCAGTCTTCTTGAGTTTTCCTCCAAGTTTAACTTATTTTTCTTTACTTTTTTAGCACCTGCATCCGTTCCACCTCCAACAGCAGTGCAGAGTACAAACGGCTTTAGCGTTGAGGTGAGCTGGGTGCCACCCACTGGTGAAGTCAGAGGGCCGACTGACAGATATGAGCTAAAGGCCTACAACAGAGACAACCCCGAAGCACCACCTATCAAAGTCACATACCTGGCTAATGGAAATTTCACAGGTAAAACTCACACAGACACATTTTTACAATCTAAAAAAGTTGTAAATTTGTATTTTACTGTTTTTTTCCCCTTCAATTTAATCATGAGCCTAACTTTATAGCATTTTTTCCCTACGATCCCCTCATACAAACACACATACATACACATTTTTTAAGCTAAACTTTCTTTTTGGCATGTCTCCAGCTTTAGGAGCTTGTTTCCATTTGGAACAAGAAGCTCAGGACTACCCCGATGATGTCATACACTGGCATCAGTTCTTTTTACCCTCTCTTTTCCTGTTGCTCACTTTTCGATCTTTCCTCACTTTGTCTTTTATGATGAAGACGATGTCTGCGTCCACTCCTGCTATTCGTCCCCCTCTCATCCGCTCGGCCATGTCTCTAGGCAAATATGATGATGAGCTCGCTGCCTTCGTCTTTCCCAGTGTCTCTTTCGCTGCTCCTCACTCCCTCCCCCTCTCTTTGCCAGACATTAAGTCCACTCTGATAAGGCTTCTTCTTAATTTATGATGGCCCCGACACCTGCCTGCAGAATTACACCAATGGCTAAAAAACACAGAAAGCAAATGGCAGTGTAATGGCAATGGAGTGGGGCCCTGGCCCCTAATTGAATTAAAAGACACGGGTAACATTGTGAGAGAGTGCGAAAAAGAGACAAGTGCTGGGTGATTGGACACAGAAGGTAGAGTAAAGAGGTACGAAGAGGGAGAAGATAAAACAGACGATGTAAAAAAAGTGACTTTGGAAATATATAAAAGAGCGGAGGGGGCCAAGACAGCTAGGACAAAAAAACATCAGAGAGAGACGACTAAAGCTTTACAATTAGAAGAGACCGCCAGCGCTTGCCAAGCATGGTAAATTTGCTTAGCAACAGTCGCATCAAGGGACAAGTAAAGCATTTAAACTGCATTAAAGAGACATGTTGATACAGACTGCAGCATCGCACTGAGCACGTGACAAAATGAAACTTTTCAGACACATTTGGCCCAAACAAGACAAAAAACAGCCTATTTGAACCTAATTGTCTTTGAAATGTGGTTCTATGGAGTTGAAGTGAAACAATCAAGATGTAATTGAAATGAAATGTGGGCGTTCAGCTTCAAGTTGAAGGGTTCGGCAAAAACATTTCACTGTCTGCCTAAGAATTAAGAACTTTTTTACATCATGCCTCAATTTTCACATATTCAAATGGAATTGGGCCCAATAATAAACCTCATCTAAATGGTCAAGGTTTTCATAGATGAAGCTGGTCATTCCTACATAACCTGCCCTGCTAGAAATTCAGTCTGGTTTGTCCAGTTGGTGATTGAGCATAAAAATAATCAATATCAGATGACATGAAATCAAAAGAATATATCATATAAAAAAGGCAAGGGTTCAAACTGGCAACCCTCCACTACTGCCACCCCAGTTTATTCATCAACATATATAATTACTAAGCACAGGGACAATGTGACGGCAAACTAGCACCCCCTAATGGTTAGCTCCAGTATATGTTTTAGGCCCTTCTGTGTAACTCATTGGGACATTGTCCTGACTAAATAAGGTCTTTGTTTTCTGTTCATTAACATACGTAGTTCCTTCCTTGCTGCTGCATGTTCAAATATTCATTTATTTTATCTCTAAGTACCGTATTGACCCAAATATAAGACAACCCCGATTATAACAAGAATGAAGATTAAATCAAGAATGGTCTTCAGAAAAAAGACTAAATTCACTTTTTAAAGAAACTATTTTTATTGAAATTTTGAGAAAATCATTTAAATAATACCGTAATTACAGACTGCTTTAATATTTGTCTATTAATCAGGTTCTGGAAGTGAACTTGGTTGAACTGCTCGTCGGGCATTTAAATCCCCAGTGGGCCTGTAACTTTGAGCTGGTCCGGAACCAGGACCAGCCGCGGTCTGAGCTGCTTCCTGTTGCTGCCACTTTGACCAAAAAGTATGCGCCCTCTGCTGGTTTGGTTGTGTAATGACCCCAAAAAACTAGGCCATGATTATAAGATGACCCTCCCTTTTTTATGCTTGTTTTATGCTTAGAAAACACTGTGGTTGTGTGCTGGTGAGTAGGAAGGACTTTTAGCCACAAATCCCTTTAGTACCCAGTTTCTAGCTCCTAAAATGTATGTAACGTAAGAATTTAATTTCAGAATCAGCTTTGTCATTGAACCCGCGTCCTGGTACAACGAGGTGCGTTCAGTACAACCTGACCAAGATTAGACACACAGAACACGTAAAACACATTACAGGAACAGGCAGACTGCGGACGCCGCCTGAGAGCGCACCCTTTTGATGCAGAGGGGATAGATGGTAAACAATAGGGAAGGTGCGTAAGGATAAAAAAAAACTTGTTTCATTTCTCTGCCCTCCTTAAGGGAGTTTCAGGGATTTGAAGCAGGCAAAAACTGCCTCACTACATTCAGAGCAGACAGACTCATACAGTCACAACATCGTCACACATGATGTGGGTACGGTGAGTGGGAGCTCCAAGCAACCCCACAAAGCCGTCGCTAGTGTGCAGCCTGCAGCGAGGTCACTCTGGAGAGGGAGGAGTGTTGAGGAACGAGGAGCACGTTGAAGCCAGATGGTAAAATGTGCGCGTATATCAGTAGCTTGTTGTGTCTGCAAGTGAGTGATTCTATGACCTTCCAGTGCAGCCATATAATAGAAGAGGACAGAGAAACTTTGTCCATCTTTTACGTCAATGGTTTCATCCCAAACAGCTAAACCAATAGATGATGGTTTACTAATTGATTGGTAGGGATGCCCATAAAAAAGGTTTTTAGCTCCCTAAATCAGTATACTGTAGTAAGTGAACGCTTACTAGATAACAAGGTCCAAGAAAGGTAATTATATTTTGTCAATAAAACTCTTGAGAATTTGACATCTATATCTTTTTATGATCATTCTACTGTCCAAGTGTTTTTTGTTTAAGAGTTTAATGTACCTTTTCTGCTCTTGAGCTTTTAAGTGATTTCCATTTTGACGTAAACTCCCAGTATTTGGCATTCACACTTGATTAATGACTGACGGGAATGCCTACCATCCCCCTTGAAGATGTTTATTATCATGAAACATTTCTGCTATTACAAATTTGAGATGTCCTTGGAACATCTTTTTATTTTTGGACTACATGTCTCTGACGAGTTCGTTTCATATATTAAAACCTAATCAAAGGATCTTCTACAAACATCAACATTTTTTTGAAAATTCCTTTGAAAAGCTACTGTTTTCCAACAGTTGTAAATAATAGATGCTCATTTAACACCTTTAATTCCTGAATGCATCATAAGACATGAGGGACACTTTTTACAGTTTTTAACTTCTGTCGTTATGGCCAATAATTAATACTCTATTCGCAATAATATCCTAATTTTAATTCAGCATTTTCTTATTGTAAACGGAAAACCCTGTAAATTTAGAGACTTAATGACTGAAGAATTTTAAAAAATTGATTCCAGGTTTATTAAAGTGCAAACAGAAAGGACATATTTTGGTATTTACAGCTGTGTTTGTAACATCTACTAAAATAGTGTAACTGAAATTCCTTGTCTTTGCTCTCTGCCTCTCGTCCCCTCCGATATGTCCAGGTGTGATAACAGGTCTCACTCCGTCCACTCGATATGTCGTCACTGTAAGCGCCTGTAGTCCTGCTGGCTGTACCGAGAGTCCTTTGAGTGACAGGTCAAGTGTCACAACCCCCGAGGAAGGTAACAAACACACACATACATAGATACCAACCTTTAAACTCTCGTCCTGTTGAACTTTCAGCTTTTAGTAGAGAGAAATGAAGCAGCGTTAAAAAAGGGTGAATAAAAGATGGCTTAATAGAGATAAAGAGAAAATGATAAAAGAAAGAAGCACAGTGAGAGTGAATGACAAGCCGATAGCACAGAGAAGCGTATCTCTTATCAGGGGAAGAGTAAAGGCAAAGAGGCACTCGAGTGAGAAAAGGAAATATTTTTCTTCATGTGTTAGCCGCTACATTAATCTGTGTTGGACTAACCAGTCTTGTTGGGGAGATAATGTGACGGCAGGGGTCAGTACAGAGACGGCAAAAAATCAATCTGAAGTTAAAGGGAAAAAACAGATTACTGTATTGATTCTCACTGAGCACAGTTAAGACACTCAGGCATGTCAGCCAGACTTCAGAAGGAACTTATTAAAAACTCTCTCTGGCCACAAACGCACTCTGTTCAGCTACTTTTTCACTCACATTTCAGCTCACTGTCTACACTTCTGTTCACCGGATCAAAGAGATTAAGGTTTATAGGTTTTCTTACATCTTATTTACAGTTTTAAAAAAGTGAAAGAATTGAATTTATACATATAATATAATGTGACATGCAGCTGTTTTGTTTTAAAAAATAAAGCCCAGTAGTTATGGAGCATTTGTCATTTTCCCATCACCTTTCTCTGACCATAGCTGTTGATTTGTATGCATGTTTTAATTTTCCTACTATTTCAGCTCCAGACGGCGTCTCTCCTCCATCTACAGTTTCTTCTCCATCAGCTCTCTTTGTAACCTGGAAACAACCAGCAAGGTGATCCAACCGTTCAATCTTTTCTCTCACCTCCACACCTCTTTCATTTTAGTTGCTGAAATTATTTGTAACATAAAAAAAACATTTCCCTCTGTCCTGTGTGTCCTACATAATTTACTTTAAAACATTTTTATCTTTTTTTCAACTTTTATTTATTAGCTGATTCACAAAATAAAAGTGAATATTGTTCTGTTTTCGTAAGTTTTGTTGGTAAAAAGATTATAACACCTCAGGTCATCAGTCCAAGATGCAGCTGTACTTCCACACCAGAACTCGTAGAACTCCTTTAAAAAGTGAACATCCATCCATCCATTTTCTTTACGGCTTCATCCTCCACTGAGGGTTGTGGGGAGCTGGTGCCTAACTCCAGCAGTCAAGAGGCATGGGACACACCCTGGACAGGTCACCAGCCTATGGACACATAGAGACAGACAACCATTCACACTCACACAGGGAAAATTTAGAGTCACCAATTGATCTAACCTGCATGTCTTTGGCCTGTGGGAGGAAGCTGGAGTACCCAGGGAAAACCCATGCATGCATGGGGAGAACATGCAAACTCCATGCAGA
The DNA here is from genome assembly GCA_006937965.1 of Callopanchax toddi. Taxonomy (NCBI): domain Eukaryota; kingdom Metazoa; phylum Chordata; class Actinopteri; order Cyprinodontiformes; family Nothobranchiidae; genus Callopanchax; species Callopanchax toddi. The sequence continues at coordinate 1,471,993 of SSNR01000027.1, read as the reverse complement.
GGCTGGGACACAAACCCATGACCTCCTTGCTGCGAGGCAACAGTTCTAACAACATGCAGCCCAACATGTAAACATCAAATGTCAGATGGTCTGGGCCAGGATTTGAACACGGGTCTCCTGCCTGAGAGTGACTTTCACTACCTCTAGGCCACAGTCTCTTTTCAAACATGTGCGGTGTGTAGCTCAGCTGGTAGAGTGGCCGCCGTCCGGTCTGGCAACCGAAGGGTCGCCAGTTCGATCCCAGCTCCAGCTGGGTTACTTTGTCGTTGTGCCCTTGGGCAAGACACTTCACCCGCCTTGTCTACTGGCGGTGGTCAGAGGGACTTGGTGGGCGCCGGTGCATGGCATCCCCGCCTCTGTCAGTGTGCCCCAGGACAGCTGAGGCTACAATGTGGTTTATCACCAACAGTGTGTGAATAAGTGAACGACTGTTGTGTTGTACAGCGCTCTATAAATACAGGCCATTTACCATGTTCATCAAAATGCCAACAAAACACCTGAATCTTATATAAGCTCATTGTTTTTTCTCGGATTAAAGTAACTCTACCCTAAGCTGCTTGGAAGTTTGAGACAATGTTTAGAAGAGCTTCAGATGCAGGCTACAGTGAAGTTTTCTAAAATAATTTCTGGTTTTTTAAAATGTTTGGAAATATAAAGTCACTGTAGTTAATTTATACATTATGGGTATTATAGGTTTTTGCACCTGTCTAGTATTTGATTCCCATTTTATTTAAAAAATAATTATATTGACTGTATTCTTAAAATACTATCTTAACTTTTTCTTGAGATTTTAAACTAGAAAACAGTTTTCTTCCGTTCCCCCTGTTTATTGGCCCTAACACCCAAATATGTCAGTTTCAATGTAATACTCTTTTTTTGTTGTTGTTTGAATGAATACACACTGATTAAAGCTCAAATAAATTTGTATTAAAACAGTAGATGTTACATGTAGTATTAATGCTAACCTCATTTCCCTTTTTGTTCAAATCATAGACCCAATGGAAACATCACGGAGTATCTCCTCTATCACAACAACAAAATGGCCTACAGAGGGAAAAACAGACAGCACAACATCACTGGTAAGGATAGTGTGTGCGTGTCTGTGTGTGTGCATGAGAGATGGGGCCTCGGTGTAAAAGAAAGGGGTGAAAAGAGCAAAAAAACAAAATGGAGTGGGGGATTAGCATTTGAAAGAGGGAAGAGTGTCTCAGTCCTTACCGAGGGAATAGCACTTTGAAAACGAAAGCTAAACACACATGAAAATGAAGCAGCGGAGAAACAAAGAAAACTAAACATTAGTGCACATCCATACACACGTTCTGCTCTGAACGCTGCCACTGAAGAGACCTAAAGGAGGCGTGAAACACATGTCGCACTGGTGAGGCTTCATGCTGCAAACTGATGCAAGTGAACACACACACTTCCACATGTTTAAGACTTACCCAAACACAGACCAATGTACATAAATCTGCCAACACTTGCTGAAGACTCATCAGTTGTATCATTTTATACTAACAGAATATATTATTAATTAATTAGATTATAAATAAAGACTCAAACTGGTATCATAACGTCACACTTCTTAAAAGAGTGTGTCTCTGTAAGTTAATGAAGGAATGAGAGCACATATCATCCATGCTGGGTTATTAATACCAAGTGTCTGATGTTCACAGTGATTGGAGGGATTATGCACGTAGTAATTATATGCTATGTGCAAGAATAGATTGTGTTTCAGAGTGAGATTTCAACATAGGAGCAGACAGCAGTTCTGCACAGAATGGGGGGAAAAAAACAAGTTACGTCACCGCACCTGGTAAACGCTCTTGAAGGTTTTGTTTTCAGTGCGCTGTCCAACTTTACGCTTTTTCTTTAAAATGCACTGAATTTCTGTTTTTATTGTGCAGGTCTCGACGTGTACTCCACCCACTTCTTGGAATTAAGTGCATGCACTTTGGTGGGTTGCATCAACAGTTCACAAGTTTCAGCTCTGACCTCTCAGCTTCCTCCCGGGCCGCTGCATGCACCAACTCTTACCCGGCTGGACTCTCGGACTGTGTTTGTGGAGTGAGTGCACACAAACACTTTTTTCAGGACCTGTATCAGCAGATTACAGTAACAATATGATAAAGCACAATGTAGAATAAGACATGTGAACACATTTTTTATTTAGAGGATGTGAAGTTTCTCACATAATCATCTTTAATGGAGGAAAGTTCACTAAAATAGAAGCAATGATTACTTTATTAAAACCCAGAGATCTAAAAATCAAATGTTTTATTTGATAAATGCCTCAAATAAAGCAAAAGAGGCCAGAAAAGTGACCAGAAAAGTTGTGTTTACTCTACTGAATATTCCTCTGTGCGTGACCTTTCACCTTTAGAGGGAAGAAAAAGGAGAACTTTAATATTTCATGATAATATTAAAGTTTCCTTTGCCTTGAGACTTGAGATCCAACTTTCATTACGATTGGATTCACTGTTAAAGTCCCACATACACAGGCTTAGAATATTCCCATACACACTTAAAGGAATATGCATAAAGTGATTGTAGTAGATATCGTTTGGTGTAATGCAGTAATCTATGAGAGTGTTTTTGTCTGTAAAACATCCTTTCTTGAGCCTTTAAACTGTTTTTGAACAACGCACTCACCAGGTGTGGGAAGGCTTCGTATTGCCTTGTTAGCACATTGGTAATAGGCTGAGGTTGAGAGATCAGACCTGATCAATACCACTCTACTGTGAGAAAAAATGAGAGGAACTACTACAACTATGAAATGTAAGAGCAAAGAAAAAGAAAGTGGGCAGGAGGCTGAAAATGATCTTAAAGAATTTTTAAAATAATTAGAATTTGATGAGTAAATATGTGAAGTAAATGGGTGCATAAGAACGTGATTTATTACTTAAATGCCGTAGTTTTTTCTGCCTATAATTGTGTGTATGGTTTCATTCTGCTGTTGATGTTTTAGCCCGTTTTTTAAATTTGCTGTGAAGCACTCTGTGTTCAACATGTTTAAAATGTGCTTCTTGAATACATTTTTAAAATGTTTATTTTTGCTTGTAACACGTTGTGGAGTGGATGAGGAAAAACCTCAATACTTCAGTAGATATATCACAAAGTACTGACAAACATAAGGTTTTTTAATTTATAATTTTTTTAACCTCTTCAGAAGTGAGCTTTTTTTTCTTGATGTGAAGTTTCTGTAGCTATTTCACATTAGTAAGACCTCATACACATTAATAAAATGAAGATTTAAAAAAATATTTAGTAGCTTAAAATGAAATATACCACAAATAAGCTTAAAAGTTCCTTAAAATAAAAATAATAACAACGTTTTTTTTTTTCAAACCCTATAAATATTAAACACAGGTCTAAGTTGGTGTCTGATTCTGCACATGCTACAGCTACAATGTCTTTAATCAACTGACATTTTGCTCCTAATGATGAAGAGGATGATGTTTGCACGTGGAAGAGTTTGTTGAAGTGTTGGACTGATTCCAGCTCTTTATCTTTGTTTTGATTAAGTGATTGTAGATGATTAGCATGCATTCTTTAGGTTTTGGTCAAATGAAGAGTAGCTTTCTTTCTGTAAAAAAAGAATGACTTTTCATGGATCTTACAAGTGCTTGAATTCCTTGAAAAAGCTTGAATTTTATTGTGGTATTTTCAAGGTTTTACAAGTTCTTGAATTTTAACAGGGAGTTTTAAACAGTATTAAATAATCTTTCATTTGTTTCTGCTTTTAAAGATGTTTGCAAAGCACTTTGGCTGTATAGTTGGCTGTTTTGTAAAGGGCTATATAAATAAATACATTGTTAGAGAATGAGCATATATGTTTAGTTCAAGAATATATCAATCATTACCACTGTAGGATGCTGGAAAACTCACCTTTTAAGTGCTTCAATTCAATTTTGGTAAAGGTGTAAAAGCCGTGCTCTAAAGGTTAGTGCAGGATTTCAGGTTTAAAGGCACACTATGTAACTTTTTCATATTTTTAAATCTTTTCCTTGAGCCAGTATGTGTTTAACCCTTTATAGGGTTAATAAAAAGTCACTCAGCTCCATCTGCTGCTTGGATCCAGAATACCATGTTTGCAACTTCTGAGTCTCCGGTCCAGTCTCCCTGAAGTCTCACAAAGTCACGTATCTTGCGAGGGTTAGGCTAACCCAATGTGGCTAGCTGTTATTCTAGCATCAGAGTGTTTTTAGAGCATGACTCCTGAATTTTTTAATTCTCTCCCTGCTTGAACACAGCTGATTTTTTTTTTGAATGAGTGATGAACCGCTCCAGTAGAAAGCAATGAAAACTGAGGAGACATTTCAACAGTTAGATTTAGGTGTTTCGGAGCAAAACCTATGCTAACGTTTGTACAGCAATTGTTTAAAATGGACACTAGGGGGTGCTAAAACAAGCCAAAACTGCATAGAATGCCTTTAAACTCACTTCAGTGTCACATTGTCTAATAAAAATCCAATTTTGTTTGACATATCCACCAAAATGTAAAAAAAAAAAAAAAAAATCCACAATTCAGTCTTTTACTGCTGGTTTTATTTTATTTGCCAATTTCAGTGATTTGTCATTAATTATGATTTCAAACCTACTTGATTCAGCATGTTTGGGTTTACCACACTGACAAAGTACCTGGCTGTTTCACTCCTATGTCTGAACGCACTTCTAAAGCTGAGGGGTTTGGAAAATTCTTTCCACGCAGTGAGTTATGATGCAGATTATTACAACTCCCCTTTGATTTAGTTTTTCAAAAGTGGACATGCATCACTCTGCCAATCAGCTGCATATAAATTTTATAATAAATGTGACATATTTGCCACAGGGTCTAATTGTGTGGTAACAGACTCTCATCAGTCATTCAAAAACTGAATTTTAATAGGAGGAACCAAAAAAGGAATCCATCACTGTTCAGAATACCCTCCCTTCACAACCACATCAGGAGGGTGGGGGAATATGAGGAGCATGTATAAATAAATAAACAGACTAACATGCTGTCAGGGCTTCAGGAGGTCTAAATACATTTAAGTGATTCATCTGATTCTCCCATTTAGAAGACAGAATATTCAACTTTCAGTCGGAAAACACGACTCCTAATTAAAGAAACACAATAATTTCCATAAAACTTAATTCCTTACATTTCATATTGCTTTTGTTTAAAAAAACAAACAAAAAGCAACACACACGAAGCACCTAAAAAAGGTGGTTTTTATCTCATTCACTGGTTAAATCTCTGCTGCTCCTTCCAGGTGGTCACGTCCTTCTCAGATAAATGGCGTTTTGGAGTTCTACTCCATCTTCCTGTCAAATGATGGAGCAGAACCCACTCTGGCTTATAACAGCTCAGAACTTTCTGAAGATCACACGCTCCGTAACCTAACCCCTGGAACATCTTACACCATCAGAGTGGCTGTGAGACCCTCACTCCTTCATTCATGTTTCGTTGGTATTTTTGTTGCATTCCATTGTAACTTTGTGTGTGTTTACATGGGACAGGCGTGCACAGGAGGTGGGTGCACATTCAGCCCCCCAAGCCAGGCTCAGACTGAGGAGAGCACCCCGGAGAACGTTCCTGCTCCTCTGGTTGTCCCTCTGTCCCCCCATGCACTCAACGTCAGCTGGACTCCTCCTGAGACTCCCAATGGTGAGACTGCACACACACACACACACACACTGCATACGTGCACAGGCTGCCAATGCTTTTATAGGTGAATATATATTTTTATATTTGTTATAGTTTACTTACAGTAAAAGGAATGTAACTATCAGACAAAAATGACCTGCTGAATAAAAAAGAAGAAAATAAATCAGTTTATGTGGGAAAAATCAGTTAAAATAAAGATTAAAATATAGAAACAGATAGCAACTTAAAGGAAATGGGAAAAACCTCAAAAGTAAGAGAGACAGAGACAGAGAGGTTAAAAAAAACCATTTGAGATTAGGATTAACAGACTGGGAGTCCAAGCTTCACCGAGCTCCTTAAAGTGGATGAAAAGTGCTCCCTTTTGACTGAAGAGGGAACTGCAGCCAGGAAGCACAAAGCTTTACAGTATCTGACTTTATGTTTCACTTTACCGTTGGTAATTCTTTATTTACAGTTTACGTGCAAATAATTAAAGAAGACTCATCAAAATTGTTTCAGATTTATTTTTATTTTTTGCTCATTTTAAATCTGTTTATTGAATTTGTTGTTTCCAAGTTGTCAGGAGAGCACATTATGCAGCAGAGTATTGAGTACATAAGGCTGCATGGTGGTAGCACTGTTGCTTTGTAGCAAAAAGGTTGCAGGTTAAATTCCTGGCTTTGGCCTTTCTGCTTGGAGTTTGCATGTTCCCTCCGTGCATGCATGGGTTTCCTCAGGTCTCCGGTTTCCCTCCACAGATCACAAAATGCTTGATAGGTTAAATTTTGTAAATTGCTTTGGATAAAGGTATACATTGTGTAAATGACAGTGCCATTATTATTAATAACATTTTAAAGTGATTATTTTTGTCCTACATTCAAATGAAACTAAAAGAAAACCGTCTTAAAAATAAAATGTGAGCTTTTTAAATTGAAGTCACTGGTTTGAGCTTTATGGGGACCTTTAGCAGACTTCTATCTCACTTATCCTCTGTCTTTATCCATCACATGATTTTGCTTTAGTGCACGCACAAGTGCTGGCCAAAAATCATCAATAACACAAGATTGATAAATAGACGTGAAATTTAGAAAATAATAAAAAAAAATTTGTTTGAATAAAATTCCACATAAATATATTTATCTAACCCGCCATTAAAAAATAAAATCATCCTCCACATGCTGGACTGAAAACAAACAAAAAAAATCTCCAACATGCTTAGAGTGAATTCCAATAAGTCAAATTAAATTATACAAGTATTTCTCAGCCTATTTAACAACATGAAACACAGTGCCACGACTCTAATGTGTGTGTGTGAGAGAGAAATGATTCATGTGTGTTCAACGCTTAATGCCACATAAGTGTATTTTGCACCATAAACCCTGTGATGTGTGCTCATATTAGCCTGGATAAATTAACGTTTTCTCCACTGATGACAGAATACATATAACGAGGGAGACACATAATAATAGTCACCTTATTATCTTTTCCTAATAAGAGGAGAAGCTGCTCAGTCCCTTTTTTCTGACTGTTTTTTTAAATAAATGAATGGAAACGATGATGATGATGATGGTGATGGGTTACAGAAGGAGATCCTGTGTTATTTTCTCTCCACCCCCACTCCCCTCCTCGCCATTTCTCCCCAATTCCGCAGGGATTTGTGGGGGATAATCCTCTCGGGGATTAAGTCAGGGCAACACGCAGACAAAGAGGGGAAATAAGCCTGTTATGCATTCGCTGCTTCATTTCCCAACCTGTCTTTATTACAGCCTATACTGATATGGGCTTATTCACACACACACACACACACACACACACACACACACACACACACAAGCACACATACTCACACACACACTCTCTCTCTCTCTCTCTCTCACATGCATGTGATTGGCCACATTAAGAGCTTCCCAGATAACTTGTGTCTGTGGGGTTTTTGTGTCTTCATTTTCCTGATAGGTGTGTATATCTGCATTGAGCAATAATAAAATCCACACATGATTAAAGCAGAATAGACTCTTAGTTCTTAGCACTGATCTTTTGAGCCCCCTGTATGCATTTTTATTAAGGAAAAGCACATTTGGCACCGTACTGTTTCATTCTTTTATTAGGTGGGTGTAATGTCATGTAATTATTGTGCTGGTGTTGGTGTGTGTGTGTGTGTGTGAGGAAGTACGAGCATATACACAGGAGTGAGTTTCCAGATAAATGTGTTTCTTGAGCTGCGTATGTGTGTTACATCCTTAACTATATATGTGTGTGTGGATGTGTTTGTGCGTCCACACCTTTCTGAACCCTCATTTGTGTGTGTGCATGTTCATTCTTGTACCGCTGTCCTTCTCAGAGCCTTCATCCTTGTAACGCCTATGGTTACAATTGTCATTTCAGTGCTGTTTTCATCTGTAGGACACACTGACTGGCAGGCCTGGAGCCTCCAAGTCAGTTTTCATTTGCATTGTAATACAGTGAAGCAGCGTTGTGAAGCTTACTTTGTAGTTGTCACTTATCCCAGTCTGGACACAGTCAAACAGTATATGAGTAACTAACACAACCAGAAAAAGGGATGTGGGATGATTAGATGTCGATGTGTGGTCACCTCTGTTTGTTTATTCAATTATTTATGTTTTTAAAGGAGATTCTTCAAGACAGGGAGCCAATTCTACCTATTGATTATTATATTATATTTTAGGATGATTATTAGTGCAGACTTGTATGCACACTAGGGGTAGGTGATGTTGCAAAAGATCATATTTAATTAACAGTAAAATCTCAATTTTGCCACTAATTAGTAAAAACTGCCCTAAAACACAACATTTAGACCAAAATCAAATTTCTGAACAGACTTTATTCAGTTTATGCAGTTTTGCAATGGAAAAAGTAGCTTTTAGCTTTGACATCAGTTACATATTTAAAGTTTATTTCAGACATTTAGGATAAAATACAATACAAACATAGTACTTTAACATAAAACAAACCATAATAAGTATTAAGATGATAATAATAAGAAATTGTGAAACAAAAACAGATTTTAAAACAATAGTATTCCTATGTCTAAAAAGGAATAAATGGAAGTATAAACCTATATTACTGGAGCCATCTGAGCTCAACATAGTGTTTAATGTGGTTTTTATGTGTATGTGTGTGTGTATGTGTGCCTGGGAATGGGTTGTGGACTGGGAGGGGAGAGTGTCATAATTGTTCTATGTGTGGGAAAGGGAGGGAATGTGGGTTGTATGGGTCATTTTAATCTGTCAAGCACTTTGTGTTGCTCGCTGGGGCATGAAAGGTGCTATATAAATAAAGTTTGATTTGATTTGATATATAACTCTGGTTGAAGTGGTGAGATTACCTCATTCGTTCAATAACATTCACTCAATAAAAATACCTAACAGCATCAGAATATTAATCATGAACACTTCAGCAATGTGAAGTGTGACCAGTGTTAGCCTTTTTCATAGCAAAAACAAATCATGCTATGCTAAAAGCAAAATACACTAGATGAATTTTTAGGATTGAGAGAACATAAGTTCACCTTCTGTTGTTAAGAAAACAGCGATCCCACCAGTTTTCCCTACTTCTAGTAGGTGTTGCCATTTTGTGAAGTATGCCTATGATGCATGATTACAATGTTAGCTGCCATATGCTAACAGGTGCTAGCAATGCTAACATATCACCCACAGCAAGTGATTAGCATAAATTCAGTGCAAGTCACAGCAAAGTAATGCTCAAATCAGAAAGCTAGAGATTATTTTCATGTAAACACATGATTAGCTAAGCATACTTCATGAACACACCGTTAGCGGTAATGAGGCTTCGAGTGTGTCACATCATACAAGTCAACACTCCTTATTCACACTTTATTCAGCATCAAAAGTTTGGATTTACTGCTTTTTTTTTTAATGAAACCATAATTTATATTTTCATGTTCCTCATATATGTCATAAGTAGATGGTGCTTTTTTTTTTTTTTTTT